>JAKTRE010000005.1:0-516415 GCA_030579555.1 Saturnispora silvae | reverse complement strand
GGGGGGGGGGGGGGGGGGGGGGGGGGGGGCTTTAGCCCGCCTGACAGCACCTGATACCTATTACTAAGCTGGAAGCCTGAGTGGAAATTACTCAATTTTGGACCCAAAAAATAATAGCACAACTTTCCAATTTACATAATCATTGGCATAATTGGTTTCGAAAGGAGAAATTGAGTTAATTTGGATCTTCATCTCAACTACCCATCTACATGATTGTGTGATTACCGAAACTGTAAGCAGCGCTCCCTGCGTGGTGATGTCATTCGTCAGCCCATTAGCATGGGACCTCCAGCCCTTTTGGGGCCTCAAAATAACCTCATGAGTATGCTAGAGCCGGATCTGTATCACCTTAATGGGAGTGCAAACAATAATAGGGTGAAAAAAATTATGTCAAAACAGGTAAATGGGAGGCGGTGCGGAAGTTACCCGTCCATATGGGGTAATGTACTCCAAAGGGTCAAGTCTGTCAATCTACAAAACCAAAGGGGTGGGAGGGAAAGAGATATATTTAGACATTCGGAGTCTAGAGCGGGACCGCTAATCAACCGGACAGTAGATTGTTGGGTCGTTTCAGATCAAGTTGATTGCATCACAAATGGGTTGCTATGATCTACTCCTTTTGTCGTTGGCTTGCTACCTGATATTTTACAGTGGTTCGGCTGGGCACGTGACTTTAGCATTTCTGCATTACAGATTTTTTGTGAAACTTCACTACATTTAATGTCAAGTGGCAAAAACAATTAAATAATAAGTGTAACGCAATTGCGGAATTGGATCATGTGGAAAGTCCAGTATCATCCAGAAAAATCTAAATCCAACGAAATCACTCTGCCGCCTCACTCGGATAAATGCATACTACCGGAGTATATCTTGGAAGATATCGTAAAGAAATACGATAATGATTCGTCATCCCTGCCTCACCCCTTGATATTCAAGCTTTCGACGTTTACCTCCTCCTGCTTCGTCGGAGTCAAAGAGTTTCAGCAGGATCTCGCGGTACCCTTGGATATCCAAAATAAGCTGGGACTAAATAAGGATATGGAAGTGCATCTGGAATTGACAGAGGTGATAAATGATCCAGATGCGTCCATCAAGATAGCGCCGCTAACTTCACACGATGTGATCAACGATGAACAATGGAAGTCTATACTAGAGGCTAAGCTAGCACAATACTACACCGTTGTCAGTACAGGCGATGTGATCCATTTACCGGTGGCATCAAAGGATTACGTGCTAGACGTGGTTAAAGTCAAGGGCAGAAGCGTCTGCGTTGTTGATAAGGACATTGAATTAATAATAGAGAACAAGATCGACAACGCAGATAGAGTAGATTTATCCGATGACATTGAAATGGGTAGCGATGAGTGGAAGTACGTTTACGATGTCAATGAAATTTCTAACGAGAGTATACATCGAGGGGTCCATTTGGATAAAGGAATCAAAGTTAAATTTGATGTCAAGCTAGGTGAAATGATCACAAGCGATGGTGGTGAGTTTGTCATCGGTGATCAATATGACCAATTTGAATGGAATTCTGTCAGCGTTGTCCCAAATGAGAAAGACCAAAAATGTTGGACTAATGAATTCCATGATAGAGAAGTTGTCATTTATTCATTGATGGAACAGAAGATCAAAGTCACAACTGGGCTAGCAAATGGCGAAAGTTTAGCTGTTCCAGAGGGCCAATTTAAATGTTCGTATTGTGGGAATTTTATTTCATTGAACTCAAGAGTGATGCATGAATCATTTTGTCAACGAAATAATGTTAGATGTAAGTTAGGATGTGACAAAACATTTTTTAAACAGATACCTGATAGCCATTGGCATTGCTGCGATTCCTTTTGGGGGTCATCTTTTGAGAGTTTTAAGATCCATCAATTCTACCTCCACGAGCCATCTAGATGCGACAAGTGTGATTCACAATTTGGGAATAGATTAGAGTTAGGGAT
Source organism: Saturnispora silvae (assembly GCA_030579555.1). Lineage (NCBI taxonomy): Eukaryota > Fungi > Ascomycota > Pichiomycetes > Pichiales > Pichiaceae > Saturnispora > Saturnispora silvae. The sequence goes on along the minus strand of JAKTRE010000005.1, from coordinate 514,466 downwards.
ACACAAGGGTACCCAGTGTATTTTGGCAGATCATATTTGCCGCTATTGTCATTTGAACTTACCTAGGGGAGAGCAAAGTTATGAAGCTAGATATCATAATATGTCACAACATGAGTGGGAATGTGGATCCAAAACAGTTTCATGTCACATATGTAATAAGAATGTACGCATGAGAGATTTGAAAACTCATTTCGACTTACATGAAGCTAAAAAGAATGACCAATTAGAACCACAAGTGTGTTCAAACGAGTTGTGTATTAGATTAGCTAATGGTGATAATATATTAGGGTTGTGCGGAGTCTGTTTTGGGCCCCTATTTTCTTCAATGAATGATCCAGATGGTAAGATATTACAAAATAAACTGAAGAGAAGGTATATATTAATGATCAAAAATGGAGGATGTAGGAACGTAAACGATTGTTCGAATGATTTGTGTAAATCCTCACCACAGTTCAAATTAGGTCACCTTAAGTCTATGATGGACATTGTTCAATATGTGGAAGCTGAAATTATTCCAAAAAACATAATGAGATTCTGCGTTGATGAATCCACAATTATAAGATCGAGAATCCTACCTATAATTGAGGACAGATGGTCCTATGGGTGGAAATGTAAAGCCATCGATGTAAATGGGGTTGATTTGAATAAAATAGATACATGGTTACAAACCAATGCACCCACCACTACAACAGTATTCTAAATAAATAGATAAATAAATAAATAAGTTAGAGACGCTTAGTTACCCAAACACTTCAAGATATCGGACCAGACGGTCTTTGGTGGTTGGGAAGCATCGACACCGGACCAGATACCGGTCTTCTTGTAGTAGTCGACGATAGGCTCGGTCTGTTGGTGGTAGGTGACCAATCTCTTCTTCAAGGCGTCGACGTTGTCGTCGGATCTTTGGACCAATGGTTCGCCAGTGACGTCGTCGGTCATTTCCTTCTTTGGAGGGTTGAAGAGCTTGTGGTAAGATCTACCGGAGGCAGGGTGGACCAATCTACCGGTGATTCTGGCAACCAACAATTCGTCGTCGATCTTCAACTCAATGGCGGATTGCAAAGGCTTCTTCTTTTCGACAAGCATCTGGTCCAACTTCTCGGCCTGAGGGATGGTTCTTGGGAACCCGTCCAAGATGAAACCGTTCTTGCACTCTGGGTTGGAGTCCAATTCCGCCTTGATCATGCCGACCATGATCTCGTCGGACACCAAACCACCCTGGTCCATGATCTTCTTGGCCTCGACACCCAGTGGGGTCTTCTTGGCGACCTGCGATCTCAACATGTCACCGGTGGCCAAGTGGCAGGCACAGTACTTTTCCTTCAAGTTAGGGGCCTGGGTACCCTTACCGGCACCAGGAGGGCCAATGAGAACCATTCTCAAGGCTGGAGGCAAGGCGGTCTTCAGACCGGCCTTGACCTCCAACTCTTCGATTCTGGACTCGAGCTTGCCAACTAAGGACTTCAAATCTTCAACAGTCATTCTGTGTTAACACAAGAGAAGAGAGAAGCCATGGGCGAGTTTGTTGGAATTTTTTCCATTGAACCGTTTTTAAGTCACCAAATGAAGTCAACAAAAAACTCCGCTAAATGGCAGCGGAAAAAATGCTCATGACGAAGACCACAGCCAAACACCGCCAGAACAGTGTTTGTGTGGAATGTCGCTACAGGCTGCTGCTACTGCGAGGAACTGTGGCGGCACTGTGCAGTTGATTGAAGCTTTAGGCCGCGGCTGTTGTGTCGCTCAAGTTGGGGAAAATTGCTGTTACTGCAGGCTGTGAATCGTTTAATGTAGTTACAGCGTTGGGGCTACTGTTCGCTGTGGCCACGGGATGTTGCCATGGACTGTTGCAATTACTGTGGAATGTTGCTGCACATTACTGTAGAGCTTTGTTATGGTGTTCAGGTTTGAATACCGTTCCAGTTGAAGGAATATACTGTAATTCTACACTGTTAATTACTGTGCAGTGTTACTATCTGTTCAATGGAGCATCCTGTCTCTATGCACTGTTGCTGCTGCTCCAGAATTGCAGGCAATATAGGGGTTTGCTATAGACTGTTGTGTTACTATCATCAGTGCTGTTACAGAATGTTGCTGTTGACCCTTGCTGTTACACTATGAGACTCTACAATCCACTGTTACGATGCTAGTACTCCCATTACTGTCGTACAAGTCAATGGGATATCCTACCACTATACACTATCATAATGCCTATTGCTCTAAATTATTATCGACGCTGGACGCTATTATCATCATCAGCCAAATTACAGGATACCTCGCGTCATTATCAGCTACCCTATAGTACTGCGAAACATTGCTAATATTCCTATAGTGCACTCCTCGCAAAACCAAACTGCTTTTGAATCTTGGCTCATTGGTGTTTGTTACTTAACAGCACCGAGATATTGTTACAATCAACTATCAGGTCTACCACTACTATCAATCTAGTCAAAGGAATAATCTAATCTTTAGGAACGTTGCAAACTAGTAGCAACTGAATAAATAAATATGTATATGTATATAAATAAATAGATACAAGAAAGACAGCTTTGCTTAGAACTTGACGTCCCAGTTGTCCAACTTCATGGTACCATTTTCTTCCAAATTCAAGTGCATCTTGAAGGCATCTCTCAAGGAGTGAGGTTCGTGCAAGGCCTTGTTCTTCTTGGAGTGGAATAGAGCTCTGTCGTAGTATTCGTTCAATTGAGCTCTGAAGTCTGGGTGAGCACAGTTGTTGATGATCAATGGAACTCTTTCCTTTGGAGAGAGACCTCTCAAGTCGGCTAAACCGAAATCAGTGACGAAGACGTCCAAATCGTGTTCAGTTTGATCAACGTGGGAGGAGAATGGAACAACACAAGAGATACCGGTTGGGTCAGTCTTGGTCTTTCTGGCAGCAGGGGTGTGCATGATGGACAACTTGGCGTTTCTCAAGAAGTCAGCAGAACCACCCAAACCGTTCAACATTCTAGAACCGTTAACGTTGGTAGAGTTGGCGTGACCGTAAATGTCGAATTCAACTGGGGTGTTCATAGCAATGACACCTAATCTTCTGATAATTTCTGGAGAGTTAGAAACAACTTGAGATCTCAAACAGACCTTTTGGGAGAATAAATCCCAGTTGTCGAAGAACTTCTTGAAACCATCTGGAGATAATCTGATAGAGGTGGAAGTGGCGAAATCCATCTTACCGGTTTCAAAGTATGGCAAGAAAGAATCTTGCATAACTTCGGTCCAAACGTTCAAGTTCTTGAATTGGGAGTCGGCCAAACCTTCAATAATGGCGTTGGCAACGTTACCAATACCGGATTGTAAAGGATGTAAGTTTTCTGGTAATCTACCTTGCTTGACTTCATGTTCGAAGAATTCAATCAAATGACCGGCAATTTGCTTGGACATGGCATCAGCTGGGGTGGAGTTTGGAACATTGTCGGCGACGGTGGATTCGACAATGGCAATGACCTTGGATGGGTCGACTGGGATGGCAGTGACACCACATCTTTGGTCGACTGTGGTGTATGGGTAAGGCTGTCTGTGTGGAGGGTTGACTGGCATGTCAATGTCGTGGATACCTTCGAACGATGGGGTAGCGGTGTTGACTTCAATGATGACCTTGTCAGAGACAGAGATCATTTCTGGAGAGGCACCCACAGCTGGACCTGGGATGATGGAACCGTCTTCGGTGATGGCGGTGGCCTCAATGATGGTGTAATCGAGCAAGTCGTTCTTCTTTTCCTTGGTGTAGTAACCGTAGGTCAGATCTTGTGGGAACATAGACAAGTGCTTGTCGAAGAACTGAGTTCTGTCTTCGTTGATGGCCTTGGAGATTGGCTTACCAACTTGATGAGGAGCTCTTCTCTTGATCATGTCCAATTCAGCCCAACGGGACTCTTCTGGACCGGCAGAAGCACCAACGAAAAGGTTGAAGCCCAATTTGCCCTGCAGACCCTCCTTCTGGACGTGGTCGGCCAACGCGGTAGGAACAACCTTAGGAGCACCCACACCGGTGAAACCAGACCACCCTAGGTACTGGCCGTCCTCGAAGAGCGGAACACACTCCTGTGCAGTACGCAGCTTCTTGAGATATGGCGCGTATCTCACTCTCTGTTTCAAAATGGCAGACATTGGTTTTGGAAGAAAAGAAGTGATAACAAAGTGGGGGGTCTGATGCGAAACTCCAATCACTCTTCTTATAAAAAAACCGCTCACTTATCCGAATCGGCTTCAAATCGCAAAAAACACGTGACCCGTATCGGATCACTGGAAAGTCACGTGACGCGCTCAGCAGTCGGAGGCCGTATTAAAGAATCTACACATACCATACACGGATCTTGCATCTGTCGGGTAGCATCAGGGCCAAGCGCTGTTTGTGGTTTTGCAACATGCGCATATCTTCGGCCGTTGGCGCGTCCTCAGAGCTGCGCTTGATGCCCAACTCGAAAGACTCCAGAACGTACTGTTCTCCCTCTTCGAGTTTGAAACATTTGTCCAACTCCAGGCCGGCGAGCAACCGCCAGCCCACGAGACGGATGGTCTTGAGGTTCCCCAAGATGCACTGCTTGACCATCTGGCCCGTGGACTCGTCCTCTATGTAGAAGGTCCGCTTGAGATTCAACAAGTTCATGCGCGGATAGTAGTATTTGAATCTGTTGTGTTCGTAGTCGTCGTTCGCGATAACCAACTCAAGGTGTCTAAGGTCCGCAAAGAAGTCCACCTCAAAGAGGAAGTTTTTGTTGTACTCGGTGTTCACTAGCATCTTGAACCGCTCGCTTTCCACGAACTTGCTGCTTTCGTTGTGGTACTTTATGCTGATGGACTCTGGCGAGCAATTCTTACCCACCTTCAGGCCGTTCGGCAGCTCGTAATTAGGCGCAAACACATCCTTCAAAGTGAGTGGGTATTCCCATTGGCAGTCGATCAACTCCAAGCTCTGTAGCTTCGTTAACCTGCCGTCCCTTCTCCTCTTCTGGTAATCACTCATGTCTTGGCATATCTCAGGTTTGAAGTAAATGTCTCTGTTCAAGCTGAACCCGTGCAACCTCAAGTTCTCGATGTCGTGGAACTTGATCAACTGTGTCAACTCAAACATGCACTCCCCGTTCGCGTCTCCGGTGCTGGCCTTTGAGCGTGACTCCAGCCTCAAGGTTTTGACTTTGCCGCTTAGCTCCTCATCGAAATCATCCTTATACTTCAAACAGCGCGAGGACGTCATCACCTCAATGTCCAGCGAATTGACTTCTGTCATGAGACTCAACAAGGGTTTGAATGATACGTTCCATTCACATTTGCTGCTATTAATCAGATCGTTCTCGTCAACGTGTATTCTCATGCGGTGGACCTTTTGCGGGTGCTTAAAGTTCTTCAAATCACCCAGCTTCGTCCATGGAACACTGCACTGATCAAATATGGTATCGTGGGTCAGCTGTCTGTGTTTATGCGAAAGTGTTGAGATGTTAATAATATCCCGCCTCGTGAGATTGCTCAAAATCAGTTGTAGAAGCTCGTGTGGTACCTTGGACAGAATGTCACATCTATCAGCCAAGTAATGAGCACGTTTGAGCGGTCGTTCGTCGCCCTCGAAGGTCCTTTTAAGCATATTTGGATAAACAAGTAGTGATGAATCATCTCCGATGACTCCCTCACTTTTGCGCGAAAGGAACCGAAAAAAGAAAAAACATAAAAAGCGCTCAGCAAAATAAATATATAAATACCCGATTGAAAGGTCAGCAAAAGCAAGAAACACACACAGGAAGGAGCTTAGGCATTGATGTGGATAAGTGTTGTACTGTTGAATTTTTGCACTCGGTAGTAGCATTTGGTCAAAAATGAAACACGGTTTACAAGAGTGAAGATTAACAAACATTTCGATAACAGCTATAACCAAACAAACTGTAAAATTGGCCCCGCTGGCAATAAAAAGAAGTTGAAGCAATTTTATCAACCTAAAACAGACAATAAAGTCCTATTAGAGATTTATACTTGCTTCCCAATTTGCAAATTATAGGAGCCTGGGGCAATGAATCCAATTGTTAACTCTAATTTCAGTGTCTTTTAATTTGTACGCAATAGTGTCCTCTTTTGAATAGGGTTACGATGCATTTACAACCGTTACCAATAAAATGTTCTGGTGATAGATATGATCATAGCTCGGCGAAGAAGTTCAGTTGGATTGTATTTTAACCCTTATTACATGTAAATCATAAATTCAAAATAGAACGCTTAACGTTCTGTGTTCAATACAAGCTTTATATTATCTAACGATCTTTAATTACCGAGCTCCCTTGGTAAAATTGTTATAAGCAGGATTTTTCAGCATGGTAAATCCTGCTACAGGTTTTCTCCGCAGACCAAAATCTAGAGCTTACCTTTCAGGTTGTCTAAGATAACACCGACCTTTACAGCCGCACCCCAAGACATTTCAATCCCACAGCCACCAAATCCGTAACAATGGACAATATCAGTATCTTCGATTTTCTCTCTTTCCAATCTGACACCGCCATGTCTAGCAGGTCTCAACCCAATTCTATAGTCGACGAGTTCAATCTTCCCGTTCTCATCAAACAAATCAGGAAATCTTGTTCTTGCGTTTCCCACAACTTTGTCTCTTTCATCATCGTTAAAAGTTTCACATGTACCACCGATAGTTTTGGTGCCACCTAAGATAACCACTTGTTGATCAACTCTTGGGATCACAAAGCACCATTCGCCATTCGCCAGCTGGTATGTAATAGTTTGCTTCATATATTTATCCAGCACTCTGGCAGGTGGCTTTATAACGAGCACTTGACCCCTGATTGGGTAGCATTTCGGATCATACTGGGGTTCACCAAGTGCCGTTGGATTATACTGTAAACCAATACCTGTAGCATTGACAATTGCATAGCCTTTGAACTTCGATGCTACCTCCTTCAATGAGTTCACTGTACTGTGGATGAATTTAATACCATGCTTAGTCTCTAACTGTTTCCACAGCCATGCTAAATAAGTCGAAGGATTAACAACAAATGTATCATATTGGGCCCCGAATTTGACGTTTTCATTAGGATACTTATCTTGCTCAATCACTTTAAAATTGGAGATCTCTTCACAGTATCCAGCGGACAAATTGGAATATAGTTGGTCCACCTTTTCAACATAATCATAACCTTTGATAAATGCGATGGACGTCTCATTTGGATACTCCTTCACTAACTGCTTGAATCTGCGCTGAGTGACTCTTGGGTAATGAGACGCGATATAGTCTTCGCGAGAACGCGAAGGGAATGGACGGAAATGGGCCCCCGATTTTGTCGTTGTCAAAGAAATGGATCGGATGGTAGAATCATCAGGTAAATCCTCAGAAATGACCACCACCGAAGCGTCAGGGTGTGTTTCCTTGATGTTTAAGGCAACAGAAAGCCCGATGATACCCGCACCGACAACTACAACCTTCATTGCGAACGCAATAAAGTGAAAGAAACACAGCTAATTTTCAGATCGAGTTTTTCATCCAATCTCTTATCGGAGAGTCGTATGACTCAATAGCAAAGAGTGGGATGAATTTATTCCGCGGATAACGAAAGCGGACCAAACTCATTGATATTACGTGTAATTCTGCGTTTAAAAGCGCTTTGCACGCAATCTCGCAATCTTGTTGCGGTTTCATTTAGTAGTTTAAATTTCGGTGTCCCTGAGCTCTTAACACATCGAATATTTTTCTGTTATTCATTAACGCTAGATAAACAGTTGCGAAATGGCCAGTGCAATTAGCATCTTGGACGGCCAGATGCTTGACACAGAGCTTGAGCGCAGCCTCCTGGGCCGACTTGACGAGTCTTTGGCGGATATTACGCTCCCGATCTCTCTGCAGCGACTCAAGACGAATTACGGCGTTGAAATGAAGACTTTACTACGATTGGCGCTTTTCAAGCTACTGATATGGGACCGGAGCACGACATACGGTCTAAGTATTCAAAACTTGAAGTTGTCGGCGTCCACATGGCAGAAAATCGGGCTTTTGGTTACGATCATAAGCGGATATCTGGCAACCAAACTGGAATCCAATATATATGCGAGGGACGGCGACGACCCGGTATTCGATCTCTACGTCCGCAGGATAAAGCCCGTGGTGGACAAGCTGGGCCCTGTCGTGGACCTGCTGATAAGCGTGCAGTTCTTGCTGCGCAGCGGATCGAACGCGCCTTCCAATTTGGCTCATGGTTTGCTAGGCGTTTCGTATGCCAAGACCCAGCACTTGGCAGTCAGCGGCTTGGCCGACCCGCAGAACGTCAGCTACGAGTTCCAGAACAGACAGTTGATATGGAACGCGGTCACCGAGACGCTGAAACTAGCCCAGCTCTGGCAGCTGCCGCAGTGGGTGCGCAAGTGGCAGCAACAGCAACAGCAGCCGGAGACGAAAGCCGCTAGCGGTTGCGCATTTTGCCACAGCGACATTTGCTACAACGAGATCGCGGTAACGCCGTGCGGCTGTCGCTTCTGCTACCTGTGCTTCTTCCAAGCCGCGAGCCGCGGCCAGTTGCAGTGCATATGCGGGCAGCACGTGACCGGATTACGTATTGTCGACTAGCCGCAAGCCATCTGAATTTACGAACTGGCCTTTTTTTACGATACTGGAGCAGGCTCAAACAATGGCCCGAAAGTTCCGGCCGTAAAAAAGTGGATCGTCCCATGAGGTATTATGGGTTGGCAACGCCTATGTAGCAGTAAACAATAGACAGAAAGTAAATATGGTAGTGTTAAAAAAGCAGGGACGCATCGGCAGCTGCAGATACAGGGCGGGCGCAGGAAACGGCGCAGTCCGCGCGCGCCTCGGGCCCTACTCGGCAGGTCTTCTTCTTTCAGGCTTGGCCTTGCGCTCAGGCTTCTTGCGCTGGATCGGCCTCTCCTTCTGGATCTTCGCAGCCTTGTCCTGTTTGGACGAGCCACGTCTGGGCTTGGGCTTGGGCTTCTGCTTAGGCCGCTCGCGCAAATTGGGCACCTCCAGCGGCTGTTTCTGAACTCCGTCTAGGATAGGCTGGCCATTGTCTCCCAAAACTGCCCCCTGGTAGAGGTTGGAAGTCAGCTGCGCGGCGCCCGCGTCGCCCTGCTGACTCCACAGTAGCAGCAACACGGCCAGCAGCGCCAGCAGCGCCCCAATGGTCAGTCGCAGTCGTTTTGCCCCCATTTCCTAGCACGCTGTTGATAAGATAATTGTTTGACAGGGTTACCCGGCCGAGATTCTCGGTATATATGCAAATGGAAGGGAAAAAAAATCCTTCCTCTCTTGCTACACTTTCTTTTCCCAAGATCTCTTTGCCATTTGGCTTAGATCAAGTGTAGTATCTGTTCTTTTCAGCGTAACAACTGAAACAAAGACCCATGTGGTCTTTCACGTTACAACTATTTTTCTCTCGCCCCCAGGCAGCACCGGCTTGCGGCTCAGATTTATCTGGCCCGGCCATCGTTGCCGCTGTGTCGTTGCCGCTCCACTCTCTGGCTTCTGACGCTAATCGTTGCTCTTCCAAAGGCTTGGAAGTGAATGATGTCCGCTCCGCATCTCTACTGGGTATACTTCGCAATGCTGGCCATTGCAAAGTAGCTCCCACAGAGTTGAGGTACTGTAAAATTATATATGTAACACCACTCGAATAGCGCGTAACGGGTCCGATAGGTGATGTCCTGCCGTTAGGTAGCCTCTTTAACGTTTTAGTGGCTCTTTTACTACGTTTAACTCTTGCTCGTGGAAGATACTCTAAAACCCATTATAAAGTAGCTCCTCTGTGGTTTGAAAGAATAACTGAACTGTGCAAATATCACTACTAGAATAGGTCATAGCTTCTCCAACAAGTGGCAGCTCGTTTGCCCGGTAGCCCTTGTGGTGCTTCTTTTGGTGGCTTTTTTCTTTATACGTTTCTACACTGTTCTGCGGGACCTCTTGTCGAGTATCATCTTTTCTAAAAGTTATTCTCGTAGCTTTCTTTTCTTTGTCTTCCTATTTTGGTATTCTTGGCACCAGCGGGAGATGTAGCGAGTGTTATGAGGTCCATTCGGCCAAAGGGCGGCGCTCCTCACTAATTGATAATGAGCATTTGATCTTTAAATATTTTTCCTTAAGACGCGTCAGTCTAAACATCCTTCTTCTTCTTTGAAAAGGCTCTTGTATCCCTTTAGGAGCCAGGATATATAACTTTCCGGCGTAGTTCTGCATGGCTCCTATTTTTAACATTAAGGAGCATCTGAAATGGGTGACAGAAACGCGTGCTTACGTTCCTGTGGCCCCCAAAGTCGATCCCGAATTGAAGAAGTTATTATCAAATGATAGACCAAAAATTAGCAAAAGCCCCATACTGGCTACAAGAAGCAGTAACATCAGTGTTGATTCACCTCCAAATAGTAGTGCTGTGACTAAAAACAAGAGGCTTTTAATCCATGATGAAAACACCAATAAGCGCGTTAAGCAAACTTCGTCTACCGTAGAAAACAATACCACAGGTGTTCCTTTTCTGTCATCTGTCAATAAACCAAATGAAAAGTCATCTAACCTGCCTCAAACGGTTTCAAAAAACTCAACACTTGCTACGACATCAAATACAGTGTTTGATTCAGTTAAATCGGATGCTCACTCAATTACAAATACAAACAATTCTCATAGTATCATATCAATGCAGGCTAAATTGATCCAGATATTGAAACAGAAGAGTAAATTATATGAGGAAAACCTGTCGGTTGAGCTTTCAACTCACATATCAGAAGATTCCAAAAGGAAAAATAGAATTAAATTCCAGGCTGAAATGAAGTCCGTTCATGACAAGTGTGCCAGTATCGAAGATGGAATAACAAATTTGCAAAATATACCCTCCCAACAACAAGAACAACAAGAACAGCAAACTCTCCAAACGGGAATATATCCGATTCCAACCATTGGAGAAGCTACTGAGCCTGACTATGAAATACTTGAATCATCTCCATTCAGTTCACCCGAACTTCGACCCCAGGACATTCCTGGAGCCGAAAACCTGGTGCATCAATCAGTGATGTTTAACCAACCAGCTTTAATGCCAATACAAACTTCAACTCAGAATATTTCCGTTGCGACTCAAGTTGATCGTCAAGTTCAAACATACCAGGGTAATCCAAGCATACATAATGGAAACATTGATGATGACGATGTCTTTGATGATGACGATTTAGCAATTACTAATGTAACAGAAGTCTCTAAAATAAGTACGAATAATACCCTGGCTAATATCAGTAACCAAAATAATGCCAATACTACTAATAGTCATTCAGTACTTGATCCAAATACAACAAGTAGTATGAATCCGAATGGAACAAATATACACGTTCAAAGCTTACTGGATACTAGTACTCAGGTAGCTCCGCCTGATTTTAATCCGTACAGCAGTGATTTATCAGATAACGAAAATGATACCGCTGAGCGTGGTCAGAATTTACCAGATGAGAGTCTGTTAGACGATAACGATGAAGACGATGACGATTCTATTATTATTATGGATGTCACTGGCAAACCATTGGAAAACCCACTTTCCACTTTTGACGAAGATGATAAATTTTCTGATGATGAAGACGGTGCTGGAGACGAAGATGAAGAAGAAGAGTGTATCGTTAAAAATGAAGATGATTATTTAACCCAAATGGATGAAGAAAGAGAAGTTACTTTTCTTGATGATAACGATGATGACTTCATTGAAATTGAGGTGGATGCACCATTTTCCTCAGGCTCTAATAATAATGATAAAGCCGTTGCTTTGGCTAGTTCTGCGTTTACCATGGAGAGAAATAGAAACAATGACATTTCTTACAATAATGATGATGATTTTGATGATGATTCCGAAGAGGATATCCAAGAAATTACTGTTGATAATCCTCAAGATTATAAGAAATTCAACAAAAAATATGAATGGACAACCGAAGTTTATGAAAGGTTGCACACAGTTTTTAAATTGAAAGATTTCAGATCAAATCAGTTAGAAGCCATCAATGCTACGCTTGGTGGAGAAGACGTTTTTGTTTTAATGCCCACAGGTGGTGGTAAATCTTTGTGTTATCAATTACCCGCTATTATTGGGTCAGGCAAAACTCACGGTGTTACCATTGTCATCTCTCCTTTAATTTCTTTAATGGAAGATCAAGTCTCTCAATTAGAAGAAAAATCGATCAAGGCAACAATGTTAAACTCCAAAATGTCGGTGGAATCAAAAAAGCACATTTTCAATTTGTTTATCCAGGGTTTTATCGAATTGATGTATTTATCACCGGAAATGATTTCTAAAAGTAATCAATGTAAGAATGCAATCTCAAAACTTTATAGAGAAGGTAAATTGGCTAGAATTGTTATTGATGAAGCTCATTGTGTTTCATCTTGGGGTCACGATTTTAGACCAGATTACCAAGAATTGGTTTTTTTCAAGAGGGAATATCCTGATATACCAATGATTGCATTAACAGCTACTGCGAATGAACATGTCAGAATGGATATTATTCATAATTTAGGTCTAAAAAACCCTAAATTTTTCAAACAAAGTTTCAATAGAACTAATTTATACTATGAAGTTTTACCGAAGAAGGGTAATGTTTTAGAGTCTATTGCACAAATAATTGAACAAAAATATCCAAATCAAACTGGTATTATTTACTGTCATTCCAAAAACTTGTGCGAAACAACATCCGAAAGATTAAACAGTTTAGGTATCAAATGTAAATTCTATCACGCTGGTATGGATTCAGGCGAAAGAACTCAAATTCAATTGGAATGGCAAAGGGGAGATGTTAAAGTCATTGCAGCTACTGTAGCATTTGGTATGGGTATTGACAAACCTGATGTTAGATTTGTGATTCATCTGACAATTCCTAGAAATTTAGAAGGCTATTACCAAGAAACTGGTAGAGCTGGTAGAGATGGTAAACATTCTGATTGTATAATGTTTTACTCTATGAAGGATGCTAGAAGTATTCAAACTATGATTAGACGAGATAAGGAATTGTCACACGTGATGAAGGACAAACATCTAGATAAATTGAAACAAGTAATTCAATATTGTGAGAATACGAGTGATTGTAGAAGAACACAAGTTTTACAGTACTTCAATGAGAGTTTTGATCCAAAGAATTGCCACAAAGAGTGTGATAACTGTAGATTCAAATCCAAGGTTGAAAATGTCGTTAAAGATGTTACATTATTTGCCATCAATTGTGTTAAATTGGTTCAATTGATTTCAAGAATGAATGTTACAGTCATCCAATGTCAAGATATTGTTAAGGGCTCTAAGGCAGCCAAGATTGTGAACAATGGGTTTGATCAAAATGAATTTCACGGTTGTGGTAAAGACATGACCAAATTGGATGTCGAACGAGTATTTTTCCATCTGATCCATAATGGATATCTAGAAGAAAGATCTAAAATGCATCATGGATCCAAATTTGCTGCAAATTATGTGTTATTAGGACCAAAAGCAAACAGGATCCTTAATGGCAAAGACAAAATTGTTATGAAATTTCCAAAAGTTGTTGGTAAATCCTCATCACCTCAGCCGGTGGAAAGAACCCCCTCCTTTGTTCCATCTAGTAGCTTGCTCAGACAGCAGTCCATGCAAGGTGCTAATGTCAAACAGTTCAATATTGGTGATCCCAACTTCAAAACTCATTTGGATTCGTGTTATCTAAAGTTGCTGGAAGTTAGAAAGACTGTTGCCCAGTATAGACATATTAACAATGAAATGAATGTCGCTTCACAAACAATGCTAAAAGATATGGCACGTAAGTTGCCTAACTCTGTAGCTAAGTACAAGTTATTGGACGATTTTAAATCCGGGCAAGAGCAGTACTTTGTTTCATTTAATAAGAAGATCAATGATATGAGAGATGAAAGAGAAAGACAATTTGGCCAAATTCAAATTGACGAGCCTGTTCAGCGGCGTTCCAACACTGCTGATTCAAGCACAAGCTCTACTTCTCGTTATTGGTCTCGTTCTGCCACAGACCTGGAAACCTTATCACAATTGAAGCAATATCGCATGGAAGGTACTCAAAGCCAGGCAGGACCTTCTTCCCAGCAGCGTCGTTCTCCGATTAAAAAAGCTCGTGGAGGGCGCAGGACATACTCAAAGCGCAGCAATACCTCACAGTCTAGTGGCTCTCGCAGATTTTCCAAATCGAAGGCTCCAAAGAGAGCAATCACATTAGGAAAATTTTGCTGATAAGCTTTTGACACCTGAGCACTTTTTTAATATAAGACTAAAAAAATTTCATAGTTCAAGTAAAAAAAATTATCCAAGTCAGGATCAATTTGAAGAATTTGATACTCTCTTCTTCATCCTTATTGAACATAACATGAGCAAGGTCAACGTCCTGATTGTCGGTAACGGTGGCCGTGAACACGCGCTTGCCTGGAAAATTGCCCAGTCTCCCCTTGCTGCTGCCATCTACGTGGCTCCGGGTAACGGTGGTACTTCAAACTTGGCTAACATTGAAAACGTTGATATTGGTGTCAACGACTTCGAAGCCTTAGTCAAGTTTGCCTTGGAAAAACAAGTTGGCCTTGTTGTTCCTGGTCCAGAAGAACCATTAGTCAAAGGTATTGCTGAACACTTTTCTAAGGTCGGTATTCCTGTTTTTGGTCCTTCTGAAGCAGCTGCTAGAATGGAAGGTTCAAAGGCCTTCTCTAAGGACTTTATGAAGAAGTACTCCATCCCAACTGCCCAATACGAAAACTTTACCGATTACGAAAAGGCCAAGAGCTATATCGAAACCATCAACCACAATGTTGTCATCAAGGCTTCTGGTTTAGCTGCTGGTAAGGGTGTGTTGATTCCTCAAAACAAGCAAGAAGCTTTGGATGCCATTAAGGAAATCATGGTTGACAACAAGTTTGGTGAATCAGGATCTGAAATCGTCATTGAAGAATTCATGGAAGGTGATGAATTATCCATCTTGTGTGTTTCTGACGGTTACTCATACATTGACTTCCCACCAGCTCAAGATCACAAGAGAATTGGTGACAATGACACTGGTTTGAACACTGGTGGTATGGGTGCTTACGCCCCTGCTCCTATCGGTACTAAGAAGTTGTTGCAAACCATTAGAGAGACTATCTTAAAGCCAACTATCGATGGTATGAGACGCGAAGGCTACCCAATGGTTGGTTGTCTTTTCGTTGGTATCATGGTTACTCCATCTGGTGAACCAAAGGTTGTTGAATATAACGTCAGATTCGGTGATCCAGAAATTCAAACTGTTTTGCCATTGATTAAGACTGATTTGTTGGAAATCTTCTTGGCCACTGTCGGTCACAGATTAGATTGTATCGACTTAGAACTCTTTGATGGTTTTGCCTCTACTGTTGTCATGGCTGCTAAGGGCTACCCAGAAGCTTACCAAAAGGGTGATGAAATCACTATCAAGGAACCATTGCCAGAAAATGTTTTCATTTTCCAAGCTGGTACTAAGAATGAAAACGGTAAGATTTTGACCAACGGTGGTAGAGTTATTGCTTCCACTGCTATTGCTTCCACTTTAGAAGAAGCTGTCAAGAAGGCCTACGTTGGTGTTGAACACGTTCAATTTGATGGTAAGTACAACAGAACCGATATTGCACACAGAGCTTTCAAGGAATCTGCCTCAAACAAGATTTCCATCACATACGAAGACTCTGGTGTGTCAGTTGATTTAGGTAACAAGTTCGTTGAAAACATCAAGAAGATGGTCAAGTCTACTGCCAGACCAGGTGCCGACTCTGAAATTGGTGGTTTCGGTGGTTTATTCGATTTGAAGAAGGCTGGTTACGATAACATCGACGAAACACTATTGGTTGGTGCTACTGATGGTGTGGGTACCAAGTTGAGAATTGCCCAAATTATGGATATCCACAACACTGTTGGTATTGATTTAGTCGCCATGAACGTTAACGATTTGGTTGTGCAAGGTGCAGAACCATTGATGTTCCTTGACTACTTTGCCAGTGGTGCCTTGGACATCAGGGTTGCCGAGCAATTCGTCGAAGGTGTCTCTAACGGTTGTAAGTTAGCTGGCTGTGCCTTGGTTGGTGGTGAGACCAGTGAAATGCCAGGTATGTATGCACCAGGCCACTACGACACCAACGGTACTGCCTTCGGTGCTGTCATGAAGTCCGACATGCTGCCAAAGGTCAATGACATGAAGGCTGGTGACGTTCTTTTGGGTTTGGCCTCTGACGGTGTCCACTCCAACGGGTTCTCGTTGGTCAGAAAGATCATTGACTCGACCGACTACCAGTACACCGACGCTGCTCCATGGAAGCCAGAGTCCACCATTGGTGAGGAAGTTTTGATCCCTACCAGAATCTACGTCAAGCAGCTCTTGCCATCCATCAAGCAGAAGCTCATTCTTGGTTTGTCCCACATCACCGGTGGTGGTCTTGTTGAGAACGTGCCTAGAACCTTGCCAGACCACCTGAAGGCCGAAATTGACATCAACACCTGGGAGGTGCCTGCCATCTTCAAGTGGCTCGGCAAGACCGGTGGTGTGCCTGTGAAGGACATCCTCAAGACCCTTAACCTCGGTGTTGGGATGGTCGTCATTGCGCGCGAGGAGAACGTCGCTGAGTTGACCAAGAACCTCGAGGCTGCTGGCGAGACCGTCTACAGAATCGGGCAGCTTGTGGACAGAAAGGACGGCGACGTCGCCTGCGAAGTGTTCAACGTCGAAGGTCTCTACTAAACACACCCCACATACACACACATATATAAACCCACCGCAATAATAATAATATAATCTGATTTCATTTGAATTTGGTTGGAATGCTGAGCAGACCCTGAAATCTCTTACGACGCACGGCTTTACGCATGCTGAGCCGCCCACGTGAATAAAAGGAAAAAAATAATCTAATATTAAATTTTTTTCGCTTGCCCCTTCTGTAACTAATGCTTGGCATTGAGGAGTAGACACTAAAGACACTAAGTTGCCAAGATGTCAGAGGCAGAAAATAGCACACGCTCATCACTCCACGACATGCCACTGCATGCGGGTGACCATGCAGAGAACGAGCATACGGACGCGGAGGGGTCGCACTCTGAGATTCTAGGAGCTTCAGAGCTAAACGATCATCGCAACCACCAGAGTCTGCCTGTGCGCAAGCACAAACAGGAGATGTCGAGCACGGACCTGCGCAACAAGATGCTTGTGGACGAGGACAACGACGAGTATGCGGTCCAGTTCAACGACAGGTTCAAGAGCGGGTTGAGCTTCACGAACACGCCAGTTCCTGCGCCCATCGTCAACAGGAGACACTCAATCAAGAGCATCCGGTCGCGCTCGCGCTCGTTTGGGGACCAGATGAAGACGCTGATGCCAGTGGGCACGGGTCTTTTGCACACAAACCCCAGTGCAGCCAACTCTCCGCTCATGAAGACCATCTCCAGAGGATCCAGCAGCAGAAGAAACAGCCGCGCTGTGCCGCTAAACAACACCAACAATGGTGGTGACGACAGCGATGTGGACTCGCATGCCAGCATCGAGTCTGAGGAGGATGTCTGTTTCCCTATGTTACCTGATAACATCAATTTAACAGGAATCGATTTCAACGAGTTGGACGAATACATCGAGGAGCAACGTGAGGAGAACGAGGCTATTTTCCGGAGAGAGAAGGAGTTGAAGCACTCAAACAACCGTACCTCTAGTGCTGAAAAGATGAGCTCTGCTGCTTTGAAATATACCCCGAAATCAATGTTCGCGTCTAGTAACAGCAACGACTCAGCATCGAATTACAACGAAAAATTCGATGATTCAAATGAAAGTGAACCAGGTGTGACATTTGACTCCAATGGTAACAAATTTGAAGACAGTGTGCCAACCAGATTCAGCTTCTTCAGATCCGACAAGGAAGAAACTCTACACACGGCTGATTTGACAACTTTGGTCAATCCTAACGAATCTATTCAAGGCCTTTTTGGAGGCGAGGATTCCATCTGGTGGCTAGATTGCACTTGTCCAACAGATGTTGAAATGAAGGTTATTGCCAAGGCTTTCGGGATCCATCCTTTGACTGCAGAAGATATCAGAATGCAAGAAACTCGTGAGAAGATCGAACTATTCAAAAGTTACTATTTCGTCTGTTTCCATACATTTGAAACTGATCAAGAAAGTGAGGATTTCTTGGAGCCAATCAATGTTTACCTCGTCGTCTTCAAAACAGGGATTCTAACCTTCCATTTTTCGCCAATTGTCAACCCTGCCAATGTCAGAAGGAGAGTTAGACAATTGAGAGATTATGTTACTGTCAGTGCTGATTGGCTTTGTTATGCCATGATTGATGATATCACTGATGGTTTTGCGCCAATCATTCATTCTATTGAATATGAAGCGGATTCTATTGAAGATTCCGTTTTCATGAATAAAGATAATGATTTCAGAGAAATGTTATTAAGAATTGGTGAATCAAGACGTAAAGTCATGACATTGATGAGATTATTACAAGGTAAGGCAGATGTCATTAAAATGTTTTCTAAGAGATGTCAAGAAGAAATAGGAGTTCAAACTTCGGCTGCTCAGCCAAGGGCAGATATTGCACTTTATTTAGGTGATATCCAAGATCATATTATTACTATGTTTCAATCCTTATTATCCTTTGAAAAGATTTTCTCAAGATCCCATTCAAACTATCTAGCTCAGTTACAAGTTGAATCCTTTTACATTAACAACAAGGTGACGGATATCTTATCCAAGGTTACCATGTTGGGTACCATTTTAGTTCCAATGAACTTAGTCACAGGGTTGTTTGGTATGAACGTTAAAGTTCCTGGTAATGACCAAACAAACTATGGCTGGTTTGGAGGTATCATTGGCTTCATCTTCTTGATGATACTTGTGAGTATTTGTCTTGTTAATCTTTATGTTAACAAAATGAATGAAAAGACGGCCACTTTGCTGCCACCATTGAGTGTCAAAGACTTCAAGATTGGTAAGCAAAGAGCCAAAAAGAGTGATGGCCTCTTTGGTTCGCCAAAAAACAGATCTGATATGAGGAGTTTACCAACCAAGTTTACTAAATATGGCGATTGGTAAACACATCTATGTAACTATAACTGTCTACTCTTTTTGAATTTTTAATTTTTTTTATAAATAATCGAGAAAATATGCTTACAATGTATTGCACCTGCATTTAAGAGGACATTCAGATGTCTGGATGCCTCTAGATGTGAGCAGCAAGAGGGAAATAGAAATAACAAAAAAAATTCAAAAAAAAATAAGTTTATTTTTAGTCGATACGAGGTTCGAACTCGTGACCTTCTGCGTGTAAAGCAGACATCGTAACCACTAGACCAAACGACTAAATCACTATTTTTTTAAGTTTCATTTACACTGGCCGGTAATAAATGGGGCATATTTAAGGTTTTGCAGATGAGTGTCAAAGCGGTGTTAAACTTGTGCTTTAAAGTGTTAAAAATGATAGATCTTTTTTCCAGGCTCCAAAGCATTACAGTATGAAAAGTCAAACGATTTAGGTGAGTATTTTTGTATTTGTTGGAAATTTAAAAATTTTGGACCTTTCAAAAACAATGACAAAGCAAACAAGAAGTGACTTCTGAACAAGGAGTAAGAGAAAGATCGCAGAATGTAAACAAAGGAAGAACGGTATGCATGAGTTCATTTTTGTTAGCTAGCTGAAAGGAGGCTTTACGATGACAACAACCTTTCGAGTGCTAAGCTCCTTCAGTTTGCACAAAGAGTCTCTGTTGACAAATGATTGCCTGACAAAAGATTGTGTTACTTTACAATAACCAATACTCAACGACTCAGTTAGAGAATTACAGATGCTGTCTACCCGTCTGTCTACGCTTCCGAAGCTGCCGAACATCAAAATAGTACAGTTTTACTATTACCAAGTTCTGTTATCACGTGAGGTCAGTCAATTACAAGCAGTTGCACTTCCCTTGTGATTTCACTATGTTGATCACGCTACACCCTCCGCTACAGGCTTAAGGCTCTTCAAAGCCCATACTGAGCTCATAATGAGCCCGATCGCGGAAAAAACTGATAACAGACAAAAAGAGAGGCTGAACTTGGCAAAATTCTGTGTTTTTCCGCTATCTGATCCAGCCTTACCCAAGTGGCTACACAGATTGCAAGCTACAGCACATCCTTCAGCAGGACACTTTGTTTGTCCATTTGTTTGCTTTAAAGCCTTTTTTCTTGGGCCTGCCAAATTCCAGAAGGTTCGGGACTATTCTGCCCACTGCTGAGCAAGGCTAAAATAGCGTGGTTTTTCAGTAAATAATTTTTCCTCTCGATTTGCCTTCGTTTACGTGTGTTTGTTTTCTTTTGTAACGTACGAGATGTCTAAGAGTCTACCACTTTTCACGTCGAAGCAGGTGGAGAAGCACACGAGCGAGCAGGACTGTTGGGTCACACTTTACAACCGTAAGGTTTACAACGTGACGGAGTTTTTGGAGGAGCATCCAGCAGGCTCGGAAGTTATTTTAGAGTATGCCGGTAAGGATATCACTGAGATTTTGGCGGACGCGGTCTCGCACACGCACTCGGAAGCAGCCTACGAGATGATGGACGAGATGTTGATCGGGTTCTTGGCCACTCCGGAAGAGGAGGAGGAACTCTTGAAGAAACACGCCGATATCGAATTGAAGCTGGAGACTGATGCTGATGGGCTCAAGGTCGCTGATTTGACCGAGTTCGGGGAAATCCCAGAAGATTTGCTGCATTTGAAGACCGACCACAAGGAAGATTTGAAAAAGCACAACTTCTTGGACTTGGATAAGCCTTTAATCATGCAGGTTTTGAGAGGTAACTGGACAAGAGACTTTTACATCGACCAGATCCATAGACCAAGACATTACGGTAAAGGTTCGGCTCTGTTGTTTGGTAACTTCTTAGAACCATTGTCAGTTACGCCATGGTGGGTCGTTCCAACTATCTGGTTGCCAGTGAACTTTTACGTGTTTTATTTGGGTGCTAGGAATTTGCACCCAGTTATGACACTTTCGTTCTGGCTTTTGGGGTTGTTCGTTTGGACCTTGATCGAATATTGTATGCACAGATTCTTGTTCCATTTGGATGACAATTTACCAGAACACAACGTTGCATTTGCTTTACACTTTTTATTGCATGGGGTCCATCACTATCTACCAATGGACAGATTGAGATTGGTTATGCCTCCAACATTATTCTGCGTGTTGTGCTACCCATTCTACAAGTTGGTGTTTGCACTTCTTCCTTACGACATTGCCTGTGTTGGGTTTGCCGGTGGGTTTTTAGGTTATATCATCTACGATGTCACCCATTACATGTTGCACCATGCCAAGTTACCAAAGTTCTACCAAGATTTGAAGACTTACCATTTGGAGCACCATTACAAGAACTATCAATTAGGGTTTGGTGTGAGTAACAACTTCTGGGACAAAGTTTTTGGTACTTACTTGTACCCAGAGGACGTTTTGCAAAAGAAGAATTAGTTGATTTCAGAACAATGTGTATATAAAAAAGAGAAAAAAATAATCATGCCTTTGTAAGTGTCGTTTGTATCAGTGTATATTTGAGTTTTTAGTTTCAATCAAAAAAGGGAAAAATAAAACCGAGCTACAGCATTATATCTTTAAGAATTATATATATTTACATGTCAGATATAACGGTAGGCATTTTCTTAACTGCAGTTTAATATTATTTGCAAAGAAAGAGTAGCGAGCACGGGTGTTTCCAACTATCCATTGAAAATCACATACAAATTCTAACTTTCTATTTTTTGTCTTTCTTCTCGCCTAGTTATTCAGAACTTACCAACACCATATCTCTTCAACATTCCTTCCACGTCACCAAACGCTTCTCTATTACCTTGGATGACGATTGTTGGCTTAGATTTTGATAACATATCTCTGATGAATTCAATCAATTCCAGTCTGGTAACTTGATCAATGACTTGACACATTTCCTCAACATCGACTCTCTTGCCAAAGATCTGAATTTGTCTGCCCAGATCTTCCAACTTGACTAAGTTAGCCTCCAAATTCATCATCAAGCTTGATTTCAACTGGGTCTTGGCTCTTTGGAACTCTTGTTCTGAGATTCCGCCCTTACCAATGTCATTAGAGGTTAGCAAATTCAACTCGTAGGCCATCAACTCGGCCATCACTCTGTCACCTTGAGGGATACAGCTCAAACTCAAGCCAAAAAGCCCGGAATCTTCGTAGTTGTGGATAAACCCCTTTGAAGATTCGATGAAGCCATACTGGTTTAGGATACGAGTGTAGGATCTCGAGTACATACCCTTACCCGGCCCACCTGCAGAGAAAGAGCCACCTTGACCGAGCAGCGTCTGCAGAATGGCCAACTTGTAAACGTCCTGATTGGTTATTGGGAGACCCTCGAACCCGATGGACATGTGGTGGAACTCTTGCAGATGGTCCAAGCCGTCAGGATACGGGATGGACAACTCACCGCCGGTGTAGTTAGCTGGTTCCATGGAGGGCAAGGCGCGTTGCTGCAAGGAGGAAAGAAGCGAGTCCGAGACCAGCTGCTCGGCCTTCTGCATGCTGATACCGGAGAAGGCCAGGACCAGGTTGTTCGGGACGTAGAACGTGTCTCTGTACTTCTCCAGCTGCGCGAGCTGGATGGACTCCAAGGTCTCCATTGGGACGACGAGCGGCGCGCCGAGGTTGCGCAGCGAGTAGGCGGTCTGCTGGAAGAGCTCGGGCAAGATCAAGTTGGGCTGCATCCAGAGCTCGTTGAGCTCGAACTGGGTGGCGCTCTTCTGCAGTCTGAACTCCTCGGGCGTCAGGTTGGCCTGGAAGATGGACTCGGTCAGCAAACTGGTGATGCGGTCGATGTCCTTGTTGAACACGCTGGCCTGGTAGATCATGCACTCTCTGGACGACGAGCACATGTGGTTTCCGCCGAGGCGCGACAGCTCGCGCGCCATCGCGTCGCCTGACCGCTTCTGCGTGGCCTTGAACGCCATTTTGTCCAGCAGATGCGAGGCGCCCGCGAGGCCCAGCGAGGGCTCGAAACGCGACCCCGCCTTGAAGTAGAACCCCACCGACGCAAAGTACCCGGGCGTCTGGTCCACCGCGAGCGTGATGCCGTTGGCCAGCTGCTTGACGATGGTCGACGTCATCTGGCTCCTATGAAAGAGTGGTGAAAAATATACACTATAGAAGGCTATTTGAATGCTCTATGTAGCGAGAGGCGCGCGGCGGCGGAGCAGGCGGCGGAGGCTGCGAGATCCGCCCGGAGATTACTGCGCACCGTCTCGAAGCAGCGCGCGGCCTCGGCCGCGGCCGTGTGCACGGCGGTCTGGACGGACTGCGACATGATCAGTTGGCAGAAGAAGAAGAAGAGATGGACAGAGAATCCAGCTCGGCAAACTGGCGCTTCAAGGCCCCCGCAGACAGCTGCATGGGGTTGAGCTTGCGGTCCCACTGCATCTTGTGGTAGTCGTCGCCGTGCTTCTTGCGCAGTCTGAGCAGACGCGCCTCGTCGACCTCGTTGATGCGTCTGTCAAACGGCCTCTTAGGCTTGGCGGCCATCTCTTCCAGCTCTCTGATAACGCTGGCGGCGAGCTCGGACTTGGGCTCGGCAGCGGCGTCGCCGCTGGCGGCGTCGGAGACATCCTTGGTACCATAGATGACGCGCACGACGTTGCCCGCGGCGTCGCGCTGCATCTTGGCAATACCCTTGGGGATGTTAGCAGGATCGTACTCGTCAAGGTCTTGGCAGTCCTTGGCGTCGTCGTCGTCGCTGTGGTCGTCGTCCGAGGCCTCCAAGTCCTCGGCCTCGTTGTCGTGCTGGATGTGTATCGGCTTGAGCTTGGTGTCCACGCCACCGGCCTTTTTCCCGGTCATCATCGCAAGCCCCAGACGTGCGTAGTTCTGTTTCACTGTCAGCTTCTTGTCCCAGTGCTTGGCAATCACCGGGTTGGCGTTGGGGTTCATCTGTTTTTTCTTGCCAGACACCGTCTGTTTCTTCACGCTCGAGTGAGCCATCTTGCGTCTGCGCACCGAAACCATCCTGTGTCGCTAGCTCGTGATCTGGTAAGCAAAGATTCTCTCTATAGAGTGAAATTTTTTTTATCTCTAAGTGAAAAAAAAAAATTATAAAAATTCTGATGCTGAGCACAGTCAGATCCCAGGCGGCTCAGCACGGCGAAAGGGCGGGGGGAGGAAGAGGACAGAGTAGGAGCATAGCAAGAACCAGGGGCGAGAAATAACACGAATGGTAAAGGGGTGAAGGGAGTAGAGCTGCACTGTGAAAAAACCGGGCTAAAAACGGATATAGATCGAGGGAGACACTACTTGACCCGTTATCACTTTAAATTCATTGAGCTGTCAGACAAATGGGCTTCGGCTTGGAGCAGAGATAAGCAGTTCTGGAGTCCGGTTTACAGATTACTTCATTGGAAGAGATTCATTGAGCAATTAGAACACGTTTCCGCTTCGAATAAAGACGTGTTTGGCCCTTTCTGGTTTCTAACGAAGTACAATGCAATGGATAGAATGTGTTTCCGGTTAGTGAAACGAGTTTGGTCTAAGTTCTGGAGCCAGTTTTACTGAGTACTCGATTGAATGAACTTCAATGAACAATTGAAACAATGTGTTTTCCTCATTTTGGCCCATTCCGCTTTCTTATTTACAGATTACTTCGGATGATGTGCTTCAGTTGTCAATACAGACAAGTATGGTCCTCGATTCTGGTACAAAAATGAGTTTTTCGTAAATCCTTCCACACTGAGTATGGGTCCTGTATCCTGTACTTTACTTGAACGATGTCACTATTGTCCTCTCCCGCAAATACTGTCCGCAGTACCGACATCGACGAAACCTTTCCACTCCCGAATGTTAAGCCTCCAAATTGCTCTTTCCTGAAAGCCTCATGAGCCAATGAAAAACCAGCCAATCGTTACAATCATTCCTGGCCACTAGGGTTGGCTGTACAAGCAGGTTTTTTACTCACCTTTTCAAAATACTGAACTTTCTGTTGTCGGCCGCAAATGTAAAACTCTGTTTCCCAACTGAAAGTTGACCGTCGTTCAATCCTCACAACCTAATGCCCGCTTCATGTGTGGTGCGTTCGTTTCTTTTTCACAGCCTTGGCTCCCTTTCTTTTTATACCCCCTCCCCCTGTCGGAACATTTGAACCTGGGACTGGATGCTAATAATAGAGCCAACCTACAGCTATAATAAGTAATTGCTACACTTAAATGCAACACTGATGAACGATAGCGGTGCCAAGCCCATAAAAAGCGAGATTCTAGATTAGAGGGTCCAATGTAACATGCACAACTCCCGCCAAAAGAGTCGTGTGCCTCCCAAATACTTTGTGTGCTCACCAACGTACCAGTTCTGACCGAATGTAACATAGCCTGTCACACTCTTTTCTTGATTTTATGGTCACTTTATGGGGTGACTTAGTCCGGAGAATTATTATTGAGACTAATCTCGCAATCTTTCGATATTTCAGCTGCGAGCCCCGCACGCAGCGGAGAATGTAACGTAGTTAGTCAAGTAGTCAAACCAGTCAAGTAGTCACGTAGTCACGTAGTCAAGCCGTCACGTACTCAGTTACTCGTCTGGTTACGACTAGTCGCGAGAAACACTAATAATAAATACAAATATGAAAGACTCCAGTAATTATTACATGGCAAGGCCTATTTTACGAGCTCAGTGCAGTGCAGCGAAGTTTCAAGGCCGTCCGGCGCATCCGCGAGCCCTCGGTGACCTCTACGTGCTGCGTTTAGCGCTACCTTCAGCTTTTGAGCTTTTGTTATGATTTTTTTCGCGAGGTCGCGCTTTTGCAATTGGACAATAACCTGCTCGTAATATGCGGGGGATGCAGGGTCTTGCGACTGCAGACACAGCGCGAGCATACGGGCCATGCGACGAGTTACCGCTGCTTGGAAGCAGCGCAGACAGAGAGTCGATTCGCGATTGAAGTTATAGCTAGATATCACAAAAAATTATATTAATTTACCTAACTATAAAAGACAAAGAACATCCTGTGCACTACATACTTATAACAAGTAAGCGGCAACACCGGCAACAGCAGCCAAACCGGCAACACCAGCGTTAGCAGCAGCGTTTTCTGGGGAGAAGGTTGGGACAACGGTGGATTCAGTTGGAGCAGCAGAGGATGGAACTGGCTTCTTTGGACCGTGGGTGATGGTACATGGGCAGTCAGTGATGGTCAAGGTGGTGGCTTCAGTGACAGTGTAAGTCTTACCGTTGAAGGTCAAGGTGGTGGAAGCTGGGCAGTAGGTGGTCAATTCAGTGACGACTTCGGTAACGTAAACGTCAGCTTCGGTGGTGGAGGTGACGTTGGTGTAGGCGAGAGCGGAAGCAGCGAAAAGGGCGACGGCGGCGAATTGCATAGTTAAGCGATTGACTAAGTTCTAGCTGAAGAAAGAAAAAGAAGGCGGAGGGGGCCTCTGAATGGAATGCGGATTAGGCTCCTTTTATACCGTTTTCCGGAAATTTGTGCGCGCGACCAGCAGCTAAAAATAGATCTTGTAACTAGAATGCGTGTTTTGGCGGCCTTGCCGCCTGAATTCGACCAGGGCAAGACCACCGGCGTGTAGCCCTGGTCCGCCGCTACACGCCGGTGGCGCCGTCGGTGCGGCAACCCCACTGCGGCCCCCGCAATTGCGCATTTTGCCGTTTTCCCTTTTGGGCTTCGCGAATTTTCCAGTAAAATTTTGATGAAAACAAAAAAAAAACAACAATTGGGCCTGATTACGTCAACATTCAGAGCCGGTTTCAGGTATTCGGTATTCTTGGTATGCAATCGCTGGCGGCACGATGCGGGCTAGCGGACGACGCGGTGGCGGACGCGGTGCTGGCGAACCGCACCACAGTGGAGGGGTACGTGGCGAACCGACAGTTCAGCGGGACGTCGCTGGGGGCGGCGCGGCCCGCGCCCGGGTCGCGGCAGAACCAGCATTTCATCGACTCGGGCTCAGAGTCGGACGACGACGAGGACCTGGACGCGGACCTGGACGCGGGCCGCGTCGCGCGGCCTGCGTCGCTCAACGACGTGTTGCTCGGTAACGGAATCAAGCACAACGGGGGGTTCCCGTTGCAGCAGCTGAACAAGCTGCCGTCATATTCGTTCCTCAGGACGCAGCTGCGGTCGGGCAGCGGCAGCGCGGACATCGCCACCAACGGGACCAACACGCTGTATCTGAACAAGCTGCTCTTGAAGTTGCCGGTCGCGGACGCGCGCGGGAACTCCGCGGTCAACGGCTTACCGTTCTACCAGAGCGACAGGTTGATACACAATCTACAGAGCATCGCGACGAACGAGCAGCTGGAGCAGGTGGAGCTCACGCATCTCGCGGTCATCTGCAACCAGTTCGTCAGCAACAAGCGCAGGGTCAGAGCGCGCCAGTGGACCCAATACTACGGACAGAAACAGCGCGCGACGCTCTTGGACACAGCTCGCAGTCAGGCCCTCAAGGCCAACTACGTGTCGACGTTCAACAGACGCATGCTGCAGCGCCGCGAGAAGCTCATCGAGACCAACAAGCTGCGCCAGCAGTACCAGCAGCAGCTGAAACAGCTCGTCCAGCCGCAACCCATGGGAGCAGCGGCCAGCCAGGACGACATCCAGCGCCTGCAGACCAAGCTGGAGGAGTTGAACGACACGGATTTCGACTCGTATCCGCCGCCCTGCGCGGACGACGACCCCACGCCGTCCACGGGCCAGATCCTGCGGCACCGGTTCAAGAACGACCTGGACGCCGACCTGTCGGTCATAGTCGAGAAAGAGCTCTCTGTCGACAACCCCAATCTCGTCCAGTACCAGGTGAAGCTGCTCGGCCAGCAGAAGGCCATGGCGCTCCAGCAGAGCATCAAGAACTCCAACGGAGTCATCAACACCAACGTGGTGCGGTTCAAATGGACTCCCAACGGCAACAGCCTAGGCTTCGGCAACATCAGACGCAGAAAGCCCAGGTTTCTGAATTGACGCGCGCTCCAACTTTGTGCGAATGCAGCTGTGCCCCAGAACCGCTTCCAGATACCCGGCCAATCCGCTGCTTACTGTCTATGTATACTATCTAATCTAATATTCAACCGCGACTCGCGCTACTCAGCGCGCTATTCATCGCACTGCTCATCGCGCTACTCATCGCACTGACAATGCGAACACCCAGTGTTCGCCCTATTATCCTGTCTTATCTAATATGCATCTCTTTGTGGAATCCGGGGTAAGACTCCCCAAGTCGCGCTTTGTCTCTCATGTATTGCGCACAAGTGGACCCTTTGCAGCAGCTCGCAAACTAGCCCTCTGCACGAAATCTTGGCAGGCTTGGCGCTGGTTTTTCCATATGTAGCCCGCCCGCCTCGTCTGGCGGCCCGAGCTCTTTCCCTGTTTGTATGTGCTATCTATAGCTCTCGCCTATAATCGCCGAAAGGATTTTCACAAAAGGTAAACAAACAGTCCCAAAAGGGTAATTTTTCCAGCCCGCTCTAAGCTATAATTAAATAATTAAATATTAGTGATGAGAGATAGAGAAGGGACCCTTAAAATAGCGCCCGCGACTCAACCAGCCATCAGCGAGACCGCATTTGGCACGGAGCTTCAATGACGCAACACCTTAAAACATGATACATAGATATTTATAGACCCCGTCGCCTTACAAGACCTTGAAATGTCTGATGTCATTTCTCAACTTGAAGATCAGCAGCGACAAAACGACTAGAAGAGCCACGATGGCGACCAGGATCCCGGCCAGATGCCAGCCCGCACCGCTGCTCGTGTGACTCTCGACCTTCTCGGCCTGCTTGGCGAAGGCCAGCTTGTTGAATCTCTCGCTAATGGAGTCGGACTTGTCCAGCTGGCTCTTCAACACCTTGTCGATGGAGCCCATGCGCGAGTCGTACGAGTCCATCAGCTCGAACTGCCGCTTGAATAGGTTCATCATCGACTCCAAGCGGAAGTTGACGTTGTCGATCTCATCCTTGAGTGCCTTTATCTCGTTCAACTCCGTGGCCAACGCCGCCTTGGCAAGCTCCTGCACCCTCTGGATGTCCATGCGGATCGACTTGAACTCGCCCTCGTCATACACTGGCCTCTGGTTGAGCTGCTGGCCGCCCTGCTGGCCACTCTGTAATTGCTGTTGTTCCCTGTGGAATTCGTCCCTTAACCTTTCGAACTGGTCGTTGAAGTTCTTCGTGGCCTTTCTCTGAACAGGCTCGGTTTGGTGCTTAGGATACAACGTCTCCTTGCATCTGGCTAAGATCCCGTCAGTTAGCTCATCGTAGGTCTTCAATCTCAAGATCTCAAACTGCTCCAACTTATCAGCAGACGTCGCGGCCACAATCCCAAATCTGTAGTTCTCAAACGGGATTCTGATCTTGTCGGTCTCAAACATCAAGATGTTGTCAAGCGTCATTTTCAAGAAGCCTTTGGAACTGTACCCAATCTTCAACGTGGTAGGAACATTCGATCCCTGGTACTGTGCCACCCACGACCCAATAAACTGGTCATTGGTCAATGGTCCCTTACCATCATTCATGTAAACCTTCACCCCTGGCTGGCCATCATCGTTGGCAAATCTCACTCTCAAACCTTGGTAGTTCACTAAATCCATCCTGTCCTGCACTAAATAGAGCGACATATCTCCTTCATCCGTTTGGCCCTGGTAACCCATGGATCTCATTGTCAACTCGATTGTAAATTCGTTAAGGCTAAAATAATTAGAATTCCACAATTCCCCATGTAATCTATCCTTGGTTGTCAGAACATACCTAGCTTCATCGTAGACACCGGAACCTTGCCAGTGATTACCTAGTTGATCTTCTGATTCGATGGATATCAAATTAGGCAGCGAAAACTCGCTGTTTTCATGCGCACTTTGCGTCATAGCGTCTCCATGGCCACCCGCACCATGGCAGGCGCCACCAATGGCCCACAGGGCCCACGAAAGTACCCCCAATTTCATCCTGGCAATTATCTTTAAAGATGAACAAGTGAAAAATAAGGCAGGGGTTACCCGGCCTTGAGGCTCTCCAGCTAATTTCTCAGCTCAAGGAAAAAATTAAACAAGAGAGGTCCTTCCTCTTTCCTCTCTTCATCGAAAGATATCGGCCACGCTGACGTCGCAATTGCCCGCCATCACGCCCGAAACCGGACTCCAGCCAGACCTCGACTCCGCCGCGCTTGCACAGCTTTTTCTGCTCCTCTCCACGGCCCCACAGCCCGCCACAGCAGCTCTTTTCACACAGATCGACACGCGTCTGCAGCGAAACCCTTCTCAAAGTCCCCGTTTCCTCCGCAAGCTTTTCTACCTGCTCGAACCCAAGGGCAACAAACTAGCAGAGACTACCCACAAACAGGTTTTTGAACACCAACTTCATAGACTCACACTCCAACAGCCACAACACATACAGGACCTCGTCAGTGCTCTTTTTGAACCTACCTCTGTTTTCGACTCCCTCTCACTTGAACAGTTTCTAAAGTTTTTTGAGCTCTCGCATTTCCAAACTTTACTGATCTCACTTTCCATCGAGAAGTACCTTTATTCAAACTCTCTACAGGAAAAACATTCACAGGTTTTAAACGAACTACCTCATATTTACATTAATTCATTCCAAGGACTTATCAGCTGGTTTGAATTATTAAAGGACAAAGACCAAGAAGAAAACTTATCACTTTTCATTTCTCTTTTCTTTGATTCAAAGGTTTTCTCAAACCCTCACAAGTTCATCATTGCTAGTCATTTACAGCAACAGGAACAACTACAAGAATCCACAAAGATTAATACTATTACAAGCGAATTTTTCAAGAAGATGGAGCAACTAGATTTTCATGAACTCATCAAAGACTTCTGTAAGGCCAAGAATTTGCCTGATGTCATAATGGAAACATTAATCAAAATACAATCAGACCCAATTAAATTACAAGATTGTGTCATTTGTTTATTATCAGAATATCTCTACCCAAAGTCACAAAAGTTGGCAGATGATGTAGATTCAATGACTCCACTTACCTCAGCTTCAATAGTTGAGGCAACATCTAAAGGTTTAATGAGTAATAAAATTTTCAAATCTTTGGATATTAACTGGTCCATAGTTCTTAAATCTGTTATTGATTCTTATGACAAGAAGAGCTTCCCAATGACACAGGCATCATTATCACAATTTTTGTCTGCAATTTCCTTTTTTAATGATAATGTTAACTTAATCGATAAATTTATTTCATTGGCAATAAATTCAAATGATTTCGATATGATTACCGATTTGACCATTTTATTCAACAAACTGGATTCAAGTGAAGGCTCTATAGATTTATTCAAATGTGATTCATTGTCTCCATGTTTACAAGAAGATTCAGTTGGTGAGTTGTTATCTTTGGACAAATCGATCTTATATTTCAAATTCATTGCCATGATCGAAGTTAAGGCCATTGCATCTATTGCCATGTCGAGCAAGAGCGTCACTGAAATTAACCAGATCTTTGAAAGGGATATACATGAACATATGGAATACATTTTGTTTGGTTCAATCAATTTATTAAGGCTTGACTCTAAGATTAAAGTTATTTTATTAAATCTGATTGAAAAATTCTTATTTAAATCATTAGATGGTAATTCAAGCAATTTGAAATATACATTCAAGTTATTTTTAGATGATAAAAATACTGCCAACGAATTAGGTAAATTATTATGGAAGTATTATAACCAGCATGAAGATTCAATTGATTTGGTCTTCGGCGATTTGATTGTTTCAGGCGGGTCGAACAATGATAGTGTCATTGTTTCCATGTTACACAATGCTAAAGATTTCCAAGAAGCCTTCAAGATTGCTATTGACTTCTCTCAATTTGGTTGGAAAAATTTCAAGAATTTCATCAATGCGCAGTTGAAAAAGAATATAAACTCAAATTCCAATACAATCATCAAATTTTTGGAGAATCAAGCTTCTATCGAATATGAAAATTCTCAGAATGCTGATTCCAACAATACAAACAATAATAATACCAATACCACCAATACCAAAAAACCACCTGTTAAATCTTTGAATTTAGAAACAGTTCATTATTTATTGAATTCTATCCAAGTTGATAAATTAAATAATGACCTGAAAACAAAATATAATGATTTATTAGGTTTATGTTTACAAGCTTACCCAAGGTTAATCAATTTTGGTCAGGGCTTTGATGAAGCTATCTTGGTGAACTCTTCTGATAACTCCTTTTCCATCGAAGTTGAAAAAGAAATGAGAATGTATTTCCAGAAAATGTACAAGAGTGAATTAGAAATCAAAGATATCGTGCATATGCTGAAAAAATTGAAATATAGTAATGACCCTCATGATCAAGATGTTTTTGCCTGCATGATCCATTCTTTGTTGGATGAATACAGATTTTATTCCGAATACCCCGTTGATGCCTTGGCTACTACCAGTGTTTTGTTTGGTAATACCATTGTTTACAAATTAGTTGATGGTCCTGCATTGTCGATTGCTTTGAGATACATTCTAGAATCAGCCCAACAGAACCCTCAATCAAGAATGTTTAAATTTGCTATTCAGGCATTGTATTCCTTCCAAAGAAGATTACCAGAATTCAAAGAATTTTGTTCAAAGTTGATTGAAATTCCTGCTTTGACATCTCAACCTGATTTGTACGAAACTTGTAAGAATGTCTTGAATGGTACCATGCCAATCGAATACTCTCAAGATGATGATGACATCAAATCTAGTGTCTATTCTATCAAAGCCACCAAATTGAAATTGGATGTAATTCAAGAAATGCCTCACACTGAATTAAATGATAAAATTCTATTTAATATTAACAATTTGAGCGAAAAGAATTTGAACAATATCATCAATGAATTGAACGAAAAATTGGAACCAAGATTTTTCCAATGGTTTGCTAATTATTTGTTGACACAAAGAGTCAAGAATGAATTGAACAATCAACACTTGTACAAGGAAATTGTCATGGGTATTACAAATCCTTTGTTACACACTGCTGTTTTGAATACTACTATCAAGCAAATCATCCTGTTAACCAATAAGGTCTTTGATTCAAATATTAGCTCAACTGAACGACTACAATTAAAGAATTTGGGTTCTTGGTTGGGACTAATTTCTTTAAGTGTTGATAAACCATTGATTAAGAGTGATATCGACTTAAAAATCTTATTGTTGGAATCATATGGTAGAGACACATTGGATGCAATTCTTCCATTTGTGTGTAAGATCTTGGAGCAATCTAAATCAAGTTCTATTTTTACCCCAAGTTTACCATGGATGAAATTCAACTTGAAGTTTTTAAAGGAAATTTATCAGATTGAAGAGTTGAAATTGAAGTTGAAGTTTGAAATTGAGTTTTTGTACAATGCTTTGAAGGTTAATTTGGTCGAGATGGAACCAACTACCCATTTGGTCAATTTCAACTACGAACAATTTAAGCAAGAGAAATTGATGAAGTATGAAAAGATGATTGCTTTTTCTAAGAACTTGATTGAAGATAGCCTGAAGCATCAACCATTATTGGCAGCATTGCAATTACAAGCGCAACAGCAACAGCAATTGCAACAATTACATCAGCCACAACCTGGTGGTGAAAACCTGGTTCAATTGCAACAACAGCAATTGTTACAACAACAACAACAGAGAATGTTAGGTCAATCACCTGCACCTATGAACAGTGCTATCCCATCTCTCGCTGGGGCTGTTCCACCTCCACCGCCGCATCAAGCTGGTAGTGCTGCCTCTGTAGCTGCAGGCGTTGCAGGGTTGTTTGATAACTTATTAGGTTCAACAGTATTCCTTACCCACCAACCGTTGAAAAGATTTCTTCATCTGGCTTTAACAAAGGCAGTCAAGGAATTATTAACACCTTTGATTAGTAGAACTATTTCATTTTGTTTGATTACCACAAAATCATTAATTTTGAAAGATTTTGCTTTTGAATCAGATGAATTGAAATTGAGAAAGGCTTATATTAATACTATTAGAACTTTCACTGAGTACATGGTCACTACAGGCAGTGACTTATTAAGAGAAAATATTTCTAATAATTTACATATGATTCTAAGTCAAGCTTTCAACGGTCAAATTGATCAAGCTATCGTTGATGATATTCCAATTGCTGCCAATGATAACTTACCTTTGGCAATTAACATTATTCAAAGGGCTGCTATTGAAAGAGCTATCCATGAAATGGATGACCAAATGGTCGCTGCTATCGCTTTACGTAGACAGTTCAAGAGTCAACAGCAGCAGCAACAGGGGCCAAATGACCAACCACAAATTTTCTGTGATACTCAAAATGCCAATAAGTTTGCAATTTCATTACCAGAACCTTTAGGATTACAAGTGGGCGGTGTCACGCCAAGGCAATTCCAATTCTATGAAGATATTGGCAAATCGAGGTTGCAACCACCTCATCAAATGTCTATGCCACCACAACAACAGCAGCAACCGCCTCTTCAACAACCATCGCAGCAGCACATGGGTGGAATGGTTCCACCACAAGTGGGTGGCCCACCACCACAAATGGCTACTAATGGTCAGGAACAAATAGTAATTTTCATCAATCAACAACTAGAGGCGTTGATCAATTTGCTAAGAAGCGAAGAAGCTAAAACATGCTCTTTGAATGATGCCACTGAGCTATCTTCGGTTGTTAAGAATATTCTTATTGAAATCTTCCAAGGTTTTTCTAGAATTACTGACAACACCGTTTTCATGAAATACGCACAAATGACAATGAACAGTTTGTTCAGTAATAATGAATCGGGTCCTATCTTAATTGAATCCTTTGTTTTGATATTGAGTAAGATTTGCGACTTTAGCACTTACGTTGCTAAGAATATCAACTCATGGTTATTGAATTCAAATGATGAAAGAAGATTCAACGCTAAGGTGATGAAATCTATCTTACTTGAAGGCATTATTTGTTTGGATGATTTGACATTTTATTTGACAAAATATGTTGAAATTAAAAGAGATTTGAAATCGATTGAATTTATTTGTGAATTGATTGAAGAATTAATTTTCGAAAATTCCATTGCAATGAGGAATGATTTTGTCGAAGTTTTCAAGGCTATTGAGAAATCAGATGATCAATTAAAGGAATTACCATGCGTTAAGAAATTGTTGACTCAATTAAAATGTAACGATGCTTCACAGCTACCACCAAAACCACTGATCAGTCAAAAGCTGAACGATTATTTTGCTTACATCTTCAGTGAATGGGTTAAATTATACAATAAAGATGACTTAAACATGAAATTAGTTTTCTTAAATCAGTTTTTGAAGAGTGGTATAATGGACTCCAATGAAAGATTCATGAACTTTTTCATTTGTGCCTTTGAAGTTTCATCCATTGGTTTCATTAGATATGGTGATGTTAGTAAGAGAAGTGACATTGACAAGTACACACCAATTGATTCATTAGCTTCTATGGTTATTCATTTGCTAATTATTCAAGATGACAATGATGACAATGAGTTAAGATGCGATTTGTTACAAAAGATCCTGACTATTTTTGTCTTAGTTTTCAGTAATGATCATGAAAATAATCAAGGCCATTTTAACGAGAGACCTTATTTTAGATTTGTTTCAAGTTTGTTAAGTGAATGGCAAGAATTGAGAGTTAATAAGTTCAAGAATTTCGTTGTCAGCAATGATGAAAATGGTGAAGAGTTTAATAAGTTGAACAATCAATTTTACATGGTTGTAAGTGATTTGCTGTTGGTTTTGCAACCAAGTTCGTTCCCAGGTTTCACCTTTGCATGGATTTGTTTGATCTCTCATAGAATGTATTTACCTTATATGATTAGCAACACTGGTGCTGAAAGTGGCGATGACAGTTTGTCATTTAAGATCACCACGTTGCTCAATTGTTTATTAAGATTCCAAAGTGGGTATGTTATGGAAGAGGAAGAAGAAGGCATGCCAGAATCGGTTAACATTATCTACAAGGGTACATTGAAGATCATGTTATGTATTTTGAACGACTACCCTGACTACTTAAGCCAGTGGGGTTTACATTTAATTGTTGGTGTCAATTTGAAGTTGGTTCAAATTAGAAACATTGTTTTGAGTGGTAGACCTGACTACGTTGAGCAATTAGATCCATTCAAGGTTACCTTAGAAGAAGAAGTTTTCAATGATCTAGTTGCTAACAACCATCTAGAAGAATTCGAAAACAAGCTTGGCAACAAACTGAAGAAGTTGTTGGACAATTACGTTCGTATCCCATCCAGCTCCTTGATCAAGCAAATGATGGAGTTCTTTGAAAAGGACAACGATCTAATAAACTTGTCCATTGATTACATTTTCACTGGCATGAACAACAACGATGGGTTCAACATGAAGAAGAACTGTGAATGCCAATTATTGAGAGGTATATTGGAAGAAAGCACTAGTTTGGAAATGAAATACAATGTTTTGAACGCCATTGTTGACCAGTTGAGGTACGAAAGCTACCAAACGAAATGGACAATCAAGTTTATTGAAGAAGAGCTATACAACGGCGACCATTGGCAACTTACCCTAAGAGTTCTCTTAGAGAGACTCGTTTGCCACAAGCCAACTCCGTTCGGGGTTAATGCCATAGCCGCACGCATGAAAGACGACATCCTGTCGTTGGTTTAAATAATATATATGTATACTAGTTAAATAGATCAGTAATATGATGAAACAATCATAAGCAACAGACGATGCCGGTGCTGAGCATTTCTCTTGGATGCTGTATATATGTATGCAAAGAAATTTTAGGCCTTTTCCAGTGATTAACAGACTTTATCTAATTCGCGAGGGGGCTTTAAATGGCGATATTTGGCGATATCCGTAGAAGGATCAGGGCGACCTTGGGCCAAGAGGGCGACTCCGACATGGATTCAGATGCGGAAGAGATTGTGCGCGTAGGGGTGGAGCGCAAACTGCACTCAAGAAGACCTCCAAACACTGCTTTTAGACAGCAGAGGCTCAAGTCGTGGCAGCCCGTGTTCAATTCGTTGGCTATTCGACTCTTGATGTTGGTTGTGGGTCTTATTTTTGTTGGGATTGGGATTGGGTTGGTTTTCGGCCACAAATCCATCAAGACCATTGAGATCCAGTACGGCAACTGCTCCCAGGCAGGTGAACAGCTGGTGGACATTCCTAGCAAGTACGTGCACGGTAAAGGCCTGGACAGGAACAGCGCTCAATGGAAGTACCAGGACGGCGAATGCACCATGCAGTTTGAGAGCAAAATGAAGGGCAAAGTCAACTTGTACTACAAGCTGACCAACTTCTATCAGAACCACAGAAAGTACGTGGACTCGTTTGACTGGAACCAGTTGAAAGGCCAGGCTGTGGCGCTTGGCGACTTGAACTCCAAATGTGGCAACCTCAAGGACATCGACGGCAAAGTCATCTACCCATGTGGGTTGATTGCAAATTCCATGTTCAACGACACTTTCAGCTCTCCCAACACCAGCTGGGACGAGAGCGGGATCGCGTGGTCCAGCGACGTCAAGGTGTACAAGCCCAGCAAATATTCGGTGGACGACGTCGTGCCGCCGCCAAACTGGGAGGAGCGATACCCCGATGGATACACAGAGGAAAGCTTGAAGGCAGTTTCGTCTGACGAACACTTGATGGTCTGGATGAAAACAGCAGCATTGCCTAAATTTGTCAAGCTCTGGGCACGCACTAGCAACTTCGAGGGCCAGGTCTCGCTCGTGGCCCAGGACAACTTCCCAGCAGATTCGTACGGCGGAACCAAAGCTATCTTGCTGAGCAAGTCTCCGCCAGCCGGTGCTGGTGTACTGATGTACTGGGGGTTGCCAATTGCCTTCCTAATAAGTGGATCCATTTTGTTGATCTTTGGCGTTTTGTTTAGCATATTTTAAGCTGTATATCGGGTCATGAACAGATCGAGACGTCTACTGAAGGAGATCGAGGATGTCAAGTCGGACACCTCGAGCGGGGTGACGCTCATTCTTCCCGACGCGGCCGATTTGACGCGATTGAAGGGAACGTTTCTGGGTCCTCCCGATACGCCCTATGCCAACGGGGTGTTCACGGTGGACATCCAGATCCCAGACGAGTATCCGTTCAAGCCTCCTATCATGAGATTCGACACGCGTATCTACCACCCCAATGTCAGCTCCCAGACAGGGGCCATCTGTCTAGACGTGTTGAAGAATGCATGGACGCCTATCTTGACATTGAAGTCTAGTTTGATCTCGCTACAGGGTCTCTTGGAGTCCCCTCAACCGGATGATCCGCAGGACGCTGTTGTCGCGAAGGTGTTGATCGAGGAGCCAGAGAAATTCAAGGAAACAGCTAAAAACTGGACCGAAATTTATGCTGGCAAGGCCAATGCTGGTGCTGACGGCGACGTTTCCAAAGAAGGGGACGTTGACGAAGAAACCTTGAACATGTTCGAAGAAATGGGATTCGAAAGAGATGACGTCGAAAAGGTTCTGAAGAAATTAGGTCTCACCAGCGTCAGAGCTGATGACATGGACACTCAAGACAAGGTTATCCAGCAGTTGAGTGTTGAGTAGGGGTGTGGCATACATTTGAATTTGTCATAATAGAGTGCATTGCAGCAGTTTATTTGACTATTCGTTTCCTTTCATAAGAGATAAGAAGACCATCTCTAATTAACTATAATTATACCTTTAGAGTTTTATTCTTAGAGATATACTACGTGTATCGTATTTAACTGTATTTAATCGAAAAGTTCAACTAGTTTATAGGATCTGATGGCAGTAGCAATTACTGGTGCGCAACTGTTCCCTTAGCATTTCGTTTAGCATAGCTACTGCTATTAGCTCTCAAAGTGATATTATCATTATTACTATTACTATTATTAACGCAAACTACACATAGCTTGGCATATACACCCAAGAAATACAACTACACCTTATCTTTCCCCTTAGGACCCGAATTGGATCCGTTAGACGTCTTTGGTTTCCTCTGAAATGACTTACCCTGCGTCTGCTGCGTCTGCTGGGACTGCGTCTGCTGTTGTGTCTGCTGCTGCTGTTGTGGCGTCTGTGATTGCTGTGTTGTGAATGGAATGTGTTTAGGTCTAGGCCAGTAGAAACAGTCTTTGATAAGCGTCCATCTATCACCGGCTGGCCCTTCTTTCTTCTCAAACACCAGCACCTGAACAAACGATCTGACCACATCCTGGTATACCATTTGGCCTGTTATTTGATAGATTAAGGGACTGCTTGAAATGTCCTTAATGGAGTCAATGCGTATAGGGTTTTTAAAATCCGGCTTCTCGCCGTATGGAACTTCGGGATCTGCCAAAGTCAGTGACCCCCCGTCCTTACCTGCCCGTGCAGCATAATAGTAGCTTACACAGTCCATCAGAACGGTCTAATTTACGTGGACAAAGAATATCCAATTCGCTGTTTAACACACACTTGTCTTGTGTTGGAAAAATCCTGAAAATTAACCCGGAAAGCAGTTAATCTCAAATTGTGTGCGAAGCGCTCAGCACAAACTTAAAATCACAAAAGGGCTTTGTTTTTCGCTGTGTCCACAGATCGCGTGTGCAAGGAAACAGTTGTTGTATTTGAGAAACTTGAGAGTGTTTCCCAACAAAACGGGTTTCTCCGAAGCGAAACTGTAACGGTCTCGAGATTTAAATCAGTGATTAAACAGTATAATGCTTTGTACACAAAATAAACACTGTTTCCAGCCATATTCAAGTAGCAAATAAATAAGTTAGCGATTTTTGTCTTAGTAATAGTTAGCTCTAATCTCCAAACTCAAAGGCATTTTCAATGCAGAGTGCTAGAAATCTCGAGATTCAAATCCATGTAATAATATTACATTACTTTGTATACGAAATGGTTTTCATTAGCAGCTGTGTCCACACATTGTATGTATAAAGAATTTTTTGCTGTTTCTGTCACGTTTGGAAGTGGCTACTAAACTAGAGGGAATTTTTCATTATACTGTAGTTACAGTCTCGTGATCTGAGTTCACAGGATAACATATTGCTTTATACACAAAATGGCCCCTGTTTGCAACTGTGTCCGCACTTAGTGAGTACAAGTTACTGATTTTTGTTTTTGCAGCAATTACCAGTGACTAGAACCCTCTTGCTCTGCACTACTGCAACACTCGCCAGATTCAAATCCACATAATATCAGATCTTGCTTTAAAATAAACTATCTCACGGAAGTCTGTCCGGCTTTGTGCGAGTGTGTTCTTATTATCTTCTTCTTGTACATTCAGAGTCCTGCCGGTCCTCTTTCGGTTCTCACCAGACTCGCACCCCGGAGCACACAGCTCCAACTCATTTTCGATATTTATTTACCTACTTATATAGTAAAGTCTAAGAATATACACAAAAGACCACTGCGGGCCTTCCTTCTCTGATAGAAACTCCAATGCTATCAATTACACAACGGTGTTCAATTCGTAAGGCCAAACACCACATCAGGCACGTAGTTGCCACCCAAGGCCAAGAATGACACTAGCGCCTGTTGGCTCTGGGCGCCGGCTTGGACACCGCTCTGGTTCAGGTTTTGCTGGCCTTGGTTGGTCTTTAGATCAACCACCTCCTTAGCCACCAGCCCGAGCTTCTCTCTGAAGCCCTCGATGCCAGCAGGGAGAGACCCAAACAGCGTCTGCAGAACATACCCGAGATCGTACCCGGCATGGCGCGAGACCCATCTTTTGCCCAGCAACCCGCACTCCACCAGCGCAGCGCCCAACACCTCGCCCGGGACGCCCTGTGCATCCATCTGGGCCACGTTGGCCCCTGTTTTGATCAACGCCTCGAGGATCTCGTTCTGGAACATCGTGCTCTCCGCGTTGAACTTCATGTTGAACTGCCACGTCAGCGATAGTCTGCCCTCCGCATCGCTTAGTGTCAGCGCAATCTGGAGCGGGTCCACTAGCTCGACGTTCGAGCGCATTGTCTGGTAGTGGTAGTCCTGTGGCGATCTGAATTGGCCTAGCGGACGGCAAACAACACCGCCGAACTCGCAACAAACTGTCACAGTCGAGCAATGGCTGGCAAAACAGCTTAAAAGCTCCATCTCGTCGTCGAAATTGCCCATGTACACCTCTCGTATTTCGTTCATTTGGCTTTTGTCACAAGAATGAACCGTCTTCAAACAGAGGTGAATTTTTCTTTGCTCTCTTGGCTTCTCGAAAACTGCTCAGCAAATAAATTAAATTCCAAAATGACAAATACTATATAAAAAAACCTCGAAATCGAACTATATAAACCTCTCCACTTACTTCAGAACTCACTCCACACGTCTCTTCTTGTTGGTGCTGTTTTCTTCAGCGTCTTCTTCCTCGCTGTTGTCTTCCTGCAGCTGCTCGTACTCAGCCTGTTCTTTAGCAGCTTCGTCAGCCTGTTCCTGCTGTCTCTTCTCCTCAAGCTCCTCTCTCTTTCTCTTATAGTGGGCCTTCTTGTCCTCCTTGCCTTCTCTCTTGACGAGGTCCTCAGGTGGCATCACAAACCAAGGGATTTTACCTCTGGTGAAATCCTGAAGGACCTGTCTGGCCACACCCTGTTCGTCGACTTCACCACCCTTGATCAACTTCCCTGTTTTCCTAGCTAGCAGCTCAATAAACTCCTCTGCGTTCTCCCAGCCCTTGATTTGGTACGTACGTTCCAAGTGTTTGCGCTGGCATTTGGCAAGAAGTTCTTCAATGTACTGTTCTGGGTGCGAGACATGTTCCAAACGCACAACACCTCTGAAGAGAATATCACTTTCGCTGGCGTTGGAGCTTGGAGGCACAACACCGGGACAATCGATAAGGAAAATACGCTTCATCAAGGTGATATATTGCCAGACCTTGGTCTCACCAGGAATAGGTGCAACTTGGCAGACCTTCTTTTTACGCAATGTGTTGATGATGGACGATTTACCTGTGTTTGGGTAACCAATGAACCCAACGGATATCTGCTGTCTGTCTTGGTGCAACACCGAGAACTGTCTCAATAGTTGGATGAGAGAACCCTTACCAAACGAGTTGTTGATAGAGGCATGGAATGCTAATGTTGGGTAATCGTTGGAAAGATGCTTAACCCATGCAGCCTGAAGTAAAAGTCTGTGTTAGTATTAATGTTCAGTGTGATGTTTGGAAGTGTGGTTCTTCTTCTTATCTTGTGGTGAAGTCAAGTGGATCAATTGGATCAAGCTGGAATATCCATGTAGTTCTGAAAATGTACACAAGCATTGGCTTGTTTTGTCACCCATTTCAGTTCTCAATGGAAAGAAAAAAAGCTAAGGAAAAAAGATTTAGAGGTCTTTACTACGACATTGGCGGTAGTTACATCCAACATCAACTCATAAGTCCACTCAAAATACCTAGGGCGATACGCGTCAGAACGATTTGTATCTAGTATAGCGGCCCAGCCAAAACGGTAGGGCCACTAAGGGCGGTATTTATTTGATCTACCAAGAATGTAACAGATAGACTACATTGATTGACTCTGAAAGTCGTAGAACATCCTGACAAAATTCTTGGAGAATAACTGTACGTTACCCATGTATATTTCTGCTTGAGTTTGTTGTCCCTGCTTCAAAAAAGAAAGAAAAATCACTGAACTGTTTGCTGATGATGGAAGAAGAGCCAAGTCTCAATCCAACTCAACAAACACATGTTTAAGCCTAGCTTAAGCTTGTTAGTACATACCGCAACCCAAGTTGGGACCAAATCACATTTGTTCAACACATAGATCAAATGTTTATGTGGACACTCCTTCTTGATATAATCCTGGATACTCTTACACCTCGTGCCCAATGGGTCTCTGGCATCCAAAACGTGGATGATGACATCACTGGAGTCGATGACCTTGTATAGTTCGTTCCAGATTCTCTTGGACTGACCCTTGGAGAAAATGTACTCCTTGGCCTCGTTGGTGAACTCATCGGTGTCAACACCACCCATAAGACCCATGACCGGCTTCAATGTCTGCTCTTCTTCAAACTTATCCTGGTCTTGCTCCACACCCTTGGCGAGTTCCTCCAAGGTGGACACACTGAGGTTAGGCTTTTTCCGCTGAGCCTTTGGGCCAAATGTGTTACCATACGATTCAGTTTCCAAGATCTTCGCCTGCGGGGACTCGTTGGTGTCCTTTTCGTCAAGCAAACTCATTGGCAACTTGTTCCGCTTCAACAACACGGAATAGGTATCATCTTTGGTGTCCTTCATGGCGTCTCTGAAATGGCTCAACGAGTCCTGAGCAATGACTCTCGAGTTCCCAAACCATTTTCTGTTAGGGTCCACGCGCGCATCTGGGATGTCCTTACCCTGCAAGTACGCAGCCTTCACAATCTCACCGTCAGCGGATCTGATCGCCTTACCTGACTTGTACATGTTCAAGTGCTTCACCTTCTTGGCATCACGGTAAAAATTCTCACCCTTCACACGCAAGTTCCCGTCACGCAGGTCGCCCTGACGCTGTCTTCTGGCCTTCTCGGTCTTCCCTGTGGCCATTGTAGCTGAAGATTCGATTGCCTGAAAAGGAAAAGCTCTATATATTTTAGTGAAAAAAAAATTTTTTTTAGCAGTGAGGGTTAGAAAAAAAAAAATGCTTACGTAAAACATGCTCAGCACAGGAGCTTGAGTTTAGAATTGGCACGCGGCTCACAATAGAAAAGCCCGCGGGGAGATCAAACAGAGCGTGGGGCAAGAGAAATGGCCAATACAGGGTGCGGCACCTGAAATCGTTAATTTGAGTGGGGACAAGCCGATTCTTTATATAAAATAACAACAACAATAATAATACTAATAAGAAGAGTATAAAGTTTGAGCGGGTTTCAGTCCCTTTCAGTCTGTTTTCACAGCGGCAAAAGACAGAAACTGTATCTACGGGCCATATTGGGGTCGTGTGTACTTTGTATTGTCCCCTTCTTAGTGTTGTTCAAAAAATACTGTTTTTTCTTGTCCTGACCACTGCTTCCTAGCGACAGTGGGAGAGCTTCCCCACTGGCGGGTCCTGCTGACAGGTTATCTTTTCGTTTTTCTGTTTCTATTATCCATCCGAGTGCGCGCGGGACTTCATTCCGCCATGACTCTACCCCTGTTTCAGTTCGTGATGTTGATTCTCAACCTGTGACTGTATGGTAGCTTAGGGATGACGACGACCAAGCAGGCGACCAAGTTGACGACGAACAAGTTCAAGTCGTAGTTCGAGTAGTGCGTGCTGATCAAGAACAACGCGATGGGCACGGCCAACAAGAACTTCTTGACGGGCGTGAACTGCGCGCCGTTGTCGATCTGCTCCCACATGTTCAAGTTGTCAAACGCGCCGTTGTTGAAGTCGAACGGCGTGCCCTTCACCTGGTGGAACATCAAGTACGAGCCCACCACATAGGACACGTTGGTCAAGGTCCAGGACAGCTCCACCGGGAGTAGCGTGTCGAAAAGCAGCTTGAGCAAGAAGATGATCACAATGTGCACGACCCACGCGCCCTTGAAGTGCACCCAGTTGGCATTGAGGTTGTCCTGGACGTCCTGGTCCTGCTTGGTCTCGAACGTCTCGGGTTCCACCTTCGAGATGAGCGACGACGAGCGACGGCGGCGGTGCGTGAGCGAGCCTGAGCGCGAGCGCGGCGAGGTCTGCGCGGCCCCATGGTTAGGCGGCTGCTGTGGTGTCTGCGGCGTAGGGAACTCCATGGCTACAGCGATATACGGAGCAAGAAGAGCAACAGCAAACCACACTACTAATAAAAGAAATGACA
This sequence comes from Saturnispora silvae, assembly GCA_030579555.1. Taxonomy (NCBI): domain Eukaryota; kingdom Fungi; phylum Ascomycota; class Pichiomycetes; order Pichiales; family Pichiaceae; genus Saturnispora; species Saturnispora silvae. Next base: position 469,810 of record JAKTRE010000005.1, on the reverse strand, counting down.
AGTAGCGCCTCGTTGGCAGACCGCGACAGAAGCCGGTGTTGTACACGACAAAATTTTGCGTCGCACAACAAATGTCCTGTCGCACGCTGCTGCATTGCTACTTGAATGTTTAATAAATATAGTATATACGTCTTATATGGAGAGTCTGGTTATGTGGTGTGTGTGGTGCGAGTAGGCGAGAGAAGGCGGAACTACTTTCTGGACTGGAGCTTGGCCAGCTTGTCGTATTCGCCCGAGAGGATTCTCTCGATGACCTTCTCGTCGTTGGCGTCGAACTTGGCGAGGTCGAACTGCGGCTTGCGAGGATCGCCACCGGCGAGCGCAAACTCGTCGAGAACGGCCTGGTTGCCCTCCTGCTCGGCTTCAGACTTGACTCTGAAGAGCAGCTCTCTCTTGGCCCACTCGGTGACGTCCATGTCGTCTCTGAAAAAGACGGCGGCAGCGAGGAAGACGAAGGCAGGGACGAACATCACGTGCGCAATGGTCTCCCAGCCCTCGGTTCTCGCGTCGTCTCTCACCACCTGCCACTTCACCTCCCCGGTGGCCGTATCCTCGTAGGGGATCTTGTCGATGATGAGCCCCGAGGATGCTCTCAGCTTGTAGAGGTTGGCGTCGTTCTCGAGATACAGGTCCTCGTGCTCCTTAGGGAATGACACGAGCTGCTCCCACAGCGACAGCTTTCTCTGCTGCGAGTACGAGTTGAGGTATGCGATGGTTTTGAGCTTGCTTTCTGGCAGCTGGTCTGCATGGTGGAACAAGTCCTCCAGCGGCCCCAACGACGCCAACAGGTCGCGACACTTGGTCTCTGCCGCAATGTCCACCGCCAGAGCGCGTCTGGCGGCCGAGAAAAGACGCACGCTGCTTCTTTGCATCCCAAACATCCGCTTCTTCTTAGAGAAAGGAAGGAACGTTGTTTTTAAACTTCTTTCTATTGGCCACAAGAGAGAAAAAAAGAGTGCAGAGAGGAACAAAAAGGCGTGTCCGTGCACCAGCAGAGGAAAAAAGAGGCTACTGGGCGACTAGCGAATGCAGAGCACACAAGAGTGTGCTCAATGGACAGAGACGGGCCGTGGCTTCCCATTGGTGAAAAGAACAGGCCAAGTTGGCCATTTCTGGCCAACTTGGTCATTCTATTTTTGGACTGAGCCGTGTTAGAAAACAGCGGAAAAGACCTTTGAATAGCCCTGATCCGCAGCATGTCGATGGTATCCCAATATATAGTATAACACTACCTGTGACTTGTTTTGACGGCTTCCACGCTATTTCCGCTAAATCTGCTATAGTCTTGAAATTTGTTCTTCTCCGTGTGGTGTCTTTCTTTTGGTATCTTAATGGAAAACGCGTCGTATCTGGGCGTGACGCCGCCGATCTCGGTGGCCAGTCCGACGGCGGCGGAACAGGCGCTGAACACTGCGATGATCGAGGAGTTGCGTGTGCAGAAGTCGTTTGAGTCCGACGAGGAGACGGCCCGCAGAATACGCGTGTTGGCGACGCTGCAAGAGTTGACGCAGGAGTTCGTGTACCGCGTCTCGAAGGCCAGAAACATGACCGAGGGCATGGCGCGCGACGCGGGCGGCAAGATCTTCACGTTCGGGTCGTACAGGTTGGGTGTGTACGGGCCGGGGTCGGATATCGACACGTTGGTGTGTGTTCCTAAGCATGTCACCAGAGACGACTTCTTCACGGTGTTTGTGGAGCTTTTGAAGGAGCGGGACGAGCTGACGAAGATTGCGCCGGTCCCGGACGCGTTTGTGCCCATCATCAAGACCATCTTCGACGGTATCGACATCGACTTGATCTGCGGCCGATTGGACATTCCGCAGGTCCCGCTGGACCTCACGTTGGAGGACAACAACTTGCTACGAAACATTGACGACAGAGATCTCCGTGCGTTGAACGGGACCAGAGTGACGGACCAGATCCTCGATTTGGTTCCGCAGCCGACAAGTTTCAAGCACGCGCTCAGGACAATCAAGCTCTGGGCCCAGAAAAGGGCCATCTATGCAAACATGTTTGGATTCCCCGGCGGGGTTGCTTGGGCAATGCTCGTCGCGCGGATCTGCCAGTTGTATCCCAACGCCAACGGGTCCACCATCATATCCAAGTTTTTCTACATATATCTCCAATGGAAATGGCCCCAACCAGTGCTACTCAAGCCCATTGAGGACGGCCCGCTCCCGGTGCGCGTGTGGAACCCCAAGTTGTATGGACAGGACCGGGGCCACCGCATGCCGATCATCACCCCGGCCTACCCCTCGATGTGCGCCACGCACAACATCACCTCTTCGACACAGAAAATCATCCTCAACGAGATGTCCATGGCCAAGGACATTGTCGAGGAAATCTCCAAGGGCACCAAACAGTGGAAGGACCTATTTGTGAAACACGACTTCTTTTATAAATACAAATACTACCTCACGATTGTTGCGTCCACCCAGTCGCCGCTGGACTACGAGCACCACATCAAATGGATCGGCATGGTGGAGTCGAAGCTGCGGTTGCTCGTTCAGAAGCTCGAGGTGTGTCCAGGAATTGGCCTGGCGCATCCGTATGTCAAGCCCATCATGGCTACCTATATCTGCAAGTCCAAGGACGAAATGGACAAGATCAAGGCGCTCTACGGCACGCTCGAGGGCGACGAGTTTGCCAAGGGCCTGCAGATGGTCGACACCGAGTCCGAGGACGACTTCGACCCCGCCACCATCCAGGGAGACTACGTGATCCACCTCATGAAGCTGTACATCGGCTTGAAGGTCGAGCTCCAGGGCACCAGCAAAAAGATGGACATCCAGATACCCTGCAAGGAGTTCGAGCAGATCTGCCACTCCTGGCAGGACTACTCCAAGGAGTGCCACTACCTGGCCATCAAGCACGTCAAGCTCTACGACTTGCCTGCCGATGTTTACGGCGAGGGCGAGAAGAGACCCGTCAGAAGCGTCAAGAGAAAGAAGGGCGTGGGCGTGCTCGGCGAAAACGGCGCCGTCAAAAAGATCAAAAGCGCCCAGCCGTCCCCAGCCTAGCCCACTATACCTTCCCTATATACATCTTATACTATCTAATGAATCCGTCTCCGTCTCCCAGCAAGAACAGGCAGCAGCACCTGCTGAGCACACATCACGTGACTATCACGTGACTATCACGTGACATTCTTTGTCTGGGTCTCGGATTTGCATTTTTTAATCATGAAACCGGAGCGAAGATTGAATATTAAATTCCTCCAAAATATATTAATCTCATCAAACCCTTGTTGTACGGAACACAGATGCAATTGTTGAAGAAAAAGGTGGGCCATTCGAGCCACGCGGCCCCAGCCGCTGCAGCAGCAGCTTCCGGGTCTACGGACGACATTGACGAGGTGGACGACGGAGCACAGAACATTTTGATGGGCATCATTGCGCAGTTGCGCCCTGGCTGCGACTTGACGAGAATCACGTTGCCGACGTTCATCTTGGAGCGCAAGTCGATGTTGGAGCGCATCACAAACCAATTGCAGCAGCCGGATATTCTCATCGAGGCCGCCAAGACCTCGGATAAACAGCAGCGGTTTTTGCTGGTGGTCAAGTGGTACATGTCCTGCTGGCACATCTGTCCGAAGGCAGTCAAGAAGCCGCTCAATCCCATCCTGGGCGAGTACTTCACGTGCTACTGGGATTTGCCCGACGGACACAAGGCCTACTACGTTGCGGAGCAGACCTCGCATCATCCGCCTAAGTCCTCCTACTTCTATATTATTCCCCATCTAGGCATCAGAGTGGACGGCATTGTGGTCCCGCAGAGTAAGTTTTTGGGTAACTCCACCGCAGCTATAATGGCCGGTGTGACCAAGTTGACCATCGGCGACGACATCTACACCTTGACACAACCAAACATGTACGCCAGAGGCATTCTATTCGGAACCTTGAAATTCGAGTTGGGCGATCATTTGATAATCCAGAGCAAGTCAGGCTTCAAGGCTGATATCGACTTCAAGACTAAGGGTTTTATCGGCGGTACATACAACGCCATCGAAGGTAAACTCTTCGACGAGGAAGGGAAGCAATTCGGTGAGCTAACCGGTAAGTGGAATGAAGTCATCTACATCAAATTAGACTCTTCCAAAAAGGAAACATTTTTTGACACCTTCAAGGCTGAGCCGGTGAAGCCAATTGTGAGACCTCTGGAGCAGCAAGGTGATTTTGAATCACGGAAGCTTTGGTTGAAGGTCACAGATGCATTGGCAATTAGAAATCACGAAATTGCCACCAATGAAAAATTCAAAATCGAAGAAACTCAAAGAGAAGACGCTAAAAAGCGTGTGGAGGATGGTGTTGATTTCCATCCTAAACTTTTCAAGCCTTTGACCTTGGAACAACAATCCGAATTCGGTAACGAACATTTGGAATTCATCATTTATAAAGATATCCATTTGCAACATCATATAGGTGATGAAAAGGGAACACTGAACAACCTTTATGAAATGGCTCCCTTTTTGCCAGATCAAAAGTTTAACGATCAATTTGAAATTCCTGCTTTTAAAAAGAACTAAACAAATAATATATTTCCCACTCCAGATCTCCTAGAGACATAATTCTTCTTTTTTAACTCTCCATGTCGCCTCATTACCATTTTTTTCTGGGTTGCATGCTATCATTATCATGATTTGTGCCCCCCCATCCCTGTTTTTCCAACCAATCTTTTTTTCTTTGTATTTGGATAACCACGAGTTATATATCAAACGTTTATAATATTTTTCTATTTAACAACAATAGTTAATATTCATCCTTAACTAAAAGATGATTCTTTGGATGGTAATTACTTCCGTATTATTTTTTTCATATACACAAAACGATTAAACAAAAAAGATTCTTTTTTCTGGTCTTTTTTCTCAAAACATGAAGCTTTATATAGCATCAATCCACCCATACCTAATCATCATCACCTAGTCTTTCACTAGGCTTAATCAACCCACCAATGGCCAACTTTTCCTTTTCTTTAGCTTCTCTTTCCTTTTCTAATTCATCAATGAACAAATAATCAGTAGGGTCACCACCAAAAGTTTTAATTTGAATCAAGAAATCTCTTAAAACACCCTGGAATTTCCCAAATTGACCATATGATTTGAACAGAACCTGCAAGAAATTAACCATTTGATCCTTCTCTAGTTGTGGGAATGCTTGCATGAGCATATTACCCAAATAACCCTTCAAAAACTCTTCGTTGGATGTACCTTGTGGAGCAGAATCCAATGGGTAAATTGGCTCATTAATCTCATATTGTAATTTAATCATATGAACTAATAAAATAGATTGATTTTTGAAGCTTGATTTGTGATCCGAATCTGTCAACACATAGAACAAATCTGAAATGATTGGATAATAATAGTGCTTCCAGAAACCCATGGTGAAATCAGGTTTCGTTTTGGATAAATGTTCAATGTTTGTTAATAATTCATCACATAACAATAAACCAGTATTTTCAACAGTCTCGTTATTATGTTTGAATGACCAAAGAATGGCATCAATGAATGCTTGGAATGCCTCAGGTGGGAATTGAATTAATGCATTGAAACCTTTCAAGTTGATTTCTCTTAATAATTTGTAGAATTCAACTCTATGTTCAGGATATTCTGTGAAATCATTTGTAATCATACTTAAGGTACATTGGAAAATTGAGGCCAAGATTGAGACGATTTCATTTGGAATTAATTCACCAACTTTATGAACTAATGTTGATAAACAGTTCAGGACTTCCGAGTCTCTTGCATCTGGTACATTTGAGTTATAGTCCTCTAGAATGGTACTTAGTAACGGTTTGACTAAATCTTGAACAATTTCTTGATTATTATTTGATTTGTTCAAATAGGTTTCTAATAGAATCAAAATTTCCTTTTTAATAGTTCTCCAACTTCTAACTCTTGGTGTTTTGGTTGCAACCAATCCATCTTTAGCAACAGCATCTGAGATCAATCCACTAACAGCCTTGTATAATGACAACATATCAAGATAAATGACACCCAATTGTGGATAAAAATATGGACCCAATGGACCACAGACGGCAACATTAGTTTTGATAATATTGGCAATAATTTTCACTAACTCTGGATTTGATAATAATTGAGGATCCTGTTGTGCTTGCTGCACCACTTGAGACCATGCCATATTTGGTAGTGACATCAATTGATTTAATAAAGGATCCCTTTGCGATTTATTATTCTGGGCAGAAATAATGATCGCACACGATTTATAAAATGTATGAACTTGCTGTGGTTGTAAATCGGATGTAATGAATTGAATGTTTTCAATAATTTCTTCGATAAATGGCTTTACTTCACCTGATTGCTGGATAATAAAATGCCTTTTACATTTTTCAACAATTTTGATAAATGTATCACAGGCCATATCTTGAACACCTTCATGAGTTTCATGCATGAATTCGAATAACTTATTGACAACAGTCTTCAAAAATTTCCAGTGGGCCTTCAAAAATCTTGGATACTGACCAACAATGTACATAATATTTGATGCAACAACTGCTTTATTATCTTTACCCTTTTTCATCTCTGTCAAAGCCAATAAATCTTTGATAACTAAAACTAAGAATTTCTTTTCGGAATCTTCATCCATTGATCCAGATATAGAACCAATTGCCCAACATAATGTGTTGATATTTTGCCAAGACCATTCAGAACCATCAATTTGTTTAGCTAATTTATTTGACATAATTTGCTCTGTGTTTAAAACATCCAAATGAGTTAAGTAAACTAAAACTTCTCTCATAGATTTGTACAATTGGATAGTATCTGATTCTCTAACAAATTCTCTAACAATTTCACCTTCATCGTTTTCAACAATCAAAACTTCTTCTGGTTTAACCATATTTTCAATTATGACAACTCTCAATTCAATCAGTATATCGTTGTAGATATCTTTTCTTAAGTTCATATCTTTGAATAAACTTGGGTTTAAGGCTGCACCTGAGTTAGTTTGGAATTGTAATTTCATCATGGCATTTGAATTAGATCTTGAAGGTAAAGTTTGAATTTCTTGATAAAGTCCGAAAACCAACTTAGACCAGTAATCCAAACAGATTTTGAATAATTCTCTTTCTTTAATCTTGGACAATTGAATTAGATATTGATGAGAAATCAAATTTAGATCTTTCAAGTTTGAGATTGATTCTAATGCCATTAAATGGTTATTCAAAAAGGTGGATAAAAATAGTGCTAAATCCTGCATGAATTCTTGATCGGAACTGTTGGCATTTGTGTAGATTTTTTCTAAATTCATATTTGGAGGAATTATTGAAGTGATTGAAGTCATTGATAAATTGAACAACTCGATAAATTTCGAATCATATTGAGGGGAGATTAATTGAGAAATTTCAATTAGACATTTCAAAGACAATGATCTGAAAGGCTGTTGAGGTAACAATTTGGTAGCTAATAATTGGACCAACCCAGTTTCAAAAATGTAACCTAAAGGAATGTAAGGGATATATTTGTTTAGACATTTCAAGGTAGAATCGATTAAGCTTGGCTTTTGAGCCTTGTCCAAAACTTCGAAACACAATTGAACAATCTGCTGGAATTCATTAGCCATGGAGACTTTCAACCTGGAAGCTCTCGCTTGAGTCAATTGGTCGTTTGAATAGTCAAAAATCTCTTCAGACATTAATTTCAAAATGATCATATTATTTTCACAAACATTGAAGCCTGCCTTTGAAGACTGGATCAATTCGGGCACAAAGTTAGGCCAGTTTTCAGGCCAGTCCTGTTTGATGATTTGCACTAGGGTCAAATCACACTTGTTGATCAATGTCTTCTGAGCCTTAAACGTGGCATCATCATCATTACAAAGCGAAATGACCATGGACGCAATAAAATTCCTGATGCCCAAACGCTGATCTTGCGGCAAGGCCTTCCACTTACTACGAATAAGTTGGTCAAGAACTGAGAGGGCAATGTACTTTGCCTGTGGGTTACTAGAGTGTTGAAGGATCTTGTCTGCCCTTGTCCACGCCATTTGATGCGCCTGAAAAGCCGAGAGCGTGCTCTGCGCCTGCGCTCTTTCAGCAGCAGTGGCGCCCGAGCCGTATAACGCGTCTACCACACGGTCAAACAGGGCCACGTCCAATTCCGTGTCGAAATCGAGAATTTTGTCCATTGTTTGAGAGAAGAAAGTGGCAATTAAAACATACAGAAAAATAAAAAAATTAAACACCTTCTTCTTCACAGCATCTGTGATCCGAAGTGCTCAGCACGGTTTTGTGAAGTTCCTGAATTTGTGCTAACTTAGGGCAACTTCCCAAAACCTTTGGTTGGAAGTAGTTTCCATTTCACAGACGTCTGTGACCAGAATTTCACTTCATGAAGCCTTTTGAGATTTTTCAAAATGTCTATATACAATAACCTAACAGGCGTTTTCTTCATTTACTGTTCAGCATTACCTTCTTTTGGACCGCCTCTTTTGTTTAGCCATCTTTGGTATTTTTTAATGGCCAGCTCATCATCTAGACACAGCTTACCGAATTTACCCGCTCTGAACATGTCAATCAGATGCAAACTGGCACCAACATGATCAACTTCCTTTGTCTTGACCTTGATCATATTGAACTTTTTCCCGATGCAGTCCAACAGGACAGATACGTCGTTAGTGGGTTCTTTCATTTTGAACACTTGCATGTACTTGTTAGGACCGATGAGGTTCATGATGAATAGCAAATAATCAGCAGCCATAATGGGGTCGACACCCGAAACTAAATCTGCCTTGGTCATCACTGAGCCGATTATGTACAGTTGCAACATGTCCTCTAATCTGTCGACATACGGGGTCATGATACCAGGAGAGTCATAGACGTACATAAGAGGATCCTCATTGATTTTGATGATTTCGCTTGTGGCTCTCGTGGTACCAGCGAAAAGCCCTGTTTTGGCAACTTTCTTACCCTTGATGGCAGCTCTCAACGAGTTTATCAAGGTGGACTTGCCGATATTGGGCATACCCACAACAATGACTCTCAAGCCAAGTGGTGGCGTGGGCCATAGCGACGAATGGAATTGGGCCAGTTTGCGCAACAACGGTTTACATTGGCCTCTGACATCCATTACCAACTCGTCCTTCCCGGCAACAAAATCTGATCGATCCCCGTTGGAATACAAAGTGAGGGTGGGTGTGGATTTGAACATCGGTTTGGCATAGCTGGTTGCTCTAGGAGCTCGGGCGTCTTTGACATGGACTACCAGCTGGATCTGAGCCCGCAAAGCGTCAAATTTATTTAGTGCCTTTTGCTGGTGACCCTTGAAATGGGCCAACGTGGTTCTATACTGCGGAAAGGCAATTCTCGGCACAAACATAAGGGGTATATCAAGGAAGATGTCACAGATCTCTCTTAATCAGTAAGGAAAAAAAATATTTTTCATTTTAGCTTTCTGTTAAAAGCTGTATTTCATCACCACTAAAGATGCCTCTTATTATTGTCACAGGGTTCCCGCAAGTGGGGAAATCAACATGGGCACAACATATTGAATCCCATTTAAAAAAGAGAGGTCTCCCCAGCGTTGTTCACAGCGAAGAATCCATGGGCATAGACAAGTCCATTTACGGCACCCTCCAAGGTGATAAACACATAGCACAGCAGACGTTGTCAGTTGCCAAGAGAGACTTATCGAAGACCCAGCATGTCATTTTGGACTTACAAAATTACAATTCGGGACTGCGTTACCAACTGTGGTGCGAAGCCAAGCAGATGTCTACCTCGTGCATAACTGTGCATGTTCAGCCGACAGGTCCTATGGACACGTCTGATCCGTGGATGAAATTGATGGTGATGAGGTATGAAGAGCCGAAGGAACAAAAAAGATGGGAGCAACCTCTTTTCACTGTTGATAAGGAATGTCTGCAAGGATACGATATGTCCGATATGGATGCCGCGCTAGCTTCTAGCTCCAAGCCAAACAAGGCCGTTTCTAACTCCACCATCCCATCAAATATCACTGTGGGAGAGATTTTCACTCAGTTATCCCAGGCAATTGCCAATGGAGACTCAAGCGTCAAATTGGGCCAGATGACTGTGCAAATACCGGCCAACACCTCAGCGTCTCGCGTGGTCAGACTGAAGAGACAACTAGCCGGTCGTAGTGCCGACCAGCTACCAGCACTCATTCAAAAGTATCTTCAAGAAGAGTGATGCAGCAAATCTTTATACATGTGTGTACTAAACTAAATGATACAGTTAAACAAGAAGGACACCCGGTACTTCCGTTCGAAAAAGACCCCTGCGACAAACAACCAGCAAAGAGGCCACATTCTGCTACGTGCCCGGAAACAGTATGCCGCGCTCAACGCTCGCCCCAGTCTTTTAATCATGCTTGCTGTGAAAAAGTGCTCAGTGGGTACTGGAAGAGGCCCCGATTTAACCGCGGAATGGCGACAGAAAGACCGCTCGCTTTGTAAAACGTATTAAAAACCATACTGTATCGTTTTATAACAAAACCAGACAGAAATATATAGTTTCTTTGCCGCTGTCTGCTCTCTTTATGCTTTGTATTTCGCTGAGTAATGTGATTATGGCAGAAAGAAACTCAATAAAAGCCTCCTTTTGACCACAAAAAAAACCAGTAACAGCCACTAAACCACAGTATCCAATTATTGCCAACCAAGCACAATGTGGCCGTCCAAAGCGGCGGTGGGAATTCAAACTTTTTACTAGGTAACTGAAATTTCATCCCCCATGTTTGTTTGTTACTATTTAGATTTTTTTTTTGCTCTTGAGCTGGAGGAGAGGAGAGAACAACATACTCCCTACTATCACACGGCAGCCATGGACACCCTCTACCGCTCGATCCAGGAGCTGGAGGCCCGCACGCAGCATACTTGCAAACAGCTTAACGCATCGCTTGCGGCCGGCCGGCCACCGCCAGCCGCCGCTGACCTCCACACGCTCGGCAGCTATTTCGCGAAGCTGCTCGACCTGTATCTCGATTTCATTGTGCACGCTAACGGACACGGCGTGCCGCATGTGCTTGCAACGTACCGCGTGCCCCGCCGGCTCTGGATTTACGGCGTGGTTGCGTTTGTCGAACTGCTCAAAAACGTCCAGGCCACGGCTACGACCCCTCAGGCGACCGGCGACATTGCACCTGCCTTCGTTGTGCACGCGTTTGGCACATTGGCCGCGCTATACGAGATAGACACCCCCACCGAATGGGCCGACAAACTGGCAGAGTTGGCCCGTATTGCGATCCAGCTTTACCCTGCCAATTACCTTGATTGGAAATCGACAGCTAGTTATTGGTACCACCAAATCGGGCTCCTAGGCATCCACGGTCATGGTAAACTGTACTACCACCAATGCACCGTTGAAAACGACAATTTGCTAGCGTTCGCTTTGCTTTCAAAGGCTTTACTCTGTAAAGATCCATTTGTCCCTACCAAATACTACCTCCAGAGTATCATTGATAATGCTTGCTCACAGCGAGCTATGCTTTCCAACTTGGAAATGTCTATGATTGATTTTGTCAAAATCCACAAGATTCTACTACTCGATGAATATTCATCAAATGACGAAATGAAATCAATTGTCAGCAACTACTCTAAAAGTTTCAAATCTCAAGATGAAGATTCCCAATTGTACAATACAAATTTGTTTTCTAACCCAACGTTGGCTTTCTGGTTTTCTAAGGGTCCTTTCTTTGCCATGTCGAACTTGAACCATCTATTAGGTTTAGGTGATGCAACAAACTTGGGTGCCAGAGTTTTTGGATTGGATCAAAGGTTGCTAGAAAGAAGAGTCAAGAAGAATAGTTCAATAAATCCCGAATCTATAACCAGCGAGAATACCAATTCAGAAGATTCAAACCCAAATGATTCACTAATAAACTCTTTACAAAGTATTAACCCTGGATCAATCGAGTTGGCTATTAACATGTTCAAAATGTACTTAAATGGACCTTTATTATCGGCCTTACCCCCAATGATCATTCACTTATGGTTTCTAATTGGAATTTCCAAACAATTGCATAGTCTCAAATGTAGACATCATAGTGCCAAAGATAAAGAAGTACAAGATCCAATTGAAGTTCATGAATGTACCTGTTCTGATATTAGGCTCAAGCAAGCTAAGTTATTTAAATCGTTAATTTTGCAAACAATGCCATGGAATGAGATTGTAAAAATCATTAATGATGTTATAACTTTGTGCGGTAGAAATGATTTATCACAGAGTTTAAATGAAATGTTATTAGATAGCAAAAATAAAAAGTCTCAAGAACAAAATGCAGTTTTGGCTGCTCCCGCAAATGTCGCCAATACTAGCACTTCAGGTGCGTCACCATCAGGAACCATTTTCACGACAGAAGGTGTGGATGACGGCATCATCAACTCAAATGAAAGAAATCTGTATGAAAAGAGAGGAGGAATTAGTTCAAGTTTACCAGGCTCACCAACACCACCCTCCCCTTCAGTTGAAGATACATCATCAGCTCTCCAGAAGGAAATTTTAGAACATTGTTTGAATAAGATGTATCCGGTTAATTCAGAGACACAAATCCTTTATGGTTCTGTCATTTTCGATGCGTACCAACCATCTCCTCCACCATTTCAAGGTAATGGTATCGATAAATCATCATTGGGTGAGATGATCCCATGGGATTTCCACAAGGAAGGCGATAAATGGATGATGATATTAGTCATGGTGGGTTGGTTAGTTGATGATGGCCAATGGGGTTTGTCTTTCACTTCCGACAATTGGTTACAATTTGATAATACACTACATGAGCATGATCTTGATGCCATGCTAAGCGATTTAGGTATGGAAGTATTGAACGGGTTCTTGTTATATCTGAAAGATCCAAGGATCTATCCATTAACTCAACATTCAAAGCACGTAGAGCAACAGCAGCAACAACATAGCCAACAACAAATATTGGTACCTCTTGAACACGGTGACGTTAATGTCATTGAAACATTAATTAATTTAAAACCTGCTAAACTAAATTGGTCAAGAAATTCCTCGAAATTTATGAATGATTTCATTAACGGAATCTTCCCAGCTAATTTATTACCAGCCAGTGCCTATCCTGGAACTCAAACTCATCCAACTGTTACAGAAACTGAACAAGAACAAAATGGTGTTGTAACAAGTGATGCCAATTTAGGGTATGAGCCTGAAAATGAAGATGAAAATACCGATGAAGAAGAAGAAGAAGAAGAGGAAGAAGAAAATATCCATCAATTGCCTTTACAACAGCAAATACAGGATGATGATGGAACTGCTGAAGAAGAAGATTATAGTCAGGGCGACGAAGAAGAAGAAGACTTGGATGACGATGATTTAGAAGAGGATGATGACGAGGATGATTTGGATGATGATCTGGATGATATTCAAAACGACTTAAATTCACAATCATTGACTATTATGGGTGACTTAGGACCAAACATGGACACCATATTAACTTTTATTTCCCTTGATACCAACATTTGGTTAAAATACCCCGGAAAAATCTATAAATGTGTCAAATATGGTATTTTTAGGTTGTGTGTCCCACTAACAGTTTTTCAGGAATTGAGATCATTACGAAAATCACAGGATATGACTATGGCTGATTCAGCTACAAGATCGGTATTGATTATTAGACAGTTGTATCAAGAAGTTGATGTATTACCTTTGAGATCGAACGGTACAAAGGCGAATTCACTTAATGAAACATTAGAATTTGAAAATAATCAGCAATGGAGGATTCAATCTGATGATTTGATCATTAAATCTATCATACTATCAAATAATTTTGGTAATGGGTACAAAATTGGACTCAATTTCAAAATCGGCCCTTCACCTCAATGGTCACCATTTGTTCCTTCACCATATGAAATTGGATCTATTTGGTCAATGGCTTACATGGGTAATGGCAAAACTAAACCTAACTTTTCTATAAGGGGATCCAAATTGAAATCACAATTCATTAATTCTAAGGTGAACGTGTTGAACGAAAATTGTTCCAAGAATTTCTGGTATAATATTTTGATTACAGACGACAAAAATATGAAGATGAAATGTAATGGAATTGATGGGATCAAATGTATGGATTCTGATTGGTTATGGGAGAAAGTGGATTTAGTTGCATGCGGTAGATGTTTCAATTAACCGCTCTCTCTTAATACTAAAGGAAAGTATATTTATAGTAATCTATACTAATAAAATGAAGCATAAAAAGTCTAAAGCTGAAGCATAAAATGACCCCTTTTATAGAAGGGTTTATTATTATATGATATTTACATTATTTAATATACAAGATTTAGTCATCGTTACAAACTTTCACCAAGGAAAATTGTAACCCAGAACTTCTCCTTCGTTCTTCTTTAAGTAAATCGTTATTTTCCATTTGTAATTTGAAGCCTTTGTTGGTATTTAATCGATTCTTATTATCATCCAATTCATCAAACCGTTTGACCAAATTTAATAACTCTGTTCTTAAATCTTGCCATTCGATTCGTGGTAAATCTATTTGTAAATTGATTAAATTATCATTAATTTCTTTGAATTTCCAGTCTATTTCAAAATTAGAATAATAGATCGAATTGTCAAGATTAGTTTTGATAAACTGAGTTAGGCCAATAGTGTATTTTATTAGTATCAATATCCTAGTATTTGCTAAAGCTGGTTTTAGCATCGGAATGACCACTGAATCCTGAATTAAATCAACTATATCCAAATTTTCAACGTTCACATCACTCTGGGGAAATTCCATTAATATCTGTGCTTTGTACCCAATAATTACACTGGATATCAAATTGTAAAACTGGCCATTCATAGTAATTTTATATTGATGTATCAATTGTTTCAATTTGGTTAGTCTATTTCTTAGTATTTGTAAATACAATACCAAACCTTTACTATTAACTCGATCGTATAATCTCAATTGCTCTAGGCAGAGAGCAAACTCCTCCATGCGGTCCAGCCGCTGAGTTTGCCTATAGTGATTTTTCAATTTGATCAATTTTATCAAAATATCCAATTTGATTCGAGTGGAATGTAAATACGATTTATAAGGTGATTCATCCATTTCAACTCTGTAAAACTCCCCACTAGAGTCAATTTCTTCGCTGAGTTCCAAAGGTATTCGTCGCTGCCGCCATTCTTCCAAAATTGCGCTGACTCCCGCACTCATTACGTCTCTTATCTGCACCAAAAGCTAATGTTTATGTTGTTGGAAAGTAAAAAAAAATCCTAAAAAATCATTCACTATGAAAAAGCTATACAAACCTCGAGAAAGTGAGGCGCTTATTAAAAATTGGGTACTCAATGCCGGCCTGGTCCAATTCTGAGCTGTAGAAGCTTATGATCAGAAATTGTAGTATGATGGGTATACTCTGTGGGCAGAAATACAAGCTTTCTAGGCCCAAATTTAGCCCGCTCAGCACAAAAAACATAAATGATTTCCATGGCAGTACTGCTGAGTTGGCAAAGAAAGTTGCGATGGCGTGTATGGCACCGTTGATAATAAAGATAACTAAAATAGAAAATATCCGCGGGTATCGCCAATGTCTGTAAATCCATTTGTTAATTTCAATCGCCTCTAGTGTGAGATACTGGTGCCACCAATGGGTCCAGAAAGATTGCAACGAAAACCCTCCTTTGAACAAGTCAAACTGTTCTGGCCAGTCGTCAACTTCACTAAGAGAGAAAATCAATGACAATGTAGCACACAGGTAATAACTTGCATTTAAGGCATAATAGATGATGTAGATGAAAGTGAAGGAATCAGTTAACGTGTACATGATATAGTTGTTTGCAAACAACCCCTTATGTTTCAACATTGCTTGAAGAGTGGCACAAAGATCGTAAAAGAGATACTTGAGCCAAGTTTCGTACAATTGACACTTGAATATTATAAATGACCATTTGTCATTGAATTTCATATCATGGTTGACATACTTATACTCCCAGTTCCAGCCAATTCCCCTAAAATTAACGAAACATCGCTGGAAGGCCCATTGAAATTTCCTCAATGTAAAGTTCTCATATCTTGCCTTATCACACCCATCATCATCAACCATTTTTAACCTGTACCCTAGTTCTGCCGGTTGCCCAAGAATTAGCACGACTGTGGCAAGAGTAATCTTGGCCATCGCCAAACCATGAGTCAGATGACACACAGGACTGTCTCTGATAACCTTCCCCAGCGGCGAGAACCACAAATGACACAGCAACGGTCCCAACCACAGTCTTCGAATCTTTTTGGCAGGAGGGGTGCAATGAATAGCAGCCAGAAGCACGTAATGCGTAAGATAATGCCACCAGGGCGTGCCAAAAAGCGGAGAATTAAAAACAGCTTCAGTGTTGAGCCCTCCGAGTTTCAAAACATCCATCTAAAAGCAAATATTCAGGCAGAAACTGATAAGATAATCCGTAAATCGTCTTAAGATTATTCTACTAAACATAAAGATATATCGATGCGCTCATGTGCTCAGCAAATCTAAGCATGGTATTGGTGGAAACGGCCTCTCCGTGGCATTGGAGAGTGCAGAATTTGACTGTCTGCCACACTATCATCATCTTCTTCCTCCTCATTTTCATCATCTCCCTCTTCGTCGGTCTCCATAGGGGTGCTCAACGGTGGTAACCGTCTAAATTTCCTTCGGTGGTGCACTTTGGGTGATCCCATTGAGACATCAGCCTCTTCCTCTTCAGGCCTTTCTTCCTCTCTGCTGCTAGGTTCTTCTTCTTCAAGAATATTTCCCTCGCTGGAGTGTGTCAGTTTTGTATGTTTGACCGGCTGTGATTTCCATACAGTATTGGTATTGACCTTCAGAGGTGATTTCCCTCTCTTGATCATTCCTCCATTCGGACTCTGTGGGGAGTCAGAGCGATGGCTATTTGTATTGTTAGCATTCGATACTGAGCTAGGGCCAGCATTACCATTCGAGTACAGCTTAGATCTATCCGTAGAGTATCCCGTTACATACCCCGACCCATTGGAGGTCTCACTAAAGGTTGTTTGCATAGAATAGTTTGATATTACTGAGGGAGGTCTTTTCATTCTTTTATTAGAGTTTGTGTTAAGTGAAAGTGTATTCAATCCATTCTGAACTCTAGCGACTCCTTCTAAATCATCATCTTCATCATCACGTGCCTCATCATCACCGTCTTCCTCTTCTTCCTCATCATCGTCTTCTAACATGGAATTTCGGATCATCGACGACTCGCCACTTTGTAGTTGCATTAAACTACTAGTTCTACTACTGGTCAATAAACGCTTAGTACCCGACTTAAACTCATCAGTGTTAAGACCATCGGGTAGTACCAATTTAGGTGTATGCATTGGCAGTGATGCTGGTGTCGTCCTTTTATGGAATATGCTTTTGAAATTGAATTTACCAATAGGACTATGAATGGCTTTTCCCGTATTAACATTGAAATTCTTAATGTTGTTGCTATTAACACCACTACCAGTTACAACACCATTACTAGTTGTTGAACTCAGGAAACTTTTGATAGAGCTTGTTCTTCTCAAAGTATCGTCATTAACAGTACTGATACTACTTTTAGTATTTAGTCTCAATAATGATCTTTTGCTCGTATTGGTTTTCTTGCTTTTTTCTATTTGTCTTTTAACCTTTAATAATTCCCATGTACCATAAACAGGATCCATGGAAGCAGATTTGATCGACTGTTTCAAAGTTTCTTTGTCAAATCCCAATTTGACCATATCTTTAAACATTGCCTTCTCTCCTTTAGTAATTGAATATTCACTCAATTGTTGTTGTTGTTTCTTCTGATGTTCGGTTTTCAATTTGTTAACTAGCGTTATACATTCTTTTCCGCCAAATCTATCAAATAAAGGTAGCGATAAAACTTCATTCAATCCATTAGGTCTTTTATCTGCATGCTTATTTAATAAAGATTGAATTAACTGGTCAACTTCTGTGATTTCTAATTTATTCAAAAATCTGGGTTGATTATTCATGATACTAAATATCAGCTGATCATCGGTTAATGAATCATCAAATGGCATTTCACCATATATTAAGGTGTACAATATAACACCCAAAGCCCAAATGTCAATTTTGAACCCGGAATATCCCAGGAATGGTCGTTGAACTAATTCAGGGGCCATATATGCCAATGTACCACAAATATCTTTGATCAACGAAGTAGAGGAGGATGATAAGGATTTCATTGGGATTTCCCTTGTGAACCCAAAATCACCTAATCTAACATCTAACTCCTCAGTCAAAAGAATATTTTCTAACTTCAAATCTCGATGACAGCAGCCCATGGAATGGATGTAATAAACTGCATTTATCAATTGAACGAATATTTTCAAACTGAGCTCTACTGGTAACTGCCCCCCATTGTCCGTAAATATGAATTCGAATAAGTCTCCCGTTGGGTAATAATCCATCACCAAATAAACATCGTCAACCATGTAAATAGCTTCGTATATATTTATAATGTTTGGATGGTTTCGGAACTCTTTCAAATAGTAAAATTCTCGCATTAAGTTGTAATTATTCGGCAGTCTTTCGCCACGCTTAAGACAAACTGGAACTTGCAACATCGAGTGCCTAGCCAAGTACACTGTACCAAATGACCCATTTCCGATAACCTTTTTGATATGGTAATTACCAATTTGAGACATTGGACTATCAGGTTGAAATTTCTCCATCAATTCCGTATAATCTTGCGAGCGCTGAACAATGTGGCGTTAGTATTGGCTTATAATAACAAGTGGTAACATGTAATAACTTACCTTTATATAAGACTGTCGCTCTTGTATGACTTTATTCATGAATGTCTAGAGATGCCCTTATAACAATGACATAAAAGACTGCAAGTTTATTTTGCATTATAGTTTACGAAAAAAGTACATATGCTCATGATAAAATTTCTATTGCACAATAAAAAATATATACATATAAACAAGCAACAGTTTGGCTAGGCTATTTGTCCAAAACAACTAAGAACCCACCAACTAAATGCAAACTGCCGCAAACAAAAACATCCACAGGGCCTTGTAGTTCTCTGACAAGTTTGACACTAGATTCGATGTTACTCAAAACATGTCTCTGGGCTTTAGATCCTGTTTTAGACCAGATGTCGGCCATGATTTTTTGCATTTTCAAAGACTCTACTTCTTCCCCATTAGTGTTAATGGAAACTAAGTCATCGGAGTAGCCTGTGGACCAAGTGACATTGGTTGTGAAAATGACATGGTCAAAATCGATGCCTGCCTTTTCCATTTGGTTATAAAGAGTTTCGATTAAAATTTGAGGGTCTCTGGTTTGTTGATTAAAAAGCAAAACCTTGGGTTTACCCGATTCGGTAGCCTGTGTAAACCAAGTAGCGGAATTGTGGACAGATTCTTTAGTGTGGGCGCCGTCAATGAGCCACCTCACGTTTGCGTTTTTATCGTCTTGTAAAATTTGACATCTACCTGGCCATTGGGCCTTTTCCAAACCCTCAATAAATTCCTTTGATAACTCACCTTCCTTTGGTTGGGGTAAATCTAAATGTGAGGCACAAAGCGCTACGGCTAGTGATGCATTGATTTTTTGGAAATCACCATTGATACCAAGCTTCAAATCGTTCAAATCTTTTCTAACCGGAACAATCTCAAAACTATTAACTTCGCGTTCTTGAGCCCTGTCCTTAATAACCTTCATGGCGTTTGAAGGCTGATCAACAGAGAATGCACTAGAACCCTTTTTGAAGATACCAGATTTATTCCATGCGATCTCTTCTAAAGTATTCCCTAGCATGGAAGTATGATCAATACCTAAAGATGAGATACCACAGGTTTTTGTATTTGGGAAAATGTTAGTAGAGTCGTATTCACCACCAACACCAACTTCATAAATTGCGTTTTGGACACCCTCGCCTAAAAATGCTTTGAAACTTATCAAGGTCAAGAATCTGAAATATGCTGGCTTGTCATCACCACTTTTGTCAATATTGTCCCAAACTTCAAAAAAATACCTAGCAAATAAGCTCTCACTTAATGGTTTGCCATCGATTTGTATTCTTTCTCTGACACTTTTCAAATGAGGTGATGTGTAGAGGCCTAATTTCCCAACATTGTATCTTTGCAGAATGGATTGCACAAAAGCACATGTTGATCCCTTACCCTTGGTACCTGTAACGTGAATAACTTTCAATTTAGAAATGTCCTCGGTGGTATTCCCAGATTTATTTAACCATTCAATCATTTCAGGAATTAGCTGGTCGTTACGTAGCGGTCCCTGCTGCTTTTTGGCCAGTTCCACTGTAGCGTGGTTAGACTGAAGAGAGTTGAGCAGACGGATGGCTTCGGTGTATGTTCTTGCTGAGCCTGCCGGTGCCATTTCAGAGTTCATTAAAACCTCAAGTTGAAAAATCTAGTGAAAAAGATATAAAAAGAGTCAAATCAAAGAAGTTAGTGAGTTGCTCAGCACTATTTTAAATATTCAATTATTCCAAATTTTTCATCTACTAGTATACAATAAAAACAAGTTACACAAAGAGAGCGCAGTGGCAGAGACAGCAGTGGTGGTTAGAGAAAAAAATGCAGCTGTGGTAATAACCACCCTTACCGCCTCACGCTCAGTGACTTTTAAGTTGGAGGCTTCTTTATCCTTAGAAGTCTTCGTCGAAGGAGAAACCAGATTGGGTGTTTTCGGTGGCATCTGCACCAGACTTGGACATAACACCGGCCTTTTGGTAGTCGGAGACTCTCTTTTCAAAGAAGTTGGTCTTACCGGCCAAGGAGATATTTTCCATGAAGTCGAATGGATTTGTGGAGTTGTATTGCTTCTTGCAGCCTAAGGCAACAAACAATCTATCAGCACAGAATTCGACGTATTGGCACATTAAGTTGCAGTTCATACCCAACAAATTGACAGGCAAAGCATCGGTGAAGTATCTCTTTTCGATGTCAACGGCCTCTGTGATGATCTTGATGACGATTTCCTCATCTGGGGTGTTGTTCAAATGTGAGAACAACAAACAAGCGAAGTCAGTGTGCAAACCTTCATCTCTGCAGATCAACTCATTGGAGAAGGTCAAACCTGGCATCAAACCTCTCTTCTTCAACCAGAAAATGGAGGCAAATGAGCCAGAGAAGAAAATACCTTCGACAGCAGCGAAGGCAACCAATCTTTCACCAAAAAGAGCGCCTTCGTCGCACATCCATCTCATAGCCCAGTCGGCCTTTTCCTTGATACAAGGGATGTTTTCGATGGCGTTGAACAAGAAGTCGGCTTCCTTTGGATCCTTGACGTATGTGTCGATCAACAAGGAGTAAGTTTCTGAGTGGATGTTTTCCATCATGATCTGGAACCCGTAAAAGCACTTGGCTTCTGGGATCTGGACCTCAGCGGAGAAGTTTTCCACCAAGTTTTCGTTGACAATACCATCCGAGGCGGCGAAGAAGGCCAACACACGTGTGATGAAATACCTTTCGTTGTCGTTTAATTTGTTGTTCCAGTCAGAGATATCCTTGGAAAGGTCAATTTCCTCAGCAGTCCAGAATGAGGCTTCGGCCTTCTTGTACATCTGCCAGATCTCGTGGTACTTGATAGGGAAGAGAACGAATCTCTTCTTGTTTTCAGCCAAGAGCGGCTCTTCCTGCTCCTTTGCCTTCAGAGCGTGTCTGTGCACACGATGCTTGTTGAGGAACTTGGCGTGTTCGGACTGTTCTTCAGCTTCGGTCAAGGCCGAAAGAAGGTTCTTCTTTGGCACGATTTCTTCCTTGGCGAGGTCAAGGGTAGAGAGCGCGGCAGCAGCGGCCTTCGATGGGGTTTCCTGGATAGACATTTTAATGTTTTTGGGTGGGGAATAGGCTGGTTAGTAGTGGAAAAGACGGATTTTTTCTCCCTTTTATACAAAAGCGACGCGTAAAATTCACTAACAGTTGACGCGTCTGCTCAGCAAAATACTCTAACTTTTGTATTTGCGCCTAATTTAGCCTTCTGAGAAAGTTATGAAAAACATTATACTTTGCAGCTAATTTGTAGCTATCCAACCATATATATTACTCTGCCAAAATAACGCGTAATTTTCCCTTTAATTGCATTTTCCTCTCTGTTTGGCTTGCCCTTTCAAAGGGAAAAACCCTTCCGATATCCCAAGTGGTCTGAAAAATAAACAAACGCGTAAAGTACAAAACAAAACAAAAACAGCAGTCTGAAACGCGTCTCGGGCTCAGTGCGCTTTATCGGAGTTACCAGACATGGTAGAGGGCTCAGACCAAAACGTAGTAGTTAGTTACAAATTACACAATAGTAGCGGCCTCACCAGCCAAAAGCGCATCAAAAGCGCGTCAGTAGTAAAAGCCAACTATACAAAACACACAGCACGCGCAGCGTTGGCGCCGCAACCTACCGGTGACAACTTTCCTATTTTTCTCTAAGTGTTCATGTAGGTAGAAGCGTCAACACCGCCCTCTGGGAACTCTTCCATCTTGACGTCGAATCTGTCCTGGATGGCAGCCAAAACCTCCTTGTCCTTGTCGTTGGCAATGAAGGAAACACTTAAACCCTTGGTACCGAATCTACCAGCTCTCCCCACTCTGTGTAAGTACTGGTCGGCTTCTTCTGGCATGTCGTAGTTGATGGCCAAGTTGATTCTCTCGATATCAATACCTCTGCCGAAAACATCGGTGGAAACACAGATACGCTTGTTGTACTCCTTGAAAAGCTTGTAACGCTTGATTCTCTCCTCCTGTGGAACACCAGAGTGCACAACAATCGATGGGAAGTTGGATTCCACCAACAACTGGTTCAAGGCGTTGGCTCTTCTGGTGGACTTGACAAAGATAATCACCTGGTTGAACTCAAGGGTGTCCAACAATTCGGCCAACTTGACGTTCTTCTTTTCTTCGTCCAGTTGGATGTAGTATTGTTGCAAACCGTGTAAAGTCAACTTCTTTTCGCTGTCAACAAAAATCTCCAATGGGTTTTTCATGAACTTCTGGCAGATTGGCTTCATCTCGTCGCTCAAGGTAGCAGAGAACATCATCACCTGCTTTTGGTATGGGGTGGATCTGAAGATTTCCTGGACGTCTCTTCTCATGTCCAACTTTTCTAGAACCTTGTCACATTCGTCAATGACAAAATGCTTCACTTGGTTCAACTTCAAGTACTTGTCTCTGATCAAGGCGTTCAATCTACCTGGAGTACCCACAACAATGTGAGGACAGGTCTCCTTGTTCTTCAAGATCTCAGCATCCTTAGTGATTGGGACACCACCGTAGAAAACCTCGGTCTTGACGTCTGGCATGTACTTGGAGAATCTGGTGTATTCGTTTTTGATCTGGTAAGCCAATTCTCTGGTGTGACAAACAACAACAGTGGAAACCTCACCTGGAGTAGGATCCAATTGCTGCAAGGTGGACAACACGAACACAGCGGTCTTACCTAAACCGGACTTGGCTTGACAAAGAACATCGGTACCAACAATTGACTGTGGAATACACTTTTGTTGGACTTCAGAAGGATGTTCGAAACCACAGTCGGCAATGGCACGCAAAAGCTCTGGCTTGAGAAGGAAATCTCTGAAACCGGTGGTGTGTGCACCAACGTAGGAACCCTTGGCCTTGTCGCCGGCTGCGTCGGCGCCAGAGGCGTCGGCATCAGCGCTGTTTTCGGCAACTTCAGCAGAGTCCACTTGTTCGACTTGCTGTTCGGAGTCGGAGTAGTCCAAAAGCTCTTCTTCTTCACCAACTGGAGCCATTTGTTTAGTTGTTTGTTGGAAAAGAGAGAAACGTGTAAGTCGTCGAAAATTTCACCCAGATTTCAATTTCCAACCTTTTTTCTTTAGGGACCAGCGATATGCTCAGCAAAATGATAGCATTTATACAAAATAGACACATAAAAACTGGACGAAAGCCAAACAAATAATGCAGTTACCATTGGGAGCCTTGAAAGTACTATGTAATGCTTTTTAAAAATGTCAAAACAACATTTATGGAAATTTTTCATTTTTAAAATCTTCAAACAGGGGCCAAATGGCTCAAAATTTTACCAGAAGATAGCCCGGCATTAGCTTAATGGCCCTGTGTAATTAATAGATTATAATAAGTCTTCATACCTCACCTATCAATTATTTCATGATTGATTTAGACGCGTTAGTTTTTTCGCGTTTCTTTATTGATTTTTCAACCTGTTTCTTCATCTTTTCTTCTCATTTGATAATGTCGACCACAGAATTTGACAGAATCTATCTCAACCGTTCCCGTCTTTCAGGGCGTGTGAGGCTGGCTGAGTCTGGTCTTGGTTGGAAGGCCCAGCAGACGCAACAAAGCGCCTCGGGGGCCAAAAGCGCGCCTTTTTTACTCCCCTCCGAAGAAATCATCTCGACTTCATGGTCAAGAGGCTCACGTGGATACGAAGTACACATTGAAACTAAATCTCTAGGTGTTGTTTCTCTGGACGGGTTTGACGAACAGGACTTCAACAGATTGAAAAATACCATCAGGGACAACTTTAACCTGAACTTAGATGTCAAGGAACACGCTTTGAGAGGCTGGAATTGGGGGAAAACTAACATGACTAGAAGCGAACTGGTGTTTACCGTTGGTGGTAAGCCTGCCTTTGAAGTTCCTTATGACAATATCAACAACGTCAACCTCAGTGGGAAAAATGAAGTAGCCGTCGAGTTGGATCTTGATAAGGAGTCAAAGGAAGACATTGCTGGTGATGAGTTAGTTGAAATTAAGTTTTATTTACCAAACCCACAACCTGTCAAGGAAGAGATCAAAAAGGAATCCAAGGGAGAAGAAGATGCGGTCAAGACCGAAGGCAACGGCGAAGACGAAGATGTTGAAATGGATGATGCCGAAGATAAAGACAAACCTGAAGAAGTCGTTGTTACCGCTGCTGAGACGTTTGTTGACAATTTGAAATCACGCGCCTCTTTGACTGAACAAGCCGGTCCCGTCATTGTTTCACTTGCGGAAGTTCTCTTATTGACCCCCCGTGGTCGTTACGATTTGGATTTCTCACAAGATTCGCTCCGTTTACGTGGTAAAACTTATGATTACAAGTTACCATACAAGTCAATCCAAAGAATTTTCTCCTTACCAAAAATGGATGGTATCAACCAATTGGTCATTCTACAGGTAGATCCACCTCTCAGACAAGGTCAAACTAAATACAATTTCCTAACTTTACAGTTTGATGCCCAAGAAGAGTTAGAAGTTGAATTGAATATTGATGATGATGAATATGAAGCCAACTATAAAAACAAACTTAATAAATCCTACTCTGCCTCATCTCATTTGGTTTTGGCAAACATTCTACGTGGTTTCACTGAACGTAGAGTGGTCTTGCCAGGTACTTACCTTTCTAACCAAGGTCTTGTTGGTTTAGCTTGTTCTTTGAAGGCAAACGAAGGTCAAATCTACCCATTGGAAAAATGCCTCTTATTTGTTACTAAACCAACGTTATTAATCACCTATTCTGAAATTAAATTGATCACTTTCTCAAGAGTTGGTGCCGGTTCAGCACAAAGAACTTTCGATATGGAAATTGAAATTAAATCTGGTATTAAACACAATTTCGGTAATTTGGACAAACAGGAACAACCATTGTTAGAAAGTTACTTTGTCCAAAAGGGCCTTAACGTTGTCAATGATGAAAAGGTTGCCAAGCAAATGTTGGTTGCTGCTATGGGTGGCGATGACGATGACGGCGATGCTGACATGGGATCTGCAGATGATGACGAATCACCAGATGAAGATTTCGCTAGTGGTGGTAGTGATAGTGAAGTTGACGAAGAGTTTGATTCTGATGCTGAAGGCTCAGATGCAGGTAGTGGCGAAGATGGACCTGACAAGAAAAAGCAAAAGACTGATGACTAAGTCTTTTATAATTAAAATCTAGCTAATAAAATGAAATACAATCGTTTTTCACCGTTTTAAGTCCCTTCTGAGAACTTCTTTGCTGATTTCCGAAGAAAGAACACTGTTAGGCATTTTGCTGATTGGTTTATTCACGTAACATAATTCTTTTTCAAATAACCCGCAGATAAATTTAACTTTCGAAATGTCTTTCAATTTTCTCTCATCTAGCAGCCTTCTCATTTTATATAATTCCTTCAACTCCAAATCTATCAATTGACGATGGTCTTTAGAATGCTGATAATTAGGTTTTTCACAAATAAACTCTAGAATATCGTCACCCTTAGCGCTTTTCGTCTCCATGTGTGACCTCTCTGCAGAATTTACAAGCCCTTGGGAAGTAGGTTTTAGTTCAACATTTGATGATCTATCATCAACATCACTTTCCTTCTCAACAGGGTTTCCTTTAGAGGTTTCTTGATCTTCACTAATCGTATTCAATCTCCTATACTTATTAAAGTCCAATTTAACCTGATCTTTTGCTGGTAAAACTTTGCGCTTTAGCTGTTTGTCTAGTTCATGTCTTTTTTGATTGATCAACGTTTGAATCACGGATTCATCAAATTCTAAATCGAATTTCTTAGCCCCACGTTTGTGCTTAACTTGCATATGCTCATTTAAATTACTGATACTTGGTAACTTGTATAAACGTTTCGCTATCTGATATTTTTCAGATTCTCTAGTTAACTGACTCAACGTGGGTTGTAACTCGTTCTTCAACTGTTCGACTATCAATTGTATAATTTGCACATCTGTTACATTCGATGGTAAGTTATCTTGTGGAGGTTTCTCTGTTTTTTTATCAGGTTCTTTTAATTGTGCAATGGATTCAGGTTCTACTTGCTGATAATAGTCCATTATATCATCTGCCAGTATTTCACTAAAAGCTGTATCATTTGACTCTGAGCTATTTGTTGTTCTTTCAAACGATTTGTCGGCATGCGCTGGTGGTGATAAGGTAGCTGAATCATCACTATGATGAGAAGTCACCGCACTTTTGGAAGTGACAGCATATTGAGAACTAGTCGAATTAGAAAGTCGGGTGTTTATATTTGGGGATTTAGAGAACGTATTTGTGATGAGTCCTGTTTGTGGTGTTAGCCTATCTTGGTTACTTGATTCTTCCCATTCTTTTGTTTCTCCAGCAAGTAAACTGGTGTCTTTGTTAGCTTTTTTTACTTCATTTTCAAAACCAATAAATTCCTCATAAGAAGAACACTTAAAAACGCTTTTAACTGGACTGGTCTCATAATCAGAATCATCATCATCATCATCATCATCATCATCATCATCATCATCATCATCATCATCATCATCATCATCATCATCATCATCATCATCATCATCATCATCATCATCATCATCATCAGCAACATGCTCATTATTATCAAATTCTAAACCTTCTAACGGTGCTGCTTCTTTTTGAGATCTCAGAAAGCCTTCACTAAGATTAGAACAGACACCATAACTCTTACCATAGTCTTTGATGTCATTCCATAAATCTTTCAATTCTGCCGTCAAAGAGTTCCTGTTTCGTCTTTTAGTACTCTGGATGATCATTTTTAAATGATCTAATTCATCATTCAAAATGAGGTCCTCACCTAAATCGACGTCACCTTCATAAGAAGCTGCATTTTTTCTGCCTGCCTTTTCAAATTCACCAAGGGATGTCACTGAATGAACAGGAGTTGATTGAAATGCTTCTTCAGTGCCACTATGTCCATTTTCGTCACAATCACCGAACTCCATTGCATATTCACTAGGAGTTAAATTTAAAGTTTCGGCAGATTCTTTAGCTAAGGGAACATTTGGTTGTTCACTCAATTCAGTTGGCAATTGTAATACTTCAGGTGAAGTCGTTTGCCCACTCTTTTTGGCTATCTCAAGTTCTTTTAATAAAAATAGTGTTTCCACAGTATTTCTCATCATTTGGATTATGAACTCAGTTTTGATAAGAACACAAAAAAGAATTGTAGTTAAGCTGATAAGTTGTCAAACTAACCAATTTTATGTATTTATTGGTTGACTCATCTTGGTGATGTATCACACTTTTCAGCTAGTCTCCCATTAAGTTTGTGATTTGTCACATAGTTCTGTTCAATTTTTGAGACAAGAATAGATTTTTACTACAGCTGTTGATACTGTAAAACTAGATGTTACATTTGTTACGCAGTTTCATTATTTGATAGTATTCCGATTTAAATGGTATACTTTACTTAGCACTCTATTTAAGATATGCTCATGAAGTCATTGCTATTTATAAAAAAAGAATGCTCCATGAGGAAACAAAAAAAGAACAAAATGTATGCATAATTAAACTCAACTGTATATGATTAAAGGGGATAGGAAAAACAATGTAGCTGTCACAACCATGCAAATCACTTGACTCATTCCTGTGAGTCAAGTTCGTTTGACAAGAGCTGGCTTTGTTTGTAGAAAATCTCGAAGTTGTCTTTAAAATAGACCCAATAGTCTAATTCTGTGGGTAGTGTAATTTTCAAGCACGACTTTGGGATATTATAAGTATACTCCAGCCCACTGTCTCTGCAAAATCTCTCGATCTGTATTTTCAGAACGTTGTTGGGGACTTGACATGTGAGATGCGACTCCTTTTGGGCAATGCCTCTTGCAATTCTCCACTGCAAGATTTGTGTGCACTGTTTGATGTCCATGTCTTTTAGATTAATGACCGTGGCATTTATGTCCGGGTTATGCTTAATGAATGCTAGCCCGAAGGTGAATGCTGTTTCCGGGGTATTGTTGAGCAAGCAATCACCTATCGGTGTCAAAGCTCGCTGCGCAGAGCGGTTACTATGGCTAGTGGCGGTTACCATCAAATGCGACTGGTTTGGTGATAGTAGCCGGGTTGAATAGTATGAAGTTGCGATTATTATATAAGATATTGGCCGCCCTCCCTCCTAAGGTGGGGAAAAAGGGCCCTATTTATACATGTCCATTTTCAACAATGATGTAAAAATTAGCCTTTAAGGGTCTATTCTTTTTTTTGCTTTAGCCTGTGGTGTGACTAAGGCGCAAGGAACTGTAACAATAAGGGTATGGAAAATTCTTTTAGATTCTCCTATCACCGCCTTCGCCTAAAAAATTAATAATTTTCCGGTTAGCAAGGCAAATATGTAACATTGAATGTAGCATATTACTTAAGACATTATACACATTCCTTTTTCGAAGCGGAGCTCATGACAAAATTTTGGAGATCTTGAACGCCGGTATGAGCCCGAGTGACGTGACCGTTGCTATCCACATCGAAATACCAGATGGACGTTACCCCGTGTTTGTTGAGATAAGCCAGCACCTTGTCGTAGTTCAGGCCTATCTGGTCAGATTTGTGCGAATCGTCGCTGAGACAGAATTTAACACCCTTCTCTACCATTAACGCAAAAACGTCTTCTTGGGGATAAGGCGTTGGCCAACCTTTCCGTATGGCCGAAGAGTTCAACTCCACCAGCAGATCTGATTCGACGATTTTGTCAACAGCGTCTTCGATGACCTTCCAGATTTCGGGGAAATCGGCTAAATTGGGCAGCGCGGAATGTTTTGGCGTGAGGAGTCTAATCAAATCAAAATGAGCAACCACCTCGGGTTTCAATTTAGTGATCATGTTTGAAACCGTTTTAAAATAATGGTAGTATAATTCCGAAATGTCACCCTTACCTACCACATCCAGGGCTCTGTTCCATTCAGCCTGGTCGAAGTCGATTGGTATGCCTTGAACATGGTGAACACTGCCGATGACGAGGTCCACGTGATATTGGGATTTGTATTTCAGACACATGTCTAAATGATCGTCGTTGATGCCACCTTCCGATTCGAACCCAACAAGAATTTTCATTCCGTTGTCGCTGGTGCTATTGTTTAATTTTTGGATTTCTCTAGCTCTAATAATGTAATCGTCAAAAGTCTGAGCCAATTGTTCCACCGACAAATGAGATTCCTCTGGATAAATGTATTCTGCATTTAATCGTGGAACGTGTTCAGTGAGGCAGAAAATTTTGAAGTTTTTGTCAATGGCCGTCTGGACCATCTCCTCGATGGGCGAGCTGGCATGACAGCAGAAACTCGAAGAGTGCGAGTGGTGTGAATGCACCATATACTCTTTTATCTGATAATGAGTCAAGAGAACAATCCGAAAATTCTCCATACAAAAAGAAAAAACACAGATTTGCTCATGAGATCTGGAAAACAAGAATGAAACTTACCTTATTTAGAAGTGTTACATACTCGTACATAGAAATGTATCTTGACCACTAGAGTAGCACAAAAAACCCTGAGCCGACTCCTGCAAGGGCCATCCAAGGCTGGACGTTGGCGTTGGCGCCGTTGGCCGGCGCAACCGCTCCGTGAGAAGGATTCTGGATGCCAACCGTGGAGATTGATTTCACATGGGTTCTAGTCTTGGTTGCGCTAAAAGAGGAGTGGAATCTGGAAGAGTTCTCAGGCGAGAAATCAAACTCGAAGTTTCTGTGGGGTTGGGGAGCCTTTCTCGCGAAAGCCTCGCCTACAATATTGTCGTCATCTGCTGGGTTCCCGTGCTGATAAGCGGAGCCCACGGCCAAAAGGACTGTGATTGCGTAATGGAGCATAACCATTCCTTCGTTTTTGTTCTTTAAGCGAGGGAAATGGGGGGTGCGGCTTGGCGGAAAGGTTTGGCCCTCCCGCTTATATAATCTTTCATCCAAATACAGCAGGATATTATTAAGTTTCCACCCCCCAGAATAGAACATCCGATACTCGTTCTAAGAACTGAACCAACGGAATATTACTTGCTAAGAAGATCAGATGATCAGCAATAAAATAATGGACGTGACAAATTATTTTAGATATCCGCTTGAGCATTGCGTCTTGAAGTCCTATCTTCATGAGCATCATCTGTTCCGGTCTTAGATAAACTTTAAAATTTTCACTATCCAGAAAGTATCTTTATTTTATATCATAAATTATGGTATGGGCACAAACAGATGTCACAAAGACACATGTAGCTTATGCCGTAGTGGCAGTATTTACTTTACTCTTTTCAGTTCTGTCTCTGTTTATTCGAGAGAGACTGTTCATCGGTGAGGCCTCGCTAGCAACTATATATGGATTGGTGGTAGGACCTCATTGTCTTAACTGGTTCGTACCTTCTGAGTGGGGCAACCCGTTCTACAACACCATAGAGTTGGCCAGAATATTGCTTTGTGTGGATATTGTTCACTCGTCTGTAGAACTACCGCCTAGATACTTGAAAAATCACGGGATCTCAGTAGTTTCCATCATGTTTCCTACAATGATTTTCGGTTGGCTGATCATATCGCTCTTCATCTGGGCCATCATCCCAGGAGCGACTTTTGTGGCTGGATTGGTGATATCTGCGTGCATCACCGCCACCGACCCAGTTCTAGCTCAAGCGGTTGTGGGCCATGGCCCATTTGCTAAGAGAATCCCTAGTCATGTCAGAAACTTACTAATCAGTGAATCGGCCTGCAATGACGGGATGTCGGTTCCTTTCATTTACTTGGCTCTAAACATTATGAAGTACGGGTCTTCAAATACTAAAGAATTGGTTAAAAACTGGATTTGCATATCCGTTCTATACATGTGTGTCTTCGGCCTTCTTTTCGGCGCTATCATCGGTACGCTAGCAAGGTACATTGCTCAATTTTGTGCAAAATCGAAGACTATTGATAGACCTTCGATGCTGGCCTTTTACATAACTATCTCACTTTTCTGTGCAGGGTTTGGATCCATGTTAGGATTTGATGATTTGTTGGCTTCCTTTGCTGCAGGTTGTGCGTTTTGCTGGGACGGTTGGGTCAGTGAACAATATGAGGATTCGGACGCTTCTGGCGTAATTGATTTGCTACTCAATATTGGATTTTTCGTGTATTTTGGCGCATTCATTCCGTGGGAAACATTCAACGATGGATCAATCGGGTTAGATGCTTGGAGATTGGTACTAGTGGCTATAGTTGTGTTGACATTGCGAAGAATACCTACGTCTGTGCTAGCAAAGTATTATTGTCCCGATATCCACAGTTGGAAGGATGGCTTGACAGCGGGACATTTTGGTCCGATTGGAGTTTCTGCTATTTTCGGCTGCATTATCGCCATAACTGAAATAGAATCTGATATCACAAATAAAAACCACCATCTTCTTACTGAGTACCCTAATGTTGCCGAGCACTATCAACTATTGCGCATTCTATGGCCTGTTGTAAGCTTTGTGGTTTTGTCTAGTATGATCGTGCACGGATTATCTGTTCCTGTGATAATATATGCGGAAAAGCTAAAGCTTCATTTTTTTAAAGGAGAAGACGAAACTGATGAGTACATTAGCCCGTCTTTCGATGTTGTGACTGACAAAACGATAATGTAAAATTTCCGGCACTCCATACCACCCATGCCTTTTCTCAGCGACACATGTGCTCAAATATCAAAACATATCGGAAATAAAACAAAAAAACCTGCACAACACACAGTGCAGCCTTCCGATTTTGCCCTGATACCACGCGATTTATATATTTTTTGCTATTATATTTCTTATATTATACCAGCAAAAGACGCTTATTTTCACACGTAGCTTTATTGTTGCAGTTGTGGTGTTCCGGTTATGACTCGACCTTATAAGCGCAGCCGCCCACGAGTTTAAGCTATCGCCCGTCAATTCACCAGCTTGACTCTAACAGTCCTATTGTCACATTCTTTCGATTGGTTTTTTTTTCCTGTGCTTCCGAGTTGAGGGCTCGCGCTGAGCATCGTATGCACCCCGTGTTTATATTGCAGCGGCTAAACACCCCTAATAGCAAGCATCTGTCCCGAACGCATTATCTGTTCCTTCTGGGTGAGCTTGCAATTTGCTGGCCAAAATGCCCCGCCAGCAAAATGTATAAATAGCAAATAGTGATACTGAGCTGCAGCGAAGCCAGACACAAAGCACAGCAATTCTGTCCGCTGTTTCCGTTTCTACTTCGTGTTCGTGCCCGTGCACCACAGCCAGTAGGGTCCCTGAGGCGACTTGTTACCGAGGATGCCTAAAATCGACCTGCGTCACAAATAAGCCGACCTGCAACTGCGAACAACAGATTTACGAAAAAAAAGGTCTAGCTTCTCGGGGGGTTTTCACCCCGCATATGTCTGCGTTGGGCCAGATGATAGTCACTTTTTCTTCTTGCAAACAAGCCATGGTGCTAGGAGAGAAACGTGTACGGGTGGAAAAGGCATGTGACAGCTGCAGACTAAAGAAAACCAAGTGCAATGGTGAAAGGCCGTGCTGCAAATGTGTCGATAACAACTACATCTGCACCTACACTGAGCGAAACAAATTCAAAGAGAGGCAGGCGCAGAACGAACAGCTGCTGCTGATGGAAAGCAGATTGACGCTGCTGACACGATCTCTGCTGCAGTTGGCAGCCATGGTCAAAGGGAACGACCAGCACAATCTATCGCTGTTTTGCTCAAAGCTAGGTTCGGACACCGACGCAGTGGCTGGCGCCGCCGTCCCTCGCTTGCACATCAACGAAGTGGTGAACGCGTTGGAGGGAGTGCATCATCTGAATGATATCGGTGCGAGTATAGAGAGTGGTTACATACCCAGTACAAAATCTTCGAACGTACAGTTAGATCCAATGATCGGATACGACAATGAGGCGGATATGAATCCTGCGCAACACCAATTGAGTTACAGTAAGCCCCTAGACTACCCCATCATGGAGCCTATGCTAGATTCGTCCAATCCCGCTAATATTCATCAAAATTTTCATACACCCGCTGCTGCCACCAGCAGTAGTGGCAACAGCACTCAATCAGCTCAAATTGCCTCCGAGGCGTACAGCTACCGTACAACCTCCACCAGTGAAAACTCGCTTATCTACAACTCTGCAAATCCTAGCTGGAACGTTGTTGACCCCTATGGCATGGATCAGCAGATGGAATATAAAAAATCGTTTATTGTTCCAAACGAAGTGCAGCATCCGCAGCATCCGCAGCCCCAGCATCAACACCAACATCAACAGCAACTCCAGCATCAGCAAAACCCACATATGCAGTTCTCGCAACAGCAATCACCACTGCTATTGCAGCGGCAGCAGCAACCGCAGCAGCGTTTTCCGTCTGAACCGCCTCAAGGCTCTGATTACTACAACTTAAATTATTCTGAAACATTTTATGGCTGATTTCGGAACGCCGTGTTGTAAACAATGAGATTCGCTAGTATAGAGTCGGGCTTTTAGCGTCCCATATTTGTTTCACAGGGTGTATCCAGTTCGACATTTTTCATTTTGCCTCTTCTCTGGCCATTTTTTTTGCTAATAATAAAAAGTACTTGATATATAATTAACACTGCGTAATCCTTTGCAAACGGATATTCAAGCTGGTTACTGCTGTATTTCGCAGCAGATGAGTTGTACAATGCATACGGGCAACAATGCTGATTTACAGAAATTCGTATCCTCCTGTCAAGGTTCTCATCGGAAATATTTCACCGGTTCTCGGTATAAAAATAAGGGGCCCGCCGAGTTGCATCCCCAGACAATCCTTATTATTTTTGCATCATTTGCTCAGCAGCTTTTTTTCAAGAAAAAGAGACACATGATAGTTCATGCACAATTGCAATAATGTCTGTCTGTATTTATATTTAGCACAATGTGTATTATCGAAGGAACTGCCTTCCCATCTAAATCGAATTTTTAGTTATGTCTCGAGTGAAAGAGCTCTATCTGAGTATATTACAATAGATACAGTAACAGTCATGGGTTAAAACCAAAAGGCTTGTTATTGTACACTCAAGTGTATTAATCAATAGGACTATGAATCTATTGAATAGTTCAGGACTGTAAGATATCGGCCAAAAATGCTGAGCACTCAAGCTTTTTTCTATGACACGATACCAGTTGTTATGGATATTATTGGTCGTAAGTCGGCCACAATTGGGCTTACAAAAGTAAGAGCTAGCTCACTAAGTAAGAAAATTACGTCTTAAAAACATTGACAGTCTATAGATGTGATTCTACAATATTCTGTATATAGTTTCATGTTTCGTTCAATTTTTCGTTGTCTTGAAAGCTAAAATTTATAAAATTAGTAATTGATTAGTAAAAAATTGCATCTATTAAATATAGCCTGAAAAGCTATTGTTATTATTTTTAAAATTTGACGTCATGCAGGATGATGCAATTTTCAGGACTTAAGGTTCGGAAATTAACTCCTGAGAGATCGGGTAATTGTCTTGTTAAACCGACCTCGGAATCTATTGTTTGCTTCTAAAACGGAATGCTGGCAACTGCCGAACTGCAAGGGCGGCGAGCAACTCCGAAGAAGTTTGCCCTTTTTCTAAAGAAAAAAACTTCTCTCAGAAGCGGACTCCATGATGCATATTGATTTGATGATAAAATTTGGGCGCAAGCATCATGCAACAGGTAATTCAACAAAAAAACATCCAAAGGAGGGATCATAATAGCAAGATGTTTCGCTAGGCACATGATTGAAAACTGCATTGCATAAATTGGACGTATTACATTTTGCTCGGTGTTTTTTTGACGAATGTTGCTCATTGCATTGCAGCGCTCAAACGAAGCTTGACCGCAGTTCAGTGTTTCGGTTTAAGCCTACAAGCCGAGAAAATGCAGTCAATTATGAGACCTTACCTGTTGACCGAGATAAATAGCAGCAAGATCCGCAAAGGAAAAAAGAAATGCATCTTATCATTGAGTTTCGATTTCGAGCCCAGTATACGCTCAACAATACTAAGATCGATGGTACTATTGTCAGAAGGAAAAACATGGATCGTTACCCCTTAGTGGCGAAGTTGAATTTTACATGATATAAAGGTTGTCATTTCAGCATCGTTACCTGCAAAAGTCAATACTCGTAAACACGTGGGGCGCTAAATATAAAACTTAAGAACTTTTGAAGATCATGAACTGCATATTACCCTACGTATTTTGTTTACTTTTAATGATTGGTTTTTCATCAATTCGAAATTGTCAATTCTACAAATGAGTTTAGCGGCTAAAATTTAGCTGCTAGTTTAGCATTAGATATTTAGGCCAAAAACTTCTGGAATTTGAAAGTCCTTGTTTCATTGATTCACAGTCTTCATATCTTTGAAAAGGAATTTGCCAGTTACCACCGCATTAACTACAAATTAAACAATTCCTCAATGCCTTAAATGGATAAGGGAAGGAAATAAACGACAACTCTTGTAGTTCATAGATTACAAAATTTTCCTGTACCTGCTACATGAAATATTTAGGTTCTAGAATCTTCGAGTTACCATCTGAGGGTTGCATATAAGCTTCAGGTAAGATGTGGTGCGGACTTAACAAATCTCCACACATGAGATGGAGTTTATTATATAAATTTGATCTATTATTGTTTTGGTAATTTCATACAAGTTGACATATCAAACATTCGTTTTAGTTTCAATATGCTCAGCTATCTTTGTCTGAACGACTTATATCTTAAGTAATACGCTTCGAAAAAAAATACATGTAGCATAAATATAAATAATATTACTTCAAAAGTACATAACAACGTCCACCAATCCAGCTATATAAACATTGTTAAACCAAACACCAATCCAACACTTGCAAAAATGACACCCACCCAAATGGATACATAATGCCAAATAGGGGCATGTAAATATCTACACATAGAAAGGCAAACAGCAGCCACACTTAACAAAACTGCCAAAAGCAATGCCATCATTGCTATGATCACCAATAAAGTTCCCAACCGGGTTAACCCCAAAATAGAATTCTGTAAAATACCAATTACTAATCCCATACCAATGATAGCCAACATGTACGATAGAATACAACAAGTCATATAAATAAATGAAAGAACATCATCATGATTGGCGTATTTAATCGTCTCTCCTGAATTGATTGCACCATATGAATCTCCAACACCATGACCACCAGAGTAATACTCGTCGTCATCATCATACTCATCCGAATCATTGTCATCAAAAATAGAGTAGTGTCTCTGAACAGGTCTGATTAATTTGATGTGTTCTTTCTTTAAACCACCATTTTTGATCTTCTCAAACAATCCTGTTATTTGGTCAGAACAATCTAAAATTTTTTTTATATTAGCGTTTGAAAGCCAATTCAAGCCAGGTCCATTAGAACCAACATCATCATCTTCCTCATCAACTAAATCATCATTTATGTAAAACCCATTATTGTCATTACCATAATCCGACCCATCATCAAACTCATTCCAATACTTGAATTTAGCTGTAGTAGCAGCATCAGCGGTAGTAGTAGGAGAAGAATAATCTTCAGTGCCATTGATACCCGATGGAACGTCATTCTTATTGAGCAAAATACCTTTTTGAGGTTCCTCGATTGACGGGATTTTTCTGATATCTTTATCATCATAGATGTCAAACCAAGGAGCAACAAAATTGATTATGGATTCATCAGTTAGTTTTTCATTCAAGTATTGCCAAACTAGAAAGTTGTTCATGGAAAAATTCAATTGGTCAACCTGATAAACTAAATGTGAATTAATTAAGTTTTGGATAGAATTTGGTAAATCTTTGACATTAGAGTCAAAATGTAGTTGTAATACGGCGTGCTTGAATCTTTTATCCGCACTACTAACTTGATTCGCTAATTGAGAAGCATTTTCTTGACCATAATGAATATTATAATCTAATGATATATAACTTGTGATTTTATCTCCTTTGCTATTAGTGGTGATATATCTCAACCTTTTAGTATTAATATAAGCTAATGGCGTAACATTATTGTCAATAACCCAGTTGAGAGAAATTTCAGCCATCATTGGATTACCAATCAATTGATTTTTGATATACTCCTCTTTAATTCTAGCTTTTAATTCGGATTTTTCAGCGTTTTCATCAAGTGCAAACATAGTATCCATTAGATTTTGGTTAAGTGTTGCCACAGTAAATTGCCTCAAACCACCAACAGGAGTAAATAAGACTGCTGACGACATTTCGGGAGTGGAAAGGCATATCTGTGAATAAGGTTCAGCTTGAAAGGTTTTCATGGAACCCGTAGGAGTTTCAATTGCAGGTTGGGTATTAGAAGAGTTAGTCATGAATGGGTCATTCGGATTATTCAACCAGATGAATCTGGTATCAGTTTCCGGAATGAATTCCTGATCATCCTCTTGATCATCGTTATTATTGTTACTATTACCATCCAAAACAACTGCAGGAGGCGAGATGCTTTTATCTTGTTTCAGCATTTCATTCAAATTCAAAGTAGATCTTGTCTCTCTCAGTTTAATCGCACCGCTACTTGGTTCCTTCCTCAAAAGTTGAGAGTGTGAACGTCTTTCTTCAACCAGAACACTTTCGTCAGTAATTAATTTAAATTCACTTGATAATAGAAATTTGATCTCATTTATATTATCTTCATGGACCCAAAAGGTGTGCGATCTGGGTCCTTTCTTTTTGGATATGATATCAAAAGTGGCAATACGCGACTCCAACGGGTTAGACGGGGCCAATTGAGGTCTCGAAGGGAATGTCAAGGAATCCAAGGTATGAATAGACATTTGCCGATCTCTAGTAATCAGATGTTGTGAATGTTGTTCCTCATTAAAGGTTGTCAAAAAATCAAACAGCAGGGCCATCTCATTTGATAAGTCTTTCAAATTGGCATTGGTGAAGGATTTGGGATTTTCCACTAGGAAAACTCTTGTCATTTTATCAACCAATTTCTGCTTGTGCTCATAATCTGAATGTTTGACAAACTTTTTGAACAACTTCCTAAGAGCGATCTTCTGCAATAGGATGAACCTTGACAAGTCCTGCAAGTCACGTGAAATGTCATCCAATTCCTTTTTGAAAGTTACAATCTTGCGCTGAGCAACTCTTGCCATGATATTTGTGGTTGATGTTGAATTGGCAGCATGTGAATGGCTTTGCTGTTTGATAAGCAAATTACATTGCTTCTTCAGCGCAGCCAGTCTCCTTCCGAGCTCTCCGGTCTTGGCGTCCACAAAGAGCGACACAAGCTCGATCTGTTCCTCGAAGGCGCGATACAGCGCGCGCAACGCCTGTCGTTGGCTGTGCGTCTGCCTGCTGGTATCTTCCGAGGAATTGTCCCCGTTGGACCCCTGCTGCGATCCGCTGGTCGCCAGTCGGATCGCTGTCTTGAGCTCCTGGTAGTCTAAATTGTATCCGCGCCACTTCGCTGTGGCCCGGTCGTAGAGCTGCACCCCAAACTTCATTCACAATGAAAAAAGGAGGGAGCTTCAAGGGAGAGAGATGTCAGTAGTTCCAAGACCCTGCTATATAAACAGATAATTGTCCAATCTGCTTACGCGGTTCGTAAGGGTTAGCTGCACTGGCTCAGGGTCGAGGCCCACGTGCACCATGCTCGGTAGCACGTGGCCAGGACCCCAGCTTCCGGGATCGCTGGACGGCGCATTGCCTGCCGCTGCTGCTGCCAAAATGGTATGCATGGATAGCCTAAATTTCGCACACTCGACCAGAACTTATTATGGGCTCTTAACGCGCCAGCTAGGCGACACAATGCGATGTTTACAGCTCGGACACACACGAGTTTAAACCGTTTTTTTTGGCATTAAATAATCCGTACCTTGTTCCCTTATTGTCAATTTTTACCTGGAAATGTGTCATGTGTGGGGCACGGTAAAACCAAGGACGGAGTCAATGTGTCAGCGGTTACTCTGATGGTTGTCTGAAGGTCAAAGAGCGCAAAAAGAAAGAACAAACTCCGGGCCAAGAACCTCAAAAATCAACCACATTTATCCGAAAAGGGTCTATACTCTAGAGCCAAGCAAAGCCAAGAAAAACAAACAAGTCATTTATTACTAATTATAAAAATACAAGTTAAAGTGCCCAGAACTGCCAAGTAAAAAAGAATGCTTTATCACCGACTATGACTTGAAATTATACTGGCCAAACTTCTCGTAAGCATATTCGCACCCGAACTCACGATACTCCTCAGCAGTCATTTTGACTTGTTCAAACCCGCTCTTCTCAAAAAAAGCCGTACCAGCACGCAAACCTGTGAATTGTTTATCACCCTCTTCGTCGTATTGACACAACCGAACCTTAGCCTCCACTGGGACTTCTTTGTCCAAGTCTTTCAGTATACGTTCTCTCAACCCAGGCAAGTTGCTAGTACCACCAATGCATACAACATTGTTCGCAAGAAGAGGTCTCATCAGTTCCGGAACCGCCATCAGAGATTCTTTGATCGTGCTGATGAGCCCGGATTTATACACACCGGCCAATTGAGGATGGAACAACATTTCTGGTATTAAAAATCTCTCATCAGTTAGCAAAATACTCTGTCCATCTTCTTCATTGACTCTTTGGTTTTTAGGTATTGGTTTACCAAAGAAATCGTTCTTGTTATCTGGTAAAAGGTAATTGATAGATATGTCACTTTCTAATAACGCCCTACCGGACGTCTTTTTCAACTTGGTCAATTTACTCAATGTAGCATCATAATCTTCTGCTACATAGCAGACGTTTCTCTTGATGCTGTCAATCAAAACCGGTTCTTCAACAACATTGTAATGTCTAAAAGAAATAACCTCACGTAAATACCCATTCAGCATTCGTCCTCCAATAGGCATACGCTTGATCCCTTTATAATACGGCAACCCATGGATCATTGGCACAACCCAAGTACAGTCAAATCCAATATCTACAACTAATTGAAAGGGCTTATACGCAATTTCCTCAGAACTGCTTGTGGCATCATTGTCACCAACTTCACTTAACCAAGGTACCATCTGAGAGGCACTTGATCTAACATATTGACCAATTTGATATTCTTCAAATAGAACTTCATCAATCATGTTCTGAAACTTTGGTAATGTAACGACAGATCCCATATAAAGAACATTGGCATCCTTCATGAATTCACCATTCCCCGAATCATCACCATAATGCATGAAAGCATGATCCCAAATCTCATGTTCTAAATTCCATTGGTAAACTTGACTAGATGATATAGGTCTGTGGTAGGTTAAACCAGATAAGGTAGAAAAATGTGCCAGTCTGCTTGTAGAGAGTAAATATAATCCTGGATGTAACCTTTTATCATTTGACGTTCGTATTATACAATTTGGTACTTGTCTAATTGGTCCACCTATCTGGCAATATTTCATTTCATACTGACCATTATCTATCACTATATTCTTCTCCGTCATCTCTCAGTATCACTCAATAGGGGGATGTCCAAATTTGTACTGCAATTCAGCTGTTCCAAATATGTTTGTGTGTGTTTGAAATTTTTAGATCTTGAAGAAGCTGAAAAATCAAAGGTCACGTGATTCTTATAAAATCGAGTTGATATTTTTATGTTATAATTAATATATAATGCGACTTCACTCCCTGTTGACCAGCTCTAAGATCAGCATTCAAACAAGAGAAAGACAGGATTACTGAAATACAAATCGAAACTCTGTACAAAAACATTAAAAAAACTCTTATTCTGGATACCCAATGTTCAAACTAGTAGGATCAAATTCAAAAACATGTTTGTCCACCCAATCACATCCGGTATCACTAGAAGGACTTAGTGGATTCAAATTAAAAGCAAAGTCCGATTGTGATTGAGTGGTTTGTGGCTGCTGCGACTGCTGCTGCAACTGTTGTTGTTGCTGTTGTTGACTTGCCATTAGATTAAGTTCCAAATCATTGAAATCATTGATATAATCTTGTGCTGAGGTTGAGTTGGATCTTGAATCTGAAGAGCTGGCCAAAATATCGGAGCTCCTATTATAATGATTATCATCAGTTGTAGTAGTTGAATGACCTTCATCACTTAGCCCATGTGGAGATGATAATGAAGGTGGGACCTTTTTAGAGGAATTTAAGTTTAAGTTGAGAGTTTTTAATTCAGGGATGCCTCTTTCAACAATATCCCATAACGGTTTTGAGACTTTAATAATTGTTTCCACAATGTGTTGCACTAATTTCCTTGATAATGACCAATGGTGAGTTATTTGTAATATTGATCCAATCTCTAGCTTGATATATTCGGAGTAAATCCCTAGTTCTTCATAGTTGATATCATTATTATTTGATTCATTATTTTTTAAGTTGGCATCAACCCATGAATAAGCACTTAGATGAACCAAACTTGAAAATGCTAACCCACATGCAATGAATGGCATTCTTTTAGTAATATTGGAAGCATCAGTGTCCAATATTGTTTTAATAAAAGAATTAGCACTATCGATTGTCCTCCTTGTTTCAATTATTTTCCTCCTATGATCAAAATTTAACAAGAAATGATCATCACATGGATCGTCAACGCCTTCACCTGACGTACATCTAGGGTGCTTGGAGACATCTGATCTCCACAAATATGAAAAT
Organism: Saturnispora silvae; assembly: GCA_030579555.1. Lineage (NCBI taxonomy): Eukaryota > Fungi > Ascomycota > Pichiomycetes > Pichiales > Pichiaceae > Saturnispora > Saturnispora silvae. The sequence goes on along the minus strand of JAKTRE010000005.1, from coordinate 427,622 downwards.
GGCCTATGAGTAAAAATTCTTGCATAATTTAATAGAACTAAAGCTTCAAATAGCCCTTCATTGACTTCACCATTCAGGTTAATTAGATACGGCATTTGGTAGTTGTCAGGGTTGGCCATCTTCATTTCCCAATTGCCTAACGCAGCTTGCATATGAGTTAAATGTGTTTGATAACTATTATTCCTGGATTGAATAGACATATTTAATGATATCGAATCATTGACCAACTTACACATTTCTGATCGTGATTTATAATCAAATTTTTCTCTTGGGCAGGTCAAAGGATAAAAAGTAAAGCACTTGTTCATTGCCAGCGGTGATTTATACTGTCCAGAAGCTGTACCACTTAACGTGTCAAAGAAATAGATTTCCCAAAATGTTCTCCTGATCGAATCATACAAAATCTCTTTGGGTATATTTCTAACACGTTGTGATTGGAGCAAAGCATCCAGATTGTGGTTCATTCTATCCTTAGCAGGTATATTTCCGTTAACATCGATGAAATCGGCGGGTAAGGACATCTCGTCAAGGTAATTCATTTGAAATTCCAAGGTCATTTCTATCAACGCCTCTCTCAACAATACCGAAAGATCATGCAAAGATGAGATGTGAGCAATCATGGCTAGGATTAGCATTGTTTGTAGTGAAATGAAATCTTTTCCTAATTGTTTGACATATTCTAGTATAGTGGTAACCAAGAAATTAACAGTTTCAGAGTCCTTGGAATATATTCCACTTGTTTGGCCATCACCCATAAATTTCATAGCCAATATCAAGTCAGTTGCCACCGGGATGGCTCCAAGATATTCATTAATGTGCTCCTTAGGAGGTAAAAAAGGATGACATGAATAAAAGTGGGAATAGAACGTCTCCACAATAGAGTCCAGGTTCAGATCCTTGGTCAGCACAGGCGAGATGAAACAGTCGTTCAAGTCGCCCTTGGCAAGCTCTGGATCGAATATCAGTTTCAAGGGAGTTTTATCTTGTGTTGCGTTGAATTTGGGGTAGAAATCTACCGAATCGTCGTCTGGTGTTATGGTAACGTTGACCATGCAAGGAGGGATTTTGTTCATGTTGTCCACCTTCAAACAGTCGTTGGTGCACCCAGGATGATGCGACATCTCCGGAAGCCCGTTCTGCACACACGGTAGCAAACTAGGTTTGATAACACGTGTTCCTCGCTTCCTGGACCCGCCTCTGTTCGACTTGACGTACTGGCACTCTCTGTTGGTGCGCACACAACGTTCACACTTCGGCTGCTGGCCCCCGCATTTCATGTGTCTCGAGCGGCACTCCAAACAGGCCCGCGAGACATGCTTAGCCGCTTTGCTAGTAGACATCTATTATCTTAGTTCTATAGATATGAGTTCAAAGCCCGAAGAAAGCATGCATGAAAAAAATATATAGCCATCAACAAAAGAAAAAATTAACTATACACACAAATATTACAATTATTCTTTCATTAATTGGAAACTTCCTTTTTCGAAGCAATCGACAGCGGCGAGACAAGCCCCACAGCCAGATTGAGGACACCCTCAACACGTCCACGGAGCACGTTGGACGTACAGTCCACGCGGAAACCGTCGTAGTGAATCGTGGCCTCGTTTTTCCCGATCTTCACCACTCCGCTGTTGGAGCCGGCATCGTGGCGGAAACTGGACCCAAACTGCGTTTCCAGTATAGAGCAAATTTCTTCCAAGGAGCTGACAGGCTCTCGCTTGAGCTCCTGCTTGATTTCGTGCTTGATATCAATCAATTCCTGCTTGACATCCGCGGGCTCAGCACTAGGCTCAGCAGGCTCAGCAGAACCATGTTCATGGTCATGGCTGTGTTGATGGGTGGTGAGTTTGACGGATGACAAGGACGAGTCACAGGAAAGCAAGATCGCAATCACAGAGTCTGCAACAGTGTCTTCCATCATACCGCTTTCCCACTCCACATATGCTAAGCCCTTTTCTTCATTCAATTCCACATTGACAATGTCCATGATGTCAAACTTCACAGTTGGCTTCGAATCAACGTCAATGGTATTGAAACCAAACATTTGGCTTAGCTGCCACTGCACCAAGTTTCTGTTCGCGTTACATCTCAGTATTTGCTTTTGCTTTACCACTGTGGTGGTCAAATTGGTGAACTCCCTCACATCATCCACTTTCATCACATTCAAGTCAAAGTCTTTTTGCACAATTACCCCCTTGAAGTCTTCTTCTTCTTCTTCTTCCTCTTCTTCTTTCTCGCCCTCTTCTTCGTTCTCGGACTTCAGTTGTGGGCCTCTTTTAGCAGTTTCCATGGCCAATTGACCAACCACTTTAACTACTTTATCACCCTTAAATTCCAGTTCTAGTGTAGTTGAGTTCCTGGGGTTGAAAATTTTAACTTCATCCTTGGTATTCTTCAAATGCTTATATTTAGACAACAATGCAGATTTTAATCTACCCATAGGGTTCGATTCACCATGGACCAAGATGATCGTTTTAGGGTTGACTTGTTCAATGAATTGGGAATTCTGTTCATAGTCAACGTGTGCTGCAAATGAGATCTCTTCAACATTGATTCTTCTTGGGATCATCATATCTTGGTTGTTTATAGAAGGAATTTCCAATGGCTCAGTCAGCAACTGTTTGGCCATGGTCCCCTCAATGGAATACCCAGTCATAATGACTGCGTTAGTTGGATCTGGTGACCATTTCTCCAAAACTTTACGTGATATACCATTTTGTAACATACCTGGAGAGGCAATGATGACACATGAATTCTGATCATTCATCTTATTCATATGTGTTATGTTTTTGATATATTTGAAAACAAACGGGTTGACGTTAGTTTCATTGAATTTCGCCCTTATAGTCGAATTCATCATATATATATACCTTTGATAAACCGCCATACACTTTTTTGCTAAGTCACTGGCATAATAAATTGGCACCTTGTGTAGATCCTGATTTGATTCCCAATACTCATCTAAAATAAGTAAAATTTCTTGAGCTCTACCTAATGCGAACACAGGTAGTAAACATCTACCGCCTTGATTTATTGTTGTGTGAATCAAATTAGTCAACTTCTGCTCTCGTTCCTCTCTTGGAACGTGAGTTGCAGTGCCGAATGTAGATTCTGTGATTAGCACATCCGGTCTTAAAGGTGGGACCTCAGCAGAGGCTAAATGTCTATCCTCTTCTCTAGAGTAGTCACCTGTAAACATCACTTTTAACCCACCCATTTCAATTAAAAACATAGCAGCACCTAAAACATGTCCGGCATGATATGCAGTGAATCGTATTCCATCAACTTCCATCGTTGAATGGTAATCAATTGTTTCAATCCTGTCCAAAGATTTAGCCAAATCTTCATCGGAGTATATACCTTCGTCACCCTCACCTTCTTCGTCACCATCGTCTGTTGTTATCGAGGTAACACGAACAAAATCGTTCAACAGCCATTTGTAAATGGCCTTAGTAGGGTAAGTCATGAACACCCTACCCTTAAAATTGGTATGCTGCAATACATATGGTAAGGCGGCCGCATGGTCCAAGTGGAAGTGAGATATAAGCAATATATCAACTTTAGCCAAATCGTAGTCATCAAAAAACGGCAACGAGTCCGTACCCGAGAACCCAGGATGGACCCCAGCGTCAAGCATAATGACCTTTCCATGACACTCTATAATGTGACAGGATCTTCCAACTTCATTGCCGCCACCAAGGCAGTGGAATTGCAATTTGTCCATTTGTGCTTGTAGAAAGAGAAGTTGTTAGAAAGGTGAAAAGTTTCATCCACTATTATTTTCTCTTCAATATAACCTTCAAGAATGATATCTGGGTCCGAACCGCTCGATCTACTTCGCCAGTGCTTGGACGAGAGGGTCACCGTCAAGCTCAGGGGCAACCGCGAGTTGTCCGGGCGTCTCCACGCCTACGACTCTCACTGTAATGTTGTCTTGGGTAAGGCTGTGGAAACAGTTACTGCACTCGACGACGAGGGCCAAAAAAGCGTCATTTCTAACGAGAGCGATATGCTCTTTGTTAGAGGTGATCTGGTTGTGCATGTTGTGCTTGCCAACGACGAATCTGTATAATTAATCGACTTTTATTAACATCTAATATCTTTTGAGTTCTATGAGATCTTTTTTTCTTCGTTTATATATCAAATATTTACATGGTATACCTACGATTAGCCTTGACCATGGCAAACCTATCCTTCGGTTGCAAGACACCTACTGTGACCTTCTTTTGGATCTTTTCACGCATCTTTTCGGCATACTCAACACCTACTTGATAAATTTCATCAAACTTACCAAAATCTAATGTAGCGTAACCTTCAATTGGTGGTCTCAGATAGACAACGTTTGGACTTTTCTTGGCTCTTTCTAGTGCACTGACACTGCTAACATATGCTAATTTCATCTGGATATCAGTGATGGTTGGTACATTGGCATGTGAACTAAAGGGGTTTAATCTATTAAACAGAACCCACATACCACTTAAACTATCGCCATAATTCATCATTGGTTTGTCGTCTTCCGATCCGACATCAACGGCTATGATACGATGAACTCCTCTTCTTTGCATCTCATTCACCGTTAAATTGTCAATGTACCCTCCATCCATTAACATATCACCTTCTTGATTTGTCATTGGTGGCAACAAAGAGGCTAGCGTCATTGAGGCCCTGATAAACCTCCAGGCATACCCGGAAATATGAATCTCCATTCTTGATTGGGTCAAATTGGTGGAATTGGTATAATACTTGATCCAAAAGTCTTCAATTCTCGAATCACCAAAGGATTTCCAAATTCCTCTATTAAACTCATGCCCTGTTAAATAACTTGTTAACGGTATGGTCAAATCCAGTACTGATCTCCATAAGGATCCCATTCGATAACTGAAAGTTTTCACCCTACCATACACAGGCACGAAATCGTAATCTCTAGCATAGAGTCCACCAACAAATGCTCCAATTGACGTACCACCAATTATATCAACTGGGATTCCTTGATCTTCCAACGCCTTAATAATACCCACGTGACTAATACCCCTGGCACCACCACCCCCTAATACTAAGCCGATAGCCTGACCGGTCAAAATTCTAGCTAACCTCATAAAATCATTTTTATGCTCTTGCATTGGTTGATAATAATCTTTTTGCTTTGTTAATCCATCATCCAATAAGTTCCTAATATTGTTCTTGAATTTAGTACTTAAAACTGTAATCATATCCAACTGTGAAAGAGTTGTGTTTATGACAGAAGTAGCGTTACTAGCAACGTTACCCATATTTGTAGCATCCTTACTTTTGACACTTATTTTGTTTACATTTTGATCGTTATTCCCATAACAGTTCAACTGGATATGATGAAATGAATGAACCCAAGTTCTATTTTTTAACCAGGCATTGGTAGAACCAGGTTCGACATATTTTTCAGGGTGTAACAAGACTAATTCCGTTCTGGCTGTTGTTTTATTTTTAATTAATAATCTTTCGTATTCGCCTACGTCAGGTCTCAGTTGAGCATTAGCTAACAATAAAATGCAGTCACCTTGTTGGATACAGGTACGTGTCCAATCGGAATTTACAGTAGTGTCGCTAATGTAAATAACCATATCATACATTTCTTCCAAATCACTAAAGAACCCACTCAATTTTAACTTAGCCAATTTATCAAAAGCATATTTACCTAATGTTGTCAATGTGATTGATTGATTTAGAATTTTAACACGTTTACCAACTTTTTCCAAAGATTGAGCTAATTTATCGGCAAATTCTTCAATTGGAACCATACCATACGTCACAGGGATTAAACTGAGGGTTCTATAATTTGTAAATTGCTGAATCATCGGTTCATCTTTAATATTCGTATTAGTCATTGCATTATTCGCTTGGTTATTATTATTAAAAGTTTTACCATCTTCATTAACTCTATTGGCAACAATTCTACTAATGTTAACCATAATGGATGGATTCGTTAATGCTATCATTTCAAATAGTGTTCTTGGAATACGCGCAACCTCTCCATCTCTTATGGCAACAACAGTACTTAACCTCTTACTTTTGGTTAAAACTTCAATTTCTCCCATCGATTCACCTTGACCGAACTCACTTAAGATTTGGTATCCTTCTTCGTTATTCAGGTTCTCAGTAAGATGCTTGGTTCTAGTGTGGGTGTCGCCAAATTGATACCCCTCTTCCTCTTCCTCTTCGGCTGATGTTGTGCTTGAAGAAGGAGAAGATGAAGAAGTACTTTCCTTTTCATCATCATGGCTATGCTTCTTCTTCCCGATAGCCCTGAATCTACCATTTAAAACAATGTAAATCCCATTAGCGGGGTCGCTTTGGAAATATAAAGTTTCTCCCGCATTCAAATGCATCCATTCTAAGGCATAGTCGCTGAAATATAATTTTTGATCCATTACTTTCATTAAGTGATGAGCAAAAGACAATTCAACCCTTGGATACTTCTCTCTGATGTATTCAAAAAAGTTCCTTGGTATAAATGCTAAATAAGTTTCCTCTGTTGTTACCATGTCGACAAATGATTTGGCGCCAATCATGGTACCTAAATATCCAACAATTTCATTTTGCTTGGCATGGTAAATGAATTCGTCTAGGTATTGGGCTCCACCATTAGTTGCTGATTTGCTATTGGCGCCCAAATTGGTATAGTAAGAATCAATGGTACTAATTTCCTTCTTTTTATAGCTGACATCAACACCACCTTGTATTATATAAAACAGTCCACTAATTGGGCTGTCGCTCTGAACTATTTTAGTGCCTTTAGGGACCCTTTTCAGTTTCATGTCATTAACAAATTCATTTTGAACATTTTCAAAATTCAGCAATGTTTTGTATATATCTAAATTAGTAGACCCATTAACTAGTTCAGAATTTAGCCTATGTGTTGCCTCATAACTATTTGTCGAATAAGTCCTCAATTTAGTCTTAGACTCAGTTTTCACATACTTGATCCCATTAATTGGCCCTGGTGACTGTAAATGGTTATGAAGATGGGGGCCATTTTTGGACTTTTGTGCACCGTTGTTGTTCAAGCTAATTAACGGAAAATTATCTTTATCTAGCCCGATCATTTCTGTGATTCTTTCAGCTAATAATTTTTTAACTTTGGCCTCATTAAAATCATTGTTTCTAAGGATCGAATCATTGTGTTCTTGGTCATTAGTAACGTTATATATATTACCTCCTAGGCTGTAATCAAATTCGGTATCTTCACCATCATCAGCATCGTCATTATCATCTGAAGAATAGAAAGCTCTCTGCATAACATCGTCTCTTTCCAATTGGGATAAATTGAAACTAAGGTTATCGTTATCTCTAATTTTATTAGGCAATGAAACATTAGATAATAAATCACCTGGTGAAGTTGCAGATTGAATATTACTATTCAAAACAATTTGCCTAGAAGATTTCCTTTTGAAAAATTTTGGTGGCTTTACTGAATCATTAATGGTAACTTGAGGAGAAATTGACGTATCGATGCTTCTGCTTATTTTCATCCTTTTACTGCGTTTATCATCAGCAAAACAAACATCTCCAGTTGTATCATCCCCCTGTTCATCGTTTTTAGATCTCTCCAGTTTGTTAATCAAATCAACAGAAATAGGACTCAAATCATCGTCAGTGTTACTTTTGTTCAACTTATGGTAATAGCTATTTACGTTAATTTCCGTTTGATAAATATCAGGTGTTAAATCTAAGTAATTATGGCATGTTTGAAAAGTAACTCTGTACAACTTAGCAATAATCATTTGAATAATGTGTGAGGCTGCTTTTGGGTATTTATAAGAAATCTTGGTAAATGATTCCTTTGGTATGATGGAAATCGTGCAGTTTGATCTGGGTATAGCAATCATTTCAGGTAAAACCGACTTATCGGCACCACCCGAGGTAGAAGAAGAGGAAGTTGACGACTCAAACTGGGTAAACCCCGCCGTATTGGGAGTCATACCTGAAGAAGAATCTAGGACAAATCCATCTGAAGGTGAAGGTAGGTTTCTCTCGGATACTGAAGTTCTAGGAGTTGGTGCGACACTAGACAAGGTTTGATCAGGATCAGTCAATAAATCTAAAACACTAATGATTGACGATAAAGGAGAACCTGACTTGATTATATTCAACAATTGGTATCTAACACCATCAACAATAATCACATTTTTAGTATCTTCCTTGTAAAATATGGATCTCCTTGCCTGATCATCTGTACCGATTTTCGAATAAACTTGGATTTCACCTTCGACACAGATCGTGAAACCTTTTAGTTCGCCTAAGAAGATGATTTCACCTGGGTCTAATTTCTGTGTTTGTAGAGATTTGGTCAATTCATGGAAAACCTCACTGTCCAAATACCCAAAGATTTTAATGGCTGAAAGGAACTCGTCAAGGTAACTTCTTGTTTGATCGGAATTGTCTTTAGTGCGAGAATCGATCATGAATGTGTCAATAACAGGCTCTTGCCTTTCAGAGTCCTCTGGCAAACGCGAATACCTTGTCAAGTATTTGTAACGGACGTACATGTACGTCAAAGTGGCTATGAATATAACAAGGAAAACCATGGAGTATAAACTGAAGGTTATTTGGAATGATCTTGATAAGCTTTGCAATATATACACAGGCGAAAGCATCAACTTGGTGAAGAAACCTCTTGCGGGCGTCTCTCTAGTAGAAGATAGCCGAGGCTCTTTTGTCGCAAGCTCTGTAGACATCCCGTGCAAGAGTACTGCTTCTGAATGAAAAGAAAAAGAGAACGGTGACGCGTTAATAAGGGATAAGTTTTAAATTAACACGTGCCAAGCCCAGCGAATAGGCCGTTGACTCTCTAGCAAGTGATGGTAAACAACTTTCCTAGCTTGGAAATCACCAAAGACACCCAACATTGGCCTATTCGCCTAATTGGAGACGACAGTCTGATTGTCTTGCCGTCTATCACGTGACTTTGATTACTACTATCAAAAAAATAATAACTTACACTTACACTACAAGATATCAACTTATTATTATTGAATTGATCTACAGCATGGGTAACATTCCGTCCAACTTAGTGGACGAGATCTCGCAGGGGACGTCGTTTGGTTCTGAGGAGATCGACAGGTTGGCCAAGCGGTTCATGAAGCTAGATGCTGACAACAATGGGGCCATCGACAAGGCTGAGTTTTTGTCCATTCCGGGGATCTCAGCGAATCCGTTGGCACGGCGAGTGATCGAGATATTCGACGAGAACGGCGGCGGAGACATTGACTTCAAGGAGTTCGTGCAAGGGTTGTCCATATTTTCGGCCAATACCTCGCACGACGAGAAGTTGAGGTTCCTTTTTCGGATTTACGACATCGACAACGATGGCTACATTTCCAACGGCGAGCTCTATCTTGTGTTACGTCTGATGGTGGCAGACTCGCTAAGCGAGACGCAGCTGCAACAGCTTGTGGACCGCACGATCGTCGAGGCCGACCAGGACGGCGACGGGCGGCTTTCGTTTGCCGAGTTCAAGAACATCGTGCAGTCCAGCGCAGACGTTACTCAGAGGCTCTCCATGGAAGTCTGAGGTTAGCACAGACCCTTTTTTATGGGGGGCATATGTTCCTTGATGTCATTGCCGGCTGTTACGTAAGATATGCGGCTTGAAATGATGTAAGCGAGGAGCGGACGGGAGCAGATTCTTGGCGCGCGATTTTGTGGCCTGAACCGGTCTCATTCGGATCGGTACAGACTTCCGCGCTGATTGCATCTATCCGTGAAAGGCCAGCTGGCCGCCAGCGGCGGCCACTGCGACGTTTGTACCCCGCAGAGCCTGGACCTGCATAAATTTCGTCACTCTGGCGTTTCCCTTTTTTTTTGCAGTTAGATCTGGGCAGTATAAAAATAATACGTTATCCAGTGTACACGATTCGCTAATCCTATATACATATACAGTGGTTCTCGAAAGGGAAAAAAAGGTTGGTTAAATATCCGCGCCTTTGTATAAATACCATCGCTCCCCCTTCTTGCTTGATCCCGGCTCCCGGCTTCGTCGCAGAGTCTCTACACCAACCACATACTCTAGTTCGGCTTTTTCGAACCCCTCTCTCACAGATGTTCTCGGATCAACCTAATATACCGGCGTCATACCAGGCGCAACAACCACAGGGGCAGCAGCAGCAGCTGCAGCAGCACGCGCAGCAGCAGCACACTCACGCCGTCGGCTCGCTGCCTCCACCGTCGTTGACAGCGGCCGGAAATAACCAGTACGGATTTAATCGTGGATCATACGCAGGCCAGCTACCGTCCGAATACCCATCCTCAGCCTGGTACCGCCAGCAACACCAGCCGTCACCACACCCGCAGCAGCAGCTGCAGCAGCAGTACGCACAGTCTCATGCCCAGCGCTTGCCATCGCTTTCTCACCAGTTGAATTTCCAGCCGAGCGATATGTGGCCAATGTCAAATGGAGCTGCAACAACAGCGTCCCAAACGGGCATGTCGAACGTGACGTCGATCCCGACATTGGTTAACTCATCACACACCACTGGCCCGTCGTCGGTTAACAGTTCCAACGTGAACTTGAGCCTAGGCGGGAACTTAAGGGGGTCTCCGTTGGATCAAGGGAAAACTCTGAATAATGACGTCGAACTGTTGGAGCGCAGTTCCTATACTGCGCAGCCGATCAAAACAGCGGCCAGGTCCAACAAAGGCTGCCAGACGTGTAAATCAAGGAAACACAAGTGTGACGAAGTCAAACCTGTTTGCAACGAGTGTGCAAGAATCAATATGAAATGTATCTACGGCAAACCAGGGTTTGTCAGTGTCGAATTAGAAAACTCATTGCAGCAGCAACAGGAGCAACAACAACAGAGCCACGACGACCACGACGACCCAGGTAGTCTGGCGAAAGGGTTACAAAACGATTCACCAACATCGTCCGCGTTGATGTTGAACAGACGTCCTATCAAGCATAACGAGATTTACATTGACGGAATTGGTTCAGTTAAAGTGTTGCGTGCTAAGGTTGATCACAAGTTGGAGAACGGTAAGATCATCTACAGGGCATGACTAGCTGAGACCGTCTCCCGTGTTACTACCGCTACTATATGTAAATTGTATTATTGTCTAATATTTTTGTATTTCTTTTCTACTAATGTTATTCCCGATTGTGAAATAAGTTTATCCTGGGGAGAACATTCTTTCTTGAAAATAACTCCGACACAGAAGGGAACACGTATGTCCAACCGACGGTAAAGCATGAAGTAAGGCATATGAAACCTTTCTGCATTTAAATGTAACATTGTTCATTTCATGTAATTGCTCATCCAGCTGCCATTGTTCAGTTTCTTTAAAAATATTTAACAATAGCCGGAACGGTAATACTATTTTTTACAGGGGTAACCGCCTGTTCTAGAAGCTCTGCCCCAGCCTCAAATCCCTAGTGCCGCCAAGTCCCGCACTGCGTTACACACGAGCGCATCTGCCGATATCGGCCGAGAACAGACTGCAGGAGTGAACCATGCATGCAGACCGCGCTAACTCAGGCCAGCAACCAAGGCTTGCCATGATGCGGCTGTGCGGGCCTAGCGGATGTTGTGGAGACTGCCGGCATGGAGTCGGCGCTTGTCAAAGAGGAGGCCTAGATTTGAAGGAGCTAATTTACGGCACTTCGCTGCCTGCAGCGCACCAGAACCCCGCTCAATACAGCCACAAGTTAGTTGAATGCTAGCCGGAATATCCAGCGAACAATGCACACAAGTCAGGCTTTCCCCAAAAAAAATCACTTAAAAATAAGTAGAGAGATTTCCGAGTTTTTGATAATAGGAGAGTTAGTCCTTTGCTGTGAGGCACATATATTACAATGGGTGGTAGGAACCCAGAAGCGGAAACAAAATCAGACCAGATTAAGAATGCGGGCGACGCTCGAATCTGGGTCGCTATGGTGCGCAGTGGGACCCAGTATGCCGACATGGAGCAAACGCTATTGCGACAATTGGATAAGGATCAGGCGAAATTGCAGACGGCGGCGGCTGGCGGTGCGGCCGCACCGGCCGTCGCCGCACGGGTGGAGAACCTGCAGCTGAATTTGAAGGCGCTCGTGGAACTTTACCAAGCTCACGAAAATAATCTATCCACACACTTGAGCCAGCTGGAGAGTCTAGATAAGAAAATCGAAAACGTCAGCAAAGGCCTCGAGCACGTGAGCAACGAGGGCGAGGAAGTGTTACAATTGGCCGAGCTGAACGACCAGGTGGTGGCGATCGACTGTGTGATCGAGGAGTTAGAAAAGAAGCTGTCCAGGGCCAGGGACATCAGGGATACGCTTTTGACGAGGCGATCGGATATCAAACAATCGCTAGATGCGAAGCTGATAAAATACGAGTCGTCCGTGGAAAACATCAGGTACCGCCAGCAGGAGGTGGCGAATGCCATCGTGGATCTCGGTCTTGCGGACAAAAAGAAGAGGGATCGCGATCTCGATTACAAGAGCATAGAGGACCAATTGCGTGCGCAGCTGACCGGAGTCCGGGAGCGCCAGCGGGTTTTCCAGGACCTACACGCCCAAACTTGCACAAACTACGAAACCGTGCAGGACATTCTCGCTGTGACCAAGGACGTGGAGCTGAGGCTAGATACTCTAACGAGAGAAAGTGCACCGGATTCGCTGCATCTCAAAATATTACAACTGCTTAATAATGGCAAGGACCAGCTACATGCGATCCTAGAAAATATTGCACCAAAACAGCACCCGACCCCCACAACTATTCTGGACACCAATATGGTCCGCGATCTCTGCTTGTTCGAACTGGACACGCTGCAAAAGGGCATCGACATCGCCACTGAGCAGCACCAGCACCAGCACCAGCATCAGAGCACCCCCGACGACGACCAATCGCAGCTCAAACAGCCGTCGTCGCTGCTCAGCAACAACGGCCAGCCTAGCGTCGGGACGTCCCCCGTGCATGCCCTATGGCGTTAACGTCGCCTATGGCGTTAGTACTGTCTATGGCGCTAGAACCGCTCATCCTAGACATACACCCCCCAAACCCCCCCTTGGAAACGTCACGTGACCCGCTTACGTACGCCCTCACGTACCCCGCTTACGTAACCCTTCAACCTCTCTCTTTTTTTTTCCTTATTACCTTGTGTTAATTTTAAGATTTCAGTTGGCCTCCAAAAAAAAGAAAATTAAATGTTGGAACTCAACAAAAAAATAAATGCTCAGCAGAGGTCTAGCAGATGCCCGCGCAACTGGGGCAGATGGCGGTCTCCGAGTGCCGTTTCGGTAGCGCAGAAGCTGTCCACAGACAGTTCAGAAGTGGCGGAGACGCACTGGCCCGTTCTTGTTTTGTCTGGGGCTTTTGTGACGCGTGTTTTGGCACGTTGCCTTTAATGCTTGTGATAACAATGCTCAGCAGAGGAGTTTGAATCTGGCTCGAAAGCGTGTTTGTACTATTTTGGCGGGCGCTTTCCTTGGGGGCTTGCAGCTAACCAGAGCGATGCGGGCGCCAGCGGCGGGCCCCGCCGCTGGCCCAGACGGCCCTTTTGGAGCGCATCTTTTGCAGGCCTCGATGTGCTGTCACATGAGCTCTTCGTATTCAACATTTTTTGGGGTAAAGAGACGAGTCCAAAAAAAGGAGAATATGTCGCGTCTGCTCAATTTGCCCTCTTCTTCTTTCTTCTCCTAACAAAGCAGCACAGTTCTTTGCCTGCCCAGACAGAGCCCTCTTACCACTTCAAGTCTCTACTGTTCTCAAAGAATGTCTGCTCAAACCACTAGACCGCTCGTGCTGTCGCACGGCCAGCTCGAGACCACGATTCTCACCCCAGCAAGCAACTATCTCCTCTACCAGAACTTGACATCTGGGTTCTACAAGTCGTTGCCAGAGGCCACAGAGGGCTTTGCGGGTGACGACGAGCCGGCATCCAAGCCAGAGCTTCTCACCAAGTTCATCGGCTACATTGTCGCCGACTCAGCTTCCTCCGCCGAAGAAAAGCTCTTGGCCGTCCAATTGACCGTGAAGGACTTCGAATCCAGATACCTCCACAACCAGGATATCCACTCCTTTGCTGCGCAGTTGCTAGCCTCCGACGAATACCCAACCACCAAGGACAAAATCGAATTGAACTTGATCAAGAACTACTACCTGGGTAAGCTCTACGTCAACCAGCAGTTGACCAGCACCGGCTCCGCCTTGATCGACGCGGCCAAGCAAGAAAAGGCCATCATCTACGCCATTTTCGGTGGCCAGGGTAACACCGATGACTACTTCGAAGAATTGAGAAAGATCTACCAGGTCTACAACGGGTTCATTAGCGATTTCCTTTTTAAGGTGCAATCCAAGGTCCAGTCTCTCATCGAAGGCACCTCCAACTTGGACAGAGTCTACACCTCCGGGTTCAACTTTATCAATTGGTTAGAGAACCCTTCGCAAACTCCTTCCGTTGACCAATTGTTAGCAATCCCAGTCTCTTGCCCATTAATTTGTGTTATTCAATTGTGTCACTACATCATTGCCTGTAAGAACTTAGGCATGACTCCTTTGGAATTCAAGCAATCTTTGAAGGGTACCACCGGTCACTCCCAAGGTTTGATCACCTCCGTGGTGGTCGCCTCCTCTGATTCTTGGGAATCATTTGAGGAGGAAGCTTTGAAGGGTATTGAATTGTTATTCTATCTTTCTGTCAGATGTTTGCAAGCTTACCCATCTACCTCCTTGGCTCCTTCTATGGTTAAGGATTCCGAAGAGAACGGTGAAGGTATCCCAGGTCCAATGTTATCCGTCAGAGATTTGTCTTACGATGAGGTCAACACCTTCGTTCAGCAAACCAACCAACATTTGCCAGAAGAAAAGCACGTTAACATCTCCTTGGTCAACGGTGCTAGAAACGTTGTTGTTTCTGGTCCTCCTGAATCTTTGTACGGTTTGAACTTGAACTTGAGAAAGGCCAAGGCTCCTGCTGGCTTAGAACAATCTAGAATTCCACATTCTCAAAGAAGATTGAAGTTCTCTTCAAGATTCTTACCAATTCATTCCCCATTCCATTCTAAATTGTTATCACCAGCCACTGAAATCATCTTAGAAGACTTCAAGAAGTCAGGCTTAGAATTTGATCAATCCAAATTTTCTATTCCTGTTTTCGATACCTTCGATGGTAAGGATTTGAGAAACTACGAAGGTTCCATTGCTGCTAGAGTTGTTGAATGTATCAACACTTTACCAGTCAACTGGGAATTAGCCACCAACTTCAAGGCTACACACCTTTTGGATTTCGGTCCTGGTGGTTCTTCTGGTTTAGGTGTGTTGACTAACAAGAATAAGGAAGGTACTGGTGTTAGAATCATTGTTGCTGGTGATATCGAAGTTACCAATGAAGATTCCGAATATGGGTTTAAGCAAGAATTATTTGACAAGGAATCCAAGAACTTGATTTTCTCTGCTAACTGGTTGGAAGAATTCAAACCAAAGTTGGCTAAGGATTCCACTGGTAAGGTCTATGTTGATACTAAGTTTTCCAGATTATTGTCTAGAGCCCCATTGATGGTTCCAGGTATGACTCCTTCTACTGTTTCCCCAGACTTCATTGCTGCAACTATCAATGCTGGTTACCACATTGAAGTCGCCGGTGGTGGTTACTTCTCTGAAGAACACATGACTCAAGCTTTGACTAAAATTGCCCAAAACGTTAAGCCAGGTTCTGGTATCGGTATCAACATGATTTACGTCAACCCAAGAATGTTACAATGGGGTATTCCAATGATCAAGTCTTTGAGAGAAAAGGGTTTCCCAATTCAATCTTTGACTATTGGTGCTGGTGTCCCATCCATGGAAGTTGCTGCTGAATACATTGAAACTTTAGGTTTAACTCACTTAGGTTTGAAGCCTGGTTCCATTGATGCCATTTCTCAATGTATCTCCATTGCCAAGGCCTACCCAGATTTCCCAATTGTTGTTCAATGGACTGGTGGTAGAGGTGGTGGTCACCACTCTTTTGAAGATTTCCACCAACCAATCTTACAAATGTACGCTAAGATTAGAAGATGTCCAAACATCATCCTTATTGCCGGTTCTGGTTTTGGTTCTGCTGAAGATACTTATCCTTACTTAACCGGTACTTGGTCTAAACAATTTGATTACCCTGAAATGCCATACGATGGTGTCCTTTTCGGTTCAAGAGTTATGACTGCCAAGGAATGTAAGACCTCTCCTGCTGCCAAGGAAGCCATTGCTGCTTGTCCTGGTGTCCCAGATTCTCAATGGGAAGAAACTTACAAGAAGCCAACCGGTGGTATCATTACTGTTAAATCTGAAATGGGTGAACCAATTCACAAGATTGCCACCAGAGGTGTTAAATTCTGGAAGGAAATGGATGATACTATTTTCTCTTTACCAAAGAATAAGTTGATTGAAGCTTTGGAAAAGAAGAAGGACTATATTATTCAAAAATTAAATGCTGATTACCAAAAGCCATGGTTTGGTAAGAATGCTGAAGGTGCATGTGATGTCAAGGATATGACTTATGCTGAAATTGCTTACAGATGCGTTGAATTAATGTTTATTAAGAAATTGAACAGATACATTGACCCATCTTACAGAGACTTCACAGGTAAGTTCTTAAGAAGAGTTGAAGAAAGATTTGCCATTAAGGCCGGTCCTTCTATGATTCAGTCTTTCAGCCAACTGGATGAACCATTGCCTGTTTTGGAAGCTATTTTCAACAAGTACCCTGAGGCTAAGAGTCAATTGGTTAATGCTGAGGATGTTGACTTTTTCATTGGCTTATGTCTTTTCCCATTCCAAAAGCCTGTCAACTTTGTTCCAATTTTGAACGACCAGTTTGAGTTCTTCTTCAAGAAGGATTCCTTATGGCAATCTGAATTTATCGAAGCTGTCCCAGAAGAAGATGTTCAAAGAACCTGTATCTTATGTGGTCCAGTTGCTATCCAATATGCCAATAAGGTTGATGAACCAATCAAGGATATCATGGATTCTATCCATGAAGGTCACATTGAAAAGTTGATCAAGGATGAGTATAACGGTGATGCTTCTAAGATTCCAGTTGTTGAATATTTCACTGCCAAACCAGTTGTTGAAATCAGCTCTATCCAGGGTGTTTCAGTCACCAAGTCTGCTGAAGAAGAAATTTACACGATTGGCTCCAGCTTACCAAGTGCTGATGAGTGGTTCCAATTATTAGCTGGTGATAAGTTATCTTGGAGACATGCATTCTTCTCTTCATCTGTCTTCGTTCAAGGTTACAACCATGTTGCTAACTCTGCCAGAAAAGTTTTCACTCCAGCCAAGAACATTACTGTTAAAATTGCCAACCCTCAAGATGCCTCCAAGACTGTCATAACTCTTTTCGAAGCTGTCAAGGGTAAGCAAAGAGAATTGATCAATGTTTCAATTGCTGGTTCTAAGATTCACTTACAATTAATTGAAACTAGAACCGCTGATAATGAACCAGTTGCCTTGAACTTGTTCTACACTTACAACAATGTCGACGGTTTTGCCCCAATTTTGGAAGATGTTGAAGGTAGAAACCAAAGAATCAAGGAATTCTACTGGAAACTTTGGTTCGGCTCTAAGTCTGCCGTTGATTTGTCCTTTGATGTTGCTTCTACCATTGATGGTGGTTCCATGGAAATTGGTTCCAAGGACATTTTAGAATTGACTCACGCCATTGGTAACTCCTGTGAATACTTTGTCCCAAGAGCTGGTCGCGAACAATTAGCTCCAATGGATTTTGCAATTATTATTGGTTGGAAGGCTATTATGAAGGCAATTTTCCCAGAATCTGTTGATGGTGACATCTTGAAGTTGGTTCACTTGTCTAATGCTTACTCCATCTTGCCAAACGTTACCCCATTGAAGGTTGGTGATAAAGTTTCCTCTGATGCTGAAATCACTTCTGTTGTCAATGGTCCAACTGGTAAGACTGTTGAAGTTGTTGGTACTATTTACAGAGATTCTGAAGCTGTTATGCAAGTTACATCTGCTTTCTTCTACAGAGGTTCTTACAACGACTTTGAAAACACCTTCCAAAAGGTCACTGAAACTCCAATGCAAGTTCCAATCAACAGTGCAAAGGATGTTGCCGTTTTGAACTCTAAGCAATGGTTCCACCCTGAATCATCTGATGTTGAATTATTAGGCAAGACCTTGATTTTCAGATTGAAGTCTGTTAACAAGTACAAATCTGATTCCGTTTTCTCTAGTATTACTACCACTGGTGACGTTTTCTATGAATCTGCTACTATGGAAGTTAAGAAGGTTGCTGAAGTTGAATACACTGCTTCTACTTCATTCGGTAACCCAGTTATTGATTATTTGAACAGAAACGGTTCCCCAATTGAACAACCAATCATGTTTGAAAACCCAATTCCATTATCTGGCGCCTTGGCTACCAAGGCTCCAGTTTCTAATGAACCATATGCTGCTGTTTCTGGTGATTTCAACCCAATTCACGTTAACAGAATTTTTGCTTCATACGCAGACTTACCAGGTACCATTACTCATGGTATGTTCTCTTCTGCCAGTGTTAGATCTTTGGTTGAAATGTATGCCGCCGATGCCGTTGCTCCAAGAGTCATTGGCTACAAGGCTAACTTTGTTGGTATGGTTTTACCAAATGATAAGTTGGAAACTAGATTACACCACGTTGGTATGATCAATGGTAGAAAGATTATCAAGATTGAAACTAAGAAGGTTGAAACCGATGATGTTGTTTTAGTTGGTGAAGCCGAAATTGACCAACCAGTTTCTACTTTCGTTTTCACTGGTCAAGGTTCTCAAGAACAAGGTATGGGTATGGACCTGTACAAATCATCTGAAGTTGCTAGAGCTGTTTGGGATAGAGCCGATGTTCATTTGGTTAAGACTTACGGTTTCTCCATTTTGGACATTGTTCAAAATAATCCAAATGAATTAACTGTTCATTTCGGTGGTCCAAAGGGTAGAGCCATTAGAGAAAACTATAAGACTATGATGTTCGAAACTGTTGACACTGATGGTTCATTGAAGTCTGAAAAGATTTTCAAGGACATTGATGATGAAACCACCGAATACACCTTCATGTCCCCAACTGGTTTATTATCTGCCACTCAATTCACCCAGCCTGCCTTAACCTTAATGGAAAAGGCTGCCTTTGAAGACATGAAGGCAAAGGGTTTGGTTCCAGCTGAATCCATGTTTGCTGGTCACTCCTTAGGTGAATATTCCGCCTTGTCATCCCTTGCTGATGTTATGCCAATCGAATCATTAGTTGATGTTGTTTTCTATAGAGGTATGACTATGCAAGTTGCCGTCCCAAGAGATTCCTTAGGTAGATCTAACTATGGTATGATTGCCGTCAACCCATCAAGGGTCCACCCAACTTTCCATGATCAAGCTCTGAGATTTGTTGTCGACCATGTCGGCAAGCAAACCGGCTGGTTGTTAGAAATTGTCAACTACAACGTTGAGAACCAACAATACGTCGCTGCTGGTGATTTGAGAGCCTTGGACACATTAACTGACACCTTGAACCTCTTTAAGATCAAGAAGATTGACATCGTTAAGTTACAAGAAACCTTACCAATGGAGAAGGTTGAAGAACATCTCACTGAAATTGTTGCTGAAGTTGCTAAGGGTACTGTTGCCAAGCCACAACCAATTGATTTACAAAGAGGGTTTGCCTGTATCCCATTGAAGGGTATCTCAGTGCCATTCCACTCTTCCTACTTGCGTTCTGGTGTTACACCATTCAAGCGTTTCTTAGAAAAGAAGATTCCTATGTCTGCTGTCAAGCCAGCTTCCTTGATTGGTAAGTACATTCCTAACTTGACTGCCAAGCCATTCGAACTCACCCGTGAATACTTCCAAGACGTCTACGATCTTACCGGTTCCGCTAAAATCAAGGAGATTCTCGACAACTGGGCTCAGTACGAGGCCAAGAATTAAGTGTGTGGGTGCTTGAGGCCTTAAAGATAAGGCCCTAGCTGCGGTTTTGTGGTAAGAACAGCAGCCTGGCCACTTCAAGGCACAGAAACTCAATTATAAATTTTTTTTGAAGGTAAATAGCGTGCTGAGCACATTGAATTTTTTATAGTAAGTACAATAAATTTTTTTTGATAAAATGAAATTGAATTGTGAGACGCGTCTTTCGCGTTTTTCCAACAATTTATTATTTGATTTTCTTTTGTTGTGGATGATCAAAATTGGTCTTAAATCGTTGCGAGTTTCTACCTATCCAAGCACGTTATTAGTACCAGCCGCAAGAATGTCGCAGAAGAAACAGAGAACGTTGTTGCAGTTTTTTGCGCCCAAATCAAGGCCCATCAGTACAGTTTCTGCTGATGCCACTAATGATAAGAAAAGTGATGAAACGGAGCCTAAAACAGTGAAAAGAGAATTAGAGGAGTTACAGGAGACTAACGAGACAAAGAAGGTGAAAGTTGATGACTCAATTGAGGAGCATAAGCTGAAAAATGAGTACGAAGATGTTAAAACGTTGCTAAAAATTGAACAGTCTCAATCGTCATCTTCAGCGCTTGATTTAAATATACCACCGACAAACCCGATAATGTATTCTGTCATTGCGGAAACATTTGAAGAATTGGAAAACGAACCAGGTAGGTTGAAGAATATAGCCACCGCCTGTGCGTTATTCAAGAAGATATTGAGCCACTCGGATAGCTCATCTTTGCAGGAGAAAACTAGGGACTTGACCATTGCCACCTACCTTGTTGTTAATAGACTAGGTCCCGACTACGAACCAGGGCTAGAATTGGGGTTAGGTGAGACCATTTTGCTAAAGGCCTTATCTCAAGGTACCGGTAGGGAGATGAGTAGTGTCAAGGCTGATTATAGAGTTGAAGGTGATATTGGTGTTGTTGCCTTAAAATCAAGATCAAGTCAAAGACTAATGTTTAAACCAAAGAGGTTGACGATGTTTGAAGTTTGGAAACAACTGAATGCCATTGCTAAGTCCGAAGGTTCCAATTCTCAATCTAAGAAAATCGGTATTATAAATAAATTACTTACTGCAAGTGAAGGCATTGAAGCCAAATTTTTAATGAGAAGTTTGGAGGGTAAGTTGAGAATTAACTTTGGTGAAAAGAGTGTGATTATTGCGCTTTCGAAGGCCATCGTTGAGTATCAAAAACCGGGTGTGTCAATTGATGAAATTGTCAAAGCCGAAGAACAAATGAAGGAAGCATTTTGCCAAGTTCCAAATTATGAGTTCTTGATTAATCTATCTATGCAAAGCGGTATATTAAACCTAATGGATCATTGTGGGCTTTCACCTGGTATTCCATTGAAACCAATGTTGGCCAAGCCAACAAAATCTATTAGTGAAATTTTAGACTCCCTGGAGGGTAAAAGAT
Source organism: Saturnispora silvae (assembly GCA_030579555.1). Taxonomy (NCBI): domain Eukaryota; kingdom Fungi; phylum Ascomycota; class Pichiomycetes; order Pichiales; family Pichiaceae; genus Saturnispora; species Saturnispora silvae. The sequence goes on along the minus strand of JAKTRE010000005.1, from coordinate 406,288 downwards.
TTACGTGTGAATATAAATATGACGGTGAAAGGGCTCAGCTACATTTATTGCCTAATGGTTCACTGAGAGTTTATTCAAGAAACTCGGAAGATATGACACAAAGGTATCCTGATTTAGTCAGGGTTGTTGAATCCATGAAATTAGCAAATCCTGATATCAAATCATTAATTCTAGATACTGAATGTGTTGCATGGGATTTAGTTAATAGTAAAATTTTACCATTTCAAATTTTGTCAACAAGGAAGAGAAAGGACGTTCAAGAATCCGATATTAAGGTTCAAGTCTGTTTATTTGTGTTCGATATTCTTTATTACAATGGGGAATCATTAATACATAAATCATTAGCTGAAAGGAGGGAATATCTAGCTCAACATTTGAAACCAATCGATGGAAAATTATTATATGCCACTAAGATGGATTCGAATGATTTGAATGAAATTACTAAATTTTTAGATCAATCAGTTCAAGATTCATGTGAAGGTTTGATGATAAAAACACTGGATGGTAAGGATTCATATTATGAGCCATCTAAAAGATCACGTAATTGGTTAAAATTGAAAAAGGACTATCTGGAAGGTGTTGGTGATTCTCTTGACTTAGTTGTAATCGGTGGTTATATTGGTAAGGGGAAGAGAACTGGTGGTTATGGTGGGTTTTTATTGGCGGGCTATAATCAAGATACCGGTGAGTACGAAACCATCTGTAAGATTGGTACAGGGTTTAGTGAAGAGCTATTAAAGAAGTTGTACGAATTATTGAAACCAACTGAGATTTCCAAGCCTAGACCAAGCTATAATTACGATAAAACCAATTCCAATGCTATACCTGATGTCTGGTTTGAACCTACTGTTTTGTTTGAAGTTAAAGTCGCCGATTTGACCACATCACCTATCTATAAATGTGGGTCAACGTATGTTGGCGATGGCCAAAAAGGTATTTCTTTGAGATTCCCTAGGTTCATCCAGATCAGAACTGATAAGGGTCCTGAAGATGCGACCTCTAGTGATCAAATTGTTGAAATGTATAGTAACCAGAGTAGTTTACAGTAGGCCGAAAATGCCTAACCTCTTTGTATAAATGAGCTAATTATCAATCTTCGGAAACGCAACTTTAAGGCAAAGCGGATTTATCCTTTTAAGGAGAGATAATTTTGTAACATTTTTAAAACTGTTGGTGATAGTATGTGAAACAATAATATTTTTCATCCCTAAACCGTTTAATTGTTTCAAAATATTTGGGGAGATGGAGTCCGAGAAAAAAAACATAAATACCTAGCTGATAACCCTTTTCAGTTACAATGTTGAACCATCCATACAGCGAGGGTTAGCGATCAGAAGCACAATAAGAAAAGTAGACTAGAATAAAAATAAACATAAAAAATTAAGTAATTCGAGAATAAGCAGGAGAAAAACGTAAAATAAGATAACATCAAGGACTTGCCTTGATGACCAATGTAGCCGTTAGACCACTATTGATTTTTTATTCATAACGGAAAAATAAAAGCGGCAGTAACTTAGTTGTGATTTTCTATTTTGATAGAAGAAGGCAATGTGATCAAATCACTATTGACTAGACTAGTCACATCTGTTGAGTTGCTATTGGATATGCCTCTATCAACAACACCAACAACGTCATCATCATGGTGCCCACTGTTTTGGGCATTATTGTGATCATCATTATCATCATTACCCTGGTTATCATTGTCTTCATAAATGGATTCAAGATCGAGATGTCTCAACGAAGGGTTCAACAACTGTTTCTTCTGACTCGATGGTTTGGAGATTTTAGAAGAGTTTGACATCAAAAGCTGAGGAGGTTGTTGCTGTTGCTGAGAGATACCATTTTTGAAACCAATAATTGGTGAAAACAAAGCATTAGAGGCACTACCTAGAGCAGACAAGCCTGTGAACCCGGACAATCCCGAGGTGCTAGGCAAGCCAGACAACGAAGGATTGAAAGATGTGTTCATGTACGGTTGGATGACCTGCTGTGATCCAAACTGTTGTTGTGGTTGAGACTGCTGAGGTTGAGTCTGCTGCTGGGTCTGCTGTTGAGGAGGCAAGGCGCCAGCGTCTAGGAATCCCATTGTTCCAGGAGTAAACAAATGGCCGAATGACGCATTGTTGGAAGACTTCAGATAGTCGTTATTGGTGTTGTTAGATAAATCTTCAATAACCCCCGGAGGGAAATATTGGCTGAAGGAGCTGATACCACCAGACGTTCCATTCTGCTCATTCGGCGACACGATCAGAGGTAGCGATGCTGACGAGATGGAGGGCAATTTCTGATGAACGTACTGAGGCTGCTGAATCTGCTGGGCCGGTTGCTGCTGTTGCTGTTGTTGTGGAGTTTGTTGCATTGACATTGGCTGATACTGGGTATCCAAGGAGTTCAACTTGGGGAACGGAGACGCCAATTTCTGCTGCCATTCTGTGTCGAAAAAGCCCGAGAGGAAATTCTCGTCTTGGGCAGAAGCCAGTGCTTGCTGCTGAGCATACAGCGGAGTTTGCATTTGTAGCTGCTGGAACCCCTGAGCAGACAGGGGTTGAACGAGCTGAGGCTGAACAGATTGCGGCACATGCTGCAAAGACTGTTGAACTGGCATCTGCTGCTGCTGTGGTTGTTGCTGCTGCTGCTGCTGCTGCGGTTGAGCCGCAAACCCCGGGCCTACCGGATCCGCAGGCGTGGCGGCCGCAGGAGCTGGCCCCGACTTGAGAAGAAGCGCGGAGATGGATTGGCCTGTGAGGTTGAACACGTGATCCGCGTACTGCTCCAAAATGGGCTTGCTGGCAATGTCGAACTTGAAGCTGGCCATGATGGGCGTTGTGGCGGTGGTGGTGGCGGCATGGCCGGCCATCTCGCGCTTGAGGTCGCGCTCCAGCACGTCCGCGAAGAGCTTCTGGTGCGGCACAGAGAACCAGAAGAACACCTTCTGCTTCTTCTGCGTGCGAAGACAGCGGTTCTTGTGGAGCAGACGGAGGAAGGGGGAGCGCGCGGCCTCGAGCGACGCATGCGTGCCGGCCCTGAGGGCACGCAAGTCGGAGAAGATGCCCTCCTCGAACTTCTTGCGGTCGACGATCTTGCGTCCGAGACGCGCCAGCTTGTACGCGATGCAGCGCACCACGTCGGTCCCTGTGATGAAGTAAAGATGGTCCCAGTACACGCAGGACACAAAGCCCTCGGCCGTGTCCAGATAGTACCTGCGGATGATCTGGTTCGCGTGCCAATTCACGGGCGCGGTCACAAGGAAGAAGTCGAGCGCGCGCAGCAGACGCATCGCCTCCATGTACTCCGCCACCGCCGCGGGAGTCACCTCTCCTGTGGACATTTTAAACTGTTGTTTCAGTGAGAAGAGTAATAATAGTTCCCTGTTTGAGAAAAAAATAAACACCCTTCTCTTATGAAGCACAAGCTTTTGAAACAAACAAGGCGGGCACCATGCTCATGTGCTCAGCACCCCTTTTTTGCTCTGTGTTGTATGAAAAAGCCAATAAAATTGCGGAAAAGCAGCACACAAAGCCCAAAAGAGAGACTAGGGGTGCAACCCGCCGGGCTGCACCCATTGCTGCCGCTGGCTTACAAAAAGGAGACAAAAATGTTACCGCAGACTTGTGGCTTCCAGCCTGCATTGTTAACTCAAGCCAATTGGGTTAGAGTAGCTTTGTCGATAAAAGAACAAGTGCTATAAGATCTGTTTTTCAGGCCCAACAGGTAGAGACGACGCTGCACCTGTGAGTCACGGTTGCGGTCGCAGCGCGCCCGCAGAAGGCCGTTCAACGGCAGTGTACAAGTTGCATATGGCTATTGTCGGGTATATTCATGCATATTACCGATTGTTATTATCTGCTCTCACTAATAGCGGGAGGCTCGAGAATGTGGGTGGTTGCTATCTGCATAGCAGACTATCAGCCGAGCGGGCCCCAATAGGAACCGGCGTTGACCAAGAAACCGTTATTGTAGCAGTATACAATGGTGTCGTATTTGTGTATTTAGTGGATTATCTACCTATTTAAGCCCTGCGTTGACGTTTGTGGGCGACCTTTGGTTTTCTTTGCGGGGCGTTGGCGTACGGCCTCTTGGCAGGGCCAGGCTGCTCCCCCTCGGCGGCACCAGGCTGTTCGTTGGCCAGACGCTTCCATTCGCCGAACTTTCTCACATATAGCTCCATTTTCCAATTCTGCCACACCTTCTTACCGTAAATGGTCTGTTTGAGCAGATGCTGCGAGTCAAACAGCTTTCTCGCGATCCTCTCCTTGAACATGTTCAGGCCGTTGGTAAACCCCCAGAGCTTGTCAACAACGTGCGACGCAGTGGCGTGGCACGCCCAGTCGTCAGCCATCGGAGTGATTTTCTGTAAAAGCACCTTCTTGTCCAGAACGTCCAAGCTCACATTCTCAACTAACTTCTCCAGTATGTGGGAGAACACCGAGTGCTTGGCAAACTTGGTCAGAATGTCGTTCGGCAAGTCCAGCAGGTTGTTGAAAACCTCCATGTATATCTTCGAGTCGTAGTCCATCAGGTTCTCCAAAAAGATGGAATTTCTTCTTTCCAAACTCGTCGGCCACTCATCGTCCTTGGCCGACATCATCGTGGAGCTTTTCAGCTTCAACACGTTCTCCAGCAACCCTTCTTCGGAACCCTTGGTAAAGAAGTCCAGGAATTTCTCAATGATTTCCTTCTTCAAATAGTCACCGTTCTTTTGCGAGCACTCGATGATTTTCAACCCAATGTCGAGGTTGTTCACAATCAACTCATTCAAAATTGGCACCAACTGGTCCAAAATGGCCTTTTGGTCCTCCGGTTTGAGCTTCTCCATGATCGACATCACTACAAAAACACCATTGTTCTCTCTTTTGGAGATTTTAACAATCTTGTCCTTGATATATGTTGAGTATAATCTTTCGATGTTCTTGACCTTTTGTTGCTGGATGGCAGATTGGAAGAAGTGGGAACCAATTGAATCACTCAAAAGGTATTCAACGAATGCTCCCTCTGAAGAGTCCGAGTTGAAAATCATTGACCAAAATGGCTTCGATTTGTCAACAAGACCCTCTAGCTGAATTAAAAGTTGGATGACAGGGGAGCAGATTGGGTCAATGGCCAGTTCTCTTAATTTCTTAGTGTCCTTGTTTGATAGAATGGCATCAATAATTGGCTTGAGCTCGTTCTTGAAGTTGGTTGGAATTTGGAAACTACGCTCCGATGAGGCGTTTGATTTGATTTCGATCATCTTTCTGGCAATTTTCGACTTCTTAGATCTCAAAATAGAGATTGATGAATAGTTCGATGGTAACTCCTTACCCCCTAATATAAGAAGAATCAATCTGATAACATGAGACCCATATTTATCGGCCATGAGGTCGTTGATGGATGGTAGGATTTCGTTAACAATATCGATCATCATAGCAGCAAAAGTTTCTTCACTTACTCCCACATTTGAGTTGATCAATTCGCTTTCAATCAAGGATGCCAATTGGATGATGAAACTTTCCAAAACGTGGGACGCATATTTCTGTTTGGACAAATTTACAAAATTGCCCTTGAATGCCTTTGAGAATTGCAGAATAGCCTTGCTCAGGACATTGGACTCTTCTTCTTCTTCGTCATCGTAAGACTGCTGAGAAGGGGCACTGTCAACCGCCTCTAATAATAATCTTTCGATCAACTTAGAGCAAATCTGGTTATTCACTAGCTTCAGTTCCTTGCCTTGAGATTCTTCTAGAACAGACTTGATGAACATCTGCTTGACCTCTTCATTTGGGAACGAGTTGATGTTCAATGTCTGTTCCGACTGGTGGAAGTATGTCAATTCAGAGGTGGAAACAAGACCAAAAAACGGCATTCCCGATTTTTCACCTTCTGCTTCATCGTTATCTCTGTTTGCTACTGATTGTGAGTCTCTGGCTGAGGAAAACGTTAGCTTTTCTTCCTGAACTTCTTCTTCTTTCTTGTTCGCACTCGACTCAATGTCCTTCTTGGTAATTCTTCTTCCTCTGACTTTACCCATGCTCTTATGTGTTAAAGAGAAGCTTTCCCTATACAAAAGAAAAAAAAATTTTATTTATTTTACAGATCTGATAATGTTTCAGCCGTTTGGTCACGTGACTGCTCAGTAGCTATTTCACTTGGGTCTTGAGCAACCGCGGGGAGGGGGCAAGTGTGGCGCGGTGTTTGTGAGAATTTAGGTGGGAAGGGAAAAAGTAGGGAACAAGAAAGAGAAAGAGATAAACTTTTGGATGCAAATATTTGTTTGTATATAATGTATCAAATGATTTATTTCAATTGAGTTAAGGTTGCCTCGTTTTGGCTGCAGATTGTTCTGATCGTAGTAAGCAACAAACCATCATCAAAAAAATTGTCTTTTGTGTGGCAGAGCAAATGCAACCTACCAATGGAAGAATACACAATCAACCCTCTCTAACTTGGAGATCACACTATAAACTTTTTCAACTGTCTACTCTTCCTTTAGGTTATTCCAGTTTTGCTAATGTCCAAGCCTGCAGAGCTGCAAGGGTCCAATGGAGGGTACTCGTGGGAAGACCAGATCCAGCGGCCCTGGGAAGTACTAGATATGAGCTTGCAGGGAGCGAACAAGCGCCGTCGAATCAACAACTTGTCGAAGCCCAGTGACAATATGGCTATCCAGAGGGGTATTATCAGGAACATGGTGTTGGTAATTGACTTATCCGTTGGCATGTCCGAGCGAGACATGCGTCCCAACCGTGTTCTCAAGGTGATGTCGATCTGCAAGGAGTTCATAGGCGACTTCTTTGACCAGAACCCGATTTCCCAGTTGGCCATCATCGGACTGCGGAATGGGTTGGCCAACGTGATGAGTAGGTTGAGCGGAGATGTGCAAGCGCATCTGGACTCCATTGACAAGATGACCCAGATTGAGCCTGAGGGTGAGATGAGTCTCCAGAACGGGTTGGAGTTGTCGATGGGATTGCTACTTTCCACGGGTGATTCTGCGTTCAAGGAAGTCGGCATCATATGCGGCAGTTTGACAAGTATCGATCCCAGTAACTTGCACAAAACCATCTTGCAGTTCACGAAAATGGGCGGGTGCATCAGGATCGTCGGACTAACCGCCAGAGTAGCCATTTGCGATGAGATGTGCTCCATGACAGGCGGTGACTATTCGGTCGCAATTGATGAACACAATCTACAGGAATTGGTTCTGAGCTGGATCAGACCCTTGGCTGTGCCGCTGGATCAATCTAAGGCCAGCTTGGTCCAAATGGGGTTCCCAACTAAAAGTTCCAAAATGGTATTATGTGGATGTCATTCGGAATTACGTGAGGGCTACCAATGTCCGCGCTGCGGCGTCAGCGTCTGCTCCGTGCCCTTAGCTTGTCCCTGCTGTGGGCTCACCTTGGCCCTCTCCACCCATTTGGCCAGAGGGTTCCACCATCTCTTCCCTATGGCTCAGCATGTCGAGCTTGAAATGGATAAGGCTTCAAATTGCTTTGTTTGCGGGCAATCAGGCTCGCTTTTAAGTTGCAACGATTGCCACGGTGTCTTCTGTGACGACTGCTCGCAGTTTGTGCACGAGACGCTCCACAACTGCCCCAAATGTCAATCAATACCTCAGCTTCAGGTCACGTGACCGTCCTTATCATAGCAGCTCTATAGCGGAAAGCAGGCTTTTGTAATTTCTTCATCACTTTCTCTATTAATTTAATTAGATTTGAAAAGTTAACATGACAACAAAGGCGGTATTGCGTTCGATCAAGAACGTTACCAACGGGTACTCGTCGGTGCAGGTGCTAGTGAGAGACGCTACTTCGAACGCGCCCGAAAGTCCTTCGGTCAGAGCATTGATGGACATCTGCTCGAAATGCCAAGGCTCTATACAAGATACTCATGATACCTTGGCGGTTATCGATAAGAGACTCAACGATAAGGGCAAGAACTGGCGTCATGTGGCCAAGGCCTTGACGGTCTTGAACTATCTTGTCTGCAACGGGCCGGAAAGCATCGTGTTCTGGGCGCAGGACAACCTCTACATCATCAAAACATTGCGCGAGTTCCAGGCGACCGACAGTCAGGGTAACGACCAGGGGTCCATTGTGCGTGTCAAGGCCAAGGAATTGACCAGCTTGCTGCTGGATTCAGAGCGTTTGGCCCAGGAGAGATTGGCTGCTGGGTCCAACAAGAAAAACAGAAGAAGGAATAGACGTCACGATGATGATTTTGATGCCGATGCGGCCGACGACGACTTGCAAAGGGCCTTGGAAGCTTCAAGAATGACGGCAGAGGAAGAAGAAAGATTGAGAAGAGAAAACGGGTCTAACGGCTCATTGGATAGAGCCATCCAGTTGTCCCTAGAAGAGGAACAGCTTCGTCAACAAAAGATGAACCAAGGCGCCCAGATCCCAGATGTCTATGGTGTGTACGCTCAGCAACAGCCTGCACAAATGTTAATTGGGTATGATATGATGGGTAACCCTGTTTATGGTACCGAGGCAGATTTGCTAGCATTGCAACAGCAACATCAGTTACAAATGCAAATGCAAATGCAACAAATGGCCCAGCAGCAACAGATGTTGTACCAGCAGCAAATGGCCTTGGCACAACAGGCCCAAATGCAGCAAATGCAACATCCTGGTAGCAACAACCCGTTCTCAAATAAGGATCAGGATGAACAAGACAGATTGGCCCAAGAAGAGTTGGAGCGCAAACAACGCGAACTCCAGCAGCAGCAACTGGCCTTACAACAGCAACAACAGCAATTGTTAGAGCAAGAACGTTTAGCTGCCGCAGCCGCTAAAGCTCAAGAAAAGCCAATGAAACAAACTCTGACAGGCTCGCAAAAGATGAATGAGCAGTACTCAGATTTGAACAACTTGCTTGCTCAGGGTACAGGCATTGACACATTTGGTAATACTGGTGATGCACGTATTCCTGCACAGTTCACTCAGTCCAACTTTGTCAACTCCTATGGTATCAGTAATGGTAACAACCCGTTCCAACAGCAACAGGCCAGTAGAGTCTGGCCTGCTGAAACAGGGTATGGCTTTGGGAACCAGCAAAGAAGCCAACAGCAACAGCAGCCTGGCAGTTTGATCGACTTGTAAGATCTCTTCAAATAGCTCTTTATCTATCTTTTTTCTTTATCAGTATAACGAAATCATCATGTTTTAACACGCAATAAGCAAAAATGTTACATATCAATATACCCGGTCTCACATAAACCATACCAGCTAATGAATGTTCCCAGTGTGTCCGCCAAAATCACCCACACCGAATGATACTAATAAGCCAACATTTATAAGTGTGCCGTGTATAAAATGCGCAATGGTTGCTTTTATCCCAATTCAAAATAATTATGAAACGCGTCACTGAGGAGACCACTCTCTTCTTTTACCAGATGTCTTCCCGTGGAGCTTCCAGAGGAGGCCGCGGTGGCGACAGAGGTAGCAGCAGAGGCGGTAATGGTGGTGGTAGAGGTGGTAGGGGTACTAGGGGTGGTAACAACAGCGGCAACAGAGGTGGTAGATTTGGCTTTACTGGCGGAAATCCAGAGATCGTCAAGCCAAACTACAATTTTGTCGCTGAATTTGAGAAGGAAACCACCGATCCAGACCAAATGGCTGCGCTACCGGCCCTAATTGAACAAGAGAAGACCCTCAGCAGACCTGGTGATCCAGTTTCAGCTATGAAAAGACCAGGTTATGGTAAAGTCGGGATCAAGACGAAAGTCGGGACCAATTTTGTTAAGTTGGATGTTTCTAACTTGACCTACTTCTACTACCATGTTACCTTCCCAGCAGAAATGGAGACCAGAGCCAAGGTGAAGAACGATTTGTTAGAAATTTTGATCTCCAAGAATCCATTTTTAAGTTTGAAAAATGCTATCTCCCACGATGGATCGGGGTCCATTTATTCTACCAAGCCAATTCCTATTGAGAAAGATGCTAAAAATAAGTTTGTCTTCGAATTGGACGAGTGGAAGGGCATCGTTCCTTCCTCCGTTACTAGTGTTATGAAGAAAAAGTTAAAATCAGATGAAGATCCAGAAATTGCATGTACTGTTGAATACATCCATAGATTGTCAATGGATTATTTGAACAATTGGGTTAAAATGAAAGATACCAAGAATATCGAAAAAAATGCATACATCCAAGCCCTAAACGTCTCTCTAGGTTACAAAATTGCCAAGAATAAAAACGTTTTTATGGCAGGTACTAACAAATTCTTCTTTGTTGATGCACCAAATAAATGCCAGCCTTTCCAAAAGGGCTTATTTTTGGCCAATGGGTACTTCGCGAGTATCGTTCCAACTTTTGATAACATTATGATTAATATCAGACCTGTTGTTGGTGCCTTTTTCAAATCTCACAAAAAAGCTGGTACCCCAATGAGCGTTGCTGATTTGGTTGCTGACTATTTTGGTGAAACTGATTTGAACAAAGTTCCAAAAGATCAAATTTTGAGACAATCACGTTTCTTCAAAGGTATCAAAATCATGAGAACTTATTTGGGTCATAAATCTAAGCCAAAAGTAATTTTTGATATTTCCAGATATGAAACCGCTAACAGTTACAAATTTGATTGTGATGGTAAAGAAACCTCAGTTGCTAAATATTTTCAAGAAAAATACCAAATGAAACTGAAATACCCAGATCAGCCTTTGGTGCATCTTGGCGGTTCAAACTTTATCCCCATGGAGGCCTGTATCATTGTCCCAGGTCAAGAATTTAAGGGTGATATCGAAGATATTCGAGGTGTCTTGGCTTATGCTACTCATAGACCTCATACCATTGCAGGTTTAGTCCAAAAAGATTCACTTCCAAAGATCACACAATCTCTAGATGAAGAAGATCAAAAGAGAATCGGTAACAAATTGGTTGTCGTCCCTTCAAGAATTTTATCTGCTCCAACCTTAGATTATTCCAACACCAAGATTAATTTTGTTGAAAAGGCATTTGATGGTAAGTCTGAAAAGCAAAAGGGTTCGTGGGACATTATTGGGAAGAAATTCTACAAGCCTGTCGTTGGTAATAAGAAGCTACTAGTCCTTCTGATAGAAAATTCCAGAAGATCTTTCAGAGAACCAGATTCATTAATTAAGGAAGCTGTTGAGGCTTATGTTAATGAAGTTAAAACTCACGGTGTTACTTTAGTTCCATTCAAAATGGAAAGAGTGAAATTTGATTTCCCTGATCAAATTACCAGAGAAGTTGTCAATAAAGCTAAACCTTATAAGGGTAAAGTTGATTATGTTTTATCAATTTTACCACAAAAGGAAAAAGCGATTTATGCAGGTGTTAAAGCTGCCTTAGATAGAGATTTAGGAATGTTGAATCAATGTACAATTGTAAATAAATTTACCAAACAGAAATTTGGTAAGTTTGATTTACAAATGTATGCATTGATGTCAATGAAAGCATGTATCAAATTAGGGGGGTCTAATCATGTGTTGTCTAAGAATAACCTTGGTAAATTAGTCGATAAAGACGGTTTACCAGCGTTATTGTTAGGTGCAGATGTCACACACCCAACTAATGGCTCTGGTACAGTCTCTATCGCGTCAGTTGTAGGATCAGTTGATGGCAATTTTAACAGATTCCCTGGTTCTATTTCAGTTCAGCAGCCAAGGTTGGAAACTATTATTGAAATGTCTTCAATGGTTGTCCAGAGAATCGTAGCTTATCATAAGGTTGTCGGTAAATTACCAAAGGTTGTTTTGTTTTACAGAGATGGTGTTTCTATAGGTCAATTCAATACCATTTTGGATGAAGAAGTTACAGCTGTTAGAAATGCCTTCACATCTGTTGCATCGCAATTTAATACCAATTTTGAACCTAAATTGACTTTCATTACATTATTGAAAAACCATTCAACAAGATTCTTCCCATTGGAGAAGAATGCTAAGAACTCCAATGGTAAAGAGGTTGCAGTTCAGTCTATGGAAAATATTATGCCAGGTTCTATCGTTGAAAGAGGTGTAACTTCTCGCTCATTATATGACTTTTTTTTACAATCCCAACAAGCTCTTCAAGGTACAGCCATTCCAGGTCATTATTATGTTTTATATGACGAAAATAAATGGCAACCCGATGAATTGCAGCAGGCTACTTACAACCTTTGTTCAATTTTTGGTAGAGCAACCAAATCTGTCAGAGTTTGTCCTCCTGCTTATTATGCTGATTTACTGTGTGAAAGAGCGACCTGCTTTGTTCAATCACACAACTTGTCTAACGAAAGAGATCCTGTTGCTGTTGCTAAAAAGACTTTGGGCTCCGGTATCCATAAGGATGTATTCAACTCTATGATTTACATCTAGCTTAATTTTTGTTATCATTGGAATTATTATCATTTCTAATTTAAAAAAAGCATTATTTTAACTATTATCTACCCTTGACTGAGTAGGTGATGATAACATCTTAGTGGCTAGCTAAATTAATGCAATCTAAATGTGACCAAAAAAAGCTTAAACTACTATATAACAAGATACATAAAACTAAGAGTCATTTACTAAAACCTCTTCTGAATTGCCATAACATCTTCAATTTTTCCTAGAGCTAACTTCAACAACTCCTTCCTTTCTTGAAGTTCAATATGTTTCTTAACCTTAGGGTCTTCTTTGGCATACATTTCGATTTCTTCATGCGTAAGTTGGATTGATAGCTTCTTTTCTAATTCTCTAGGGAAAGAATAGTAGAAATCACTTAATAATTCAACATTCAAGAATAAAATTGCTGTTTGAGTTAACTTATCTGCAACAACGTCTAGGAAAACTTCAGGGCATTTGAACTTTAGATCTTTATTTTTACAATCTGATTGTAGAGATTTTAGTCTCATTTTCAAGATTGCCAATCTATCAGTCAAAAATAATGATTCCCGGGCTTTCAGTAGCAAATTTGGAGAAAATCCTAGATTTTCCCTTTCAATTTCTTTACCGATAGAATTGTTTTCATTTGAAACGAATGTCATAATTTGTTTTAACTTTTTGCCACCAATCATTTGAGACAATCTCCCAATTGAATTCTCAACTTGTTGGATTTCTTCCTTGATTAAATCAATTGAATGTTTTCTGCTCATAACCCATTCACGGTCCTCGACTTCAATTTCATATTTGAATGGTTTGATACAATTTTCAACTTGATCTGCTGTTGAATTGTACCTCTGGTTTAAGACTGTAATTGCTGCATCCTTAATGGATCTTTTGATTAACGGATGCGACTTTATTTCCGTTGAATTGATTAATGTTTCAATTTCAGTTAAGATCGCATCCGTAATTAAGCGAGTAGACAGTCTACCAACACCAATCTTTGTTAGGTTTGCCGTGGTTAAATCCAATTTTCTGTGCCAGAAAGTTTCATCTTGCTTTGATCTAGACATTTCATTGATTGATGGCTCGTCAAAAGAGTCAAACTGACTTTGATTTTGATTTTGGTTTTTGTGATAATAAGTTTCAGGTTTGTTCCAATATCTTAAAGCCAATAAATCCAAAACTTTTTGATCTAATTCACTTCTCAATAATGATCTTAATTCGTTACGTCCAAATTTTTCAGAGAAGTCTTTAATGGCCATTTTTAAGTTATCAATAGTTTGAGCCATATATTTTTCACTTGTTAAATCTCTATCATTGAATTCCACTTTAAATTTATAACTAGTTTCTTCCAATTCATTTGACACCAATTGGTGCATTGGTTTCAACGCTTGGGACATTGATCTTTCTAAAACTCTAATTAGCTTCTTTTTCAATAACTTGGTGGTGACGCTTGTACCCAAAAAATCTTCCTTATGATCTTTGAAAAATCTTCTTTCTAAATTTTGCTGAGCAATAAATGCTTGTAAACCTGTTTGTTTTTGGAATAATGAAGTGGACTTAGGTTGCTTGGTAATGACACCAACGTACCCCATTTTCAATGGGTACTTCTTATTCAGCAGCATACTTCTTGCAATTTCCGGGTCAACTAAATCAATTTTGGTAATAATACCAATAGTTCTTTCACCTCTTGGATCGGCAATACGAGCCGCCCTCAACGCGGAGGAATTGGCCAAGTCAACGTCAGCGGCAGAAATAGCTAAAATAATGTTTGGCTCTTGAAGGTATTTGTCACAAACATCTCTGATTTTTGATTTCAATTCTAGGGGTTGGTCAGCGGCTTCAATTTGGATATAGCCGGGTAAATCTACCAAACTTAAATCGGGCACTCTTGGAGATTTGATTGTCAACTGAATTGGGTCATTAGAGACTGCTTCGGCTAATGGCACCGCCAAGTTCAAATCGGTTAAAACCTTTTGCACCTGTTGAAAGTTTGTTATGTTGAACAACTTGAGAGCAGGGAAATCAGCAACTTCGCTTGCACTTGAAGGATCATTAACTAGTGTCAATTCAATTGGTCTTCGGGTGACCATGTTCGAACCTTTAGGCAAAAACTCCTGGCCAACAATGGACTCCAAAACAGAAGACTTACCTGAAGATTGAGATCCAATGACTACAATGGAAGGCAATCTTAGATCGGCGGATCCTGAAATGTTCAAAAGGATATTTCTGATTTCAATCATTTGACGAGTCAAGTTCAACATCTGATCTTCTAATTGCTCTCTCTGTTTCTGATCCTCCTCTTCATCATCGGAATCATCGAACAACTCCTCTAGCTCTTGCTGCTCCTCAGCGTCCTGAACGTTTAGTCCGATGGCAGATACTCCCGCAACTGTACTGATTTCTCCTCCGTTTCCACTGTTTTCATTTTCGTTGTTATTGTTCTCACCACCGCCTCCCTCCGTGTGGAAAGCATCTCCAATGCCATCCCAAACCCCTCCGAGAAGACCCTTTAATTTGCCTATCTGATCTTGGGCCATCTCCGTCCCTTGCTCCACTTTGTAGATGACATACGAGCCCGCAGCAGCCAACCCCGTGCCAAAATACACAGGCACCTTGATTACGTTCCCTGCTGCCTTACCAAGACCAAAGATAGTGAAGTTCCTGCGCACTAACAACCCGTAGTTGTAATGATAGTGGCTGTTGTTCAGTCCCACGCTCAGCGGACTTCTTTGCATGTGGCAGCGCAAACTATGCGCTCTGACCCTATGCGTCGAATGCAAAAGTGCGCTACGCATTGGCCCCGCTAGAAGTATAAATAACGTTTATCTATCTATAGAGCCCTAATTTGTTGCCTCCCTTCTTGCTTTTTCTTTTACTAATGGTGCGATTACCGGATTGGGAAACTGCTCAGCAATCAGCAAATTGCTCATTTGCTCAGCATCTTTTGGGACTGGTGGATTTTTTTGGCCACTGATATCATACTTAAAATAGGTGATAATTCAAAAAATTGTGGCATGACGTCAAAAATACTGTGAGGGACAAATCCTATCCCGAACAGTATATAATGTGAACGGAACCCACCAGAGTGGATCTGAGATCTGAGATGTCTTAACAAGAGTAAAGAAGTAACAATTATGTCACACCAAACCAGAGTATTTTATAAAGGCCAGAACGAAGATTTCATCGTGTTTCTAGACGACTTGGAGGCCATGGAAAAATACAAGACCGACTCGACAATTCCAATGAGCCAGTTTTTGGGATCTTTTGATGTTTTCAAGTCTTACACTGGGGGCGCCAGCGGGAAGTTGGAAAAGGCATCCAAGCAGGAACTAGCAGAAGAATTTGGTGATTTCGGCGATGTGGTGAACGATGTTATTCCGGTCATCATCTCTAAAGGCCAGATCCAAAACAATTCCAATCTATCAAAAAGAAAGAAGTCCATTGATGGTGGCATGAACAAAGAAAGATTCTCCATGAATATGGACTAGTCGGACTATTTATTTATTATGCTATATAAGTTATGAATTTTTATGAATCCATCCTCTAAAAAAGTTAGAGACACTCGATCTGTTGCTAGATTTGCTGGCGCTAGTTTTCAGCGACATAGCACTTGACTGAATTTCTTCCTGCGGAAATGAATCTGAGCCACTGAAATTAATACAATGAACCCTTTGGTGATGCTTGATTTTCTTCTTTGGTTGCTGTCTTGATTGTGGAGATGTGTACAATACTGAATTTAATACACCGCTACCGCCGCTTCTCTTTATGTGCATCGGTGTTTTAGGTTCTGATACAGTGTATCGGGTACTTATAGTGCTTGGTGTTCTAGGTGTCACTATCTTGTCGGGTGGCTGCTGTTGTAATGTGGCTTTCTGGGGTGTTTGCGGTAACACACTATTCAAAAAAGAATACCTCAGACTGGACGTTGAATTTGACGTTCTTAATGTACCCTGATCTGCTTTAAATGCGGGTAGTAATCCCTGGCTATTGTCAATATGATCACTGTGGATATTCGCGCTCGATCTTCTTGATCGAAGGAGAAACTCATCCTCACTCTTGAAAAATGTGCTAACACTTCTCCTAAATGAACCAAATGTTGATGACGTCTGTAAACTTAATTCAAATTCATATTTATCCAAACTTGGATTCCATAATTGACCTAGGCACATTTGACACAAAACTCTATCATGCAAAGTCATCTTGATTAGCTTAACTCTATTTTGTGCTGGTAAGGAAGACCCCGGTGAATCTCTCCCTTTCAAGTGCTGTCTACTGTGCCTACGCTGAACTGGTGACGGAGAAAATAGGGCCTCCTCCCGTTTATTGACACTTATATCTACATCAAATAAATGAACTTGGTGATCTTCGTGATTGATGCTTTTGATAGCTGATAGATTTGGTGGTGTATACCCAGAAACATTGAAATAGTCAATTTCTTTACCTAAGTTTATTTGGTTAATTCTTTGTTGAAATGATGAAAAGCCCCATTGATCAATAAATTTGTTCAGGTTGTAAGATTTCTTCAAGGTATTAGCAATTGATTCTTTCCATATGTTCAGTTCTGAGTTATCAACAAATACCAGTGAGATTTCAAATATTTTGAAATTATCCTCAAAAGTGATATTGAAACTCGATTCATATTGGGTTGCCAGAGTGTAATATCCATTGGAATTACCGTACTTGTTAATAATCTCATTGCAATTGATAATTGATATCATAGGTAATGCCAATAAAATCTCTGCTCTATTTGGATACAGTTTGGATGGTTTGCCAAAAATAATATGGGAATCGAATATTGCTGTGATTGCGTTGTATGAAATAATTCCATTATGAACTTCGTCGTAATAAACTAGCGCAACCGCGCCAGTAAAGTTGATGAAACTCAAATTGTCAAAAAATAAAGAGTTTAATGGTGATTTTTTCAACTTGGTGTTAATGTTGTTATTTAGAAAGATTTTCTTGAAATCATCCAATCGCTCAAATTGCCGATTCGCTTCTCCAACATAGTGGTTGACATTATCAACCAGTTCACCTAATTTGTCTTCAGATTGTTTAAACTGGTTAACGATATGCACAGGTTCATCTAAATGTATATTTTTCAACAAGGACCCTATCATCAATTTATATCTTGTTATTCTATTAGTGGGCATTTGAACCACTGAGATGAATCTAGTATCCAATCTCTGATCAACAAATAAGGTATCCGATTCTAGTTTTCTGTAAGAGACAATATAATCACTCGAGATATTGATTGAGTTTCTTTTATATTTCTCAATTCCATTATTAACAGCAAAGGATACAACTCTATTAAACAACGAGCAATACTGCCCATAAAGGGTAACATTGATAGCATCTTTTTCTAAAAGTGACACGACCTCACAAATAAACTTATGCTCAATTGGCTGTGAGATGTAACTGAAAGCTCCAAATGATGGTGACTTCAATTGCGCTAGCAAGTCACCACCTTTTGTATTGAGACATTTGCTTGCCCAGTCTAGATATAATGTGTTCAATTTTTGGTATAACAGAGTGTGACTTGCAATCAAGTTACAGATACAGTCTTTGAAGGTATCGAAAAATATAGGACACGACACATCGGAGGTAAAGGTATCGATGTAATCTTGTTTCAAAATCTCCAAAGAGGCCAAATAAACTCTTTCAGTGTTGACTAATTCACCTGTTTGCTTGAACCTGGTGAAAGACCTACGCGTTCTTTCAGGATCCAAATCGCTCAAACACAGGATCTTTGATGCAGGGGTCAATTGGTTGGACGCTTGTGTGTCGCCCTCGGAGGTACCAGATTGCGAAATGAGCGACAGGGTGTCATCATCGCTGTCCAGAACAGAATCAATTGCTTTTGCATGTTTACTGTTACCATTCAACTGATTTGCTTCAGAAGAATCGGCTGCTTTTCCACGATAGCCGACACTCAAAAGAGATGTCTCTTCTGACTTGAGAGCTGTTAGCGCGCCAGGAACTAGCACCCGGCGGTCTGGCCCTGCGTAAACTTGCTGCACGTTCATGTCTGATGTGTTTTAAAGAAAAACAGAAGAAGTCGCAGTCGGCAGAAGCAGTCTTTGGAATAAACGCAACGCGTCAGTAAAAGCAAATCAGAAATGATTTATCAAATCTGTTTAATAATAAAGTTTAGGCAACCAAAAAATAAATGAAACTTCCCTTTTGGGAAATCACGTGACCGTATTACGTGATATAGTCACGTGACTGACTCTGAAGTCGATTTTTAAAGTCAAAATGGAAATTTTTCAGCTATGAATAAAGACAGTTCTGAGGTTGAAGCCGATAAACGATGTTCTCCTTGCTGTCTAGAAGAGGGTTTGTCACTACTAGAGCCGCTTTGGCCAAGGCCAAGAAGAAGGGAGGTAAAGAGACCAAGAAGGGGTCAAATGCCGCTGCTGCTTCAGAGGAACCATTAGAACAGCTTGACCCAGCTGCTCTTTTAGCAGATATGACCACACAATGTCAAAAAACGCTCAGCACCTTTGATGCTGCGTTGAAGGAACTCAAGATGGGTAAATCGAATCCTAAGATCTTCGACTCGTTGAAGGTTGACGGCCAGAACTTTAACGAGGTGGCATTAACCACAATGAAAACTCCAACTTTCCTCACAGTGACAGTCTTTGATCCGGCACATACTAAGAAGGTAGTTTCGTCGATTCTGTCCGCGGGTCTCAATCTCAACCCCCAGGTTGATCCAAATAATGCACAATTGCTAAAAGTGGCTATTCCTTCCACAACATCGGAAATGCGCGCTAAGACTCTGAAAGACATGAAGTCCTTGATGGATTCTTTCAAATCCAATGCCAACCAAAAGGATTCGTTGGTCTCTCACAGATCTTCGATTCTGAAAGAGGTCAAGAACTTAGAAGGCTCAAAGGACGCCATCAAGAAGCTCACCTCGGATGTCGATGCCATTCATAAGAAATTCAGTGATAAGTTGATGGAAGCTTTTAAGCAAGCTGAAAAGCAACTTAAGTAAGTTGAGAATTATTGAGTGAGTGTGCTTGGTACACAAATAACGCCGCAGATGAGTGGGTGTATGTTTAATGACTTTGTAAAGAGAATTAAAAAACTATGATGTGAGATTTCAATCGCTGAATTTCGAATATGCTTTAAAAATAAAACACAAAAAAGAGTGTTAAAGAAAGTTTCACTGTTACTGATACTAGATCGACGACTTTTTCAAAAAAGTAGTCATGTTATCTAATTTTAGTATGAGTGGTAAGAAAGAGAATGGTAAATGATAATTTTCACAATTTCGAGTACTATTGGTCTCATAAGCTTGGCCACTTGCTGACCTTCTGGCACTCCTGTGGAGTACACACATAAAGCATGCACCAGAGTTGATATGTTTAAAAATCCTCTAGAAATCAGTATTCTAAGCTTTGTTTCTAGTTTTTTCACATATACCACAGTTTTGGCAAAGACCAAAAATTGTAAACTTTAACAGAACATAGTATAATTGGGATCAGAATGCCACTAACGTAAGCAAAATCATTCAGTACTGTTAAAAGCTAGAATTGACATTGAAATCCCCGTTCAGCTTAAGTTTATTGTTGATTTGATTTTGCCAAAATAACAACAAACAGTTCTGTCGTACAATGCGCTAAGAATGCTCAGTATTATTTACTTTCCGATATATTGTTAAAATCACACGATTAAACCTTACTTAACTTTTACCAAAAACAAAATACAGAGTACATACCTATATACACAGGGAAAACGTCATCTAGTTGGCGCCTCCTCTAGCTAAGCCATAAATACCTTTAATTTTACCATAGATACTTGAATCGTAACCAGCTCTATTTAGACTTTGAACAAACTTCCAAGCCTTTTTACCATCTTTGATTGGATAGTCGATAGGAGGAGGTATGCCTGTTGAGATCCAAGATAGTTTATCAAAGCAGACGGATTTTTCTAAACACAACCCTCTCAACCCTTCTTCCCCACCAAATTTCCCGTAACCTGAGCCTTTAACACCACCAAATGGTAATTGGCAAACATAGAAAGTAGCAAAATCATTAATAGCAACATTCCCTGAATGCATTTTGGATGCCAACTTGAAAGCTTTGGTGCGGTCTGTGGTGAAGATCGAGCCACCAAGACCAAACTGGGTGCTATTAGCTAGTTCTAGACCTTGTTCGTCGTTTTCAGCAAAGAAGACATTCATTATTGGACCAAAAACTTCGTTTTGTGCTAAAGTACTTTGTGGGTCCAAATCTGCAATTAAAGTAGGCTGGAAAAAGTGGCCTTGAGGGTAATTTGGGTGAATGAATCTTTTACCACCTGCCAGGATTCTGCCTTGATTTGATTTTTCGATTTCATCAATCCATCTTTCCATAAGGTCGAATTTTTCACCACCCATGATCATTGCACCGACATCAATTTCCTCGTTTTGATCGATGTCACTACCCAAACGTAATTGATCGATTTTCTCCTTCAATAAATCTAGAAGCTTTTCGTAATTAACCTTATCACCGCAAATGATAATACGTTCAATACCGATACAATTTTGGCCTGCACTCTGGAAAGTACCACGTAGGAGGATACTCGCAATACTATCAATGCCCTTATTTTGGAGGTAGTCCTCGCAAATGACAATTGCGTCCTTCCCACCCAATTCGACAACACAGGGGATTAATGATTCCGAGGCCTTTTTAACGACCAGTTTAGCGACGTCTCTGGAACCGATGAAAGTTAAATGATCTATTTTAGGATGAGAAGAGAAATAATCAGCGTCCTTTGGCCAGCAGCAGACTAGCTGGACCAAATTTGGATCAATGTCGCAAATTTCCAAAATCCGTTTGATGACATTGATGAAGAATTCCGAAGACCACCTGACTCTTTCAGAACATTTGATGACCACACCGTTACCGGTGAAAACACCTGCAATGATTGGACCCAGCAAATTATGCAGGGGGTAGTTCCAACTGACGATACCGCCGATCAAGCCTAGCGGCTCGTACCAGACTTGGGCCTTTTTGTACTTCATGAGCAGGTTTGAAGGCCCTGGACGGTCGCTTGGCTCCAAGATGGAGTCACCGTTGAGTAAGAGCCAGTTGATTTTCTCCAACGTGACCATGATCTCGCCCATTGAGGCGTCGACCATTGTCTTGCCCGAGTCTCTGCACGCGACACGTGCGAGCGACGACTGATTCTTGACGATGAAGTCGTTCAGGGTCGTGAGGAAGAGCTCTCTCTTCTGCTTGAACCTCGCGTCGTGGTAGAACGTCTTTTGCGCCGCAATGGCCGAGTCGATCAGCACATCGATGTCCTGCTTGTTGTGCGACTTGAACTTGCCCAGATACTGGCTGGTGGCCGGACAGTAGCAGTAGATGAAGCTGGGGTCGTCCTGTTGGAAGATGTCTGGGGGCGAGAGCCTCTTGCCCTTCCAGTTCGGCTGCGACTCGTCCGGAAACCGGATGTCGAACTTCAGCGGCTTGTTCTTGGCGTTCGATTTACGATAGACGAAGAGCGTGGCGAGCACCGTCGCCAGAATGGTACAGAAAAACGTCAGCGGCACCACTGGCGGCGAGGGAACCAGCTGGATGTGCAGCGCGGCCAGCAAGTCGCCCGATAAGTCCCCGGACATGGCCTGCTCAAATATCCACTATACGAGAAAAGGACAGAGACGCGTCTGGAAAATCAGATGGCCCAAAAAGCAGGGCCTAGCTGTGGACGGCCAAACGTGCTCAGCACGCCATTTGCTCGAGAAACTAGCTTGATTAGTAGTAGACGAAATAAATAGGTAAATGAAGTAGGAATGGCCCTCGCCAAAGTAACAAACAATAAACACAGATGAGGAAGGGGGTGCAGGTGGGGCTGACAGAGACAGCGGATGCAGGGTGCGGCACAACAATCACAGAATTCACTCTTCTTCGCTGATATCCTCTTCGTCCTCCACAACGACAACAGGCACCAGTTTCGGGGCCACCACCAGTAGCTTCTGCAGCGGCAGCGGCGGCTGCCGCTGCTGCTGCTTTTTGGTGCGTGGTGCGCCTTGCTTCGTGTCGGGAAGTTGGCCCCAGATCTGGTCCCCAGATCTCGGTCTTGGCACATCGACTGTGGAGGTCTGATCTGCAGCCTGCGGTCCCGTCTGCGGCGTCACCTCCTCAATGGTTATCGCCTGCTGCTGGAGGTCGACGGCCTCGGCGTCGGACCAGTCGATGTCGTCGAGATCGAACTCGAAATCGTCTGCACTGGCGACCTTAGCGAGGGCCCGATCTGCTGGGGGAGAAGGCATTCGCGGAGCCACTGGGGCCGCTGGGGCCGTCGAAGCCGCCGTTTTGCGGATCCCCAGACCCACGGTGCTCTTAGCAGGGGCAGCGGGCCCGCGCGGGCTGCGCACCGGCTGCGCAACTGGCCTGGCGACACCGCTTTTGCCGCTTTTGCCGCTTCTGCTGCTAATTATAGGAGTAATGGTCTTATTGGCAGAATTGGCATCATGTGCACTGGGAACGCCGTAGCCGGCCGCTGGAAGGCGGGATTGCGCGTGCGACTGGTCCAGCTGCTGCTGCGCGCGTCTGTCTCGCTGTTGGCACTTGAGCTGGTTCCGGTGGACCGTGCGCGCCTTGGCCAGCAGCGATTTCTTCGCAGGCCTCGGTTTGATCACCCGCGCGACTTGCGGGGCCGCTAGCGGCGCGGCCAGCGGCGCTAGCGACGGCGTCTCAAGCGCAGCGTGGTCCGACTTGGGCGCAGACTGCTTCTTCATCGGCCGCAGGGCCTTGACTGCGTTGCTGAAGTCCATGGCCGCGGTTTGGCTTAATCTTATCGGATGAAACTCCTTGCCACAGGCTGAAACTGAAAAATGTGATGCCTCTACATGCAGGATACATATTAGCTAATTTCGTAGCATTCTCAACCGGGCGCTCAGCGCGTCCTCCTTGACGTCCTCCTTCTGCGGAGGCTCGGACGCGACGTCGGCCGCGTCGCCCATCTTGTGTTTCATCTCGACACCGGCCTCGTCGGCCATCTGCTGCATCAAAAGCTCGACCTCGGCGGCTGGCTGGCTCGTCGTCGCCATGTCACCCGCCACGTTCTGGTAGTAGT
Source organism: Saturnispora silvae (assembly GCA_030579555.1). Taxonomy (NCBI): domain Eukaryota; kingdom Fungi; phylum Ascomycota; class Pichiomycetes; order Pichiales; family Pichiaceae; genus Saturnispora; species Saturnispora silvae. Next base: position 382,938 of record JAKTRE010000005.1, on the reverse strand, counting down.
CCGTGGAGCTCTCGAGGTCCTCGAACTGCGCCTCGAACGCGGCCATCACCTTGGTGATCTGCTCCAAGTTCATCGAGTTCATCGCCTGGTCCATGCCGCGCACGGTGATGGCCATGTTCTTGGTCACGGACCGCATCGTGACCGCGGTCTGGATGCGCGCAGCCACCGCGTCGATGCGCGACGCCATGCGCAGGAGCGACGTGCGCTCCTGCGCCTTTCTGACCGAGTTCTGCGCGTATATCTGTGCTATTTCCGTGTCGCCCTGGGCCAAGGCACGCTTGACGCGCTTCTTCTCTGCTTCCGCCTCTTTTCCCGACCGCGCAGCCTGGCGCGAAAGCTGTTTCGACGTGAACTTCAAGTGGAAGAGCGAGTTCTCCAAGCCCGACATCGCTCTGTTACGAACAGAATAACAGATAGAAGAGCCTGCAAAATTAATTATCTCTATTTTCTATGGAAAAACCCAAAATCGGCTCAGCACAACGGTCCCATGGCTCTATTGATGAATAAATAGATAAATAACGAAGTCTAATACACACCCGCGGCACCGCGGTCATTTTTTCAGCCCAGCTATGCGCTGGACCTCCTCCGAGAAGTCCTTCACGGTCTTCATCGCCGTCACACGGCCGTTTTCCAGGCTGAAAACAGACAGATTGCCCATAGACCCCAGATCCGTCTTGTGCACTGGCACCTTGGCAAGGTGTTCGCCCGATTCGAGGAGCTGGCTCAGCTGGCTGGCCTCATGGCGCGCCTGCAACCTCTGGAACGCATTGAAGCCGCCGCTAGCAGCGTGGTTGCTCTGCAAGAGTATCGTGGTAGGACCTGTTATTGTGTAGTATTCACCAGATCCCAGCAGCGATCTGGCAAAGAAGTGCTGGCTCTGGGACCCAAACGCAACCACCTGTTTCAAATAGCCGCGCATCTTCTCCCATAGAGACAGTTCTGCGTCCTCGGGCACGTCGGTGGTCGCAGTCGCACTCGCTTCCTTTTCCTTTGGCGATGGCAGTTCGTTCCATCGATGCTTTGTGAGTTTCAGCTGTCTGACATTGTCGCTGCTCAGGGCCAGTAGCTCTTTGCATCGGACCTCAAACTGTTCGCCCTGGTCCAGCACAACCTTGACAATGTCGCCCTTACCGTAGATGCCGCAAAGGCCTCTGCCCTTGATGATTTGCAGCTTTCTGAATAGACCGTCGTTCAAGTAGCTCAAGCTGATGTCTTCGCCTGCGTATAATCTCAATTGCCCGTTATACAGAACCCAGTCCTTGCTACCGTCCATGTCCACAATAGCAAAGCTGCCTTCACCCCTCGACACATTGCCCGTGAGTATGATCTTGGAAACTTCAGTGCTGATCAACTTGTCATAGATGATGCCATTGAAACTTTTCACCTGCGCAAGCCATTGCGATACGTTGCTGATAATCCCGTGCTTGATTATGCTGGAGCTGGGGTAGCAGCCCACAATAGACCCTCTAGCAACGTACAATGGCAAAGAAGCCGGCAATGTCGCACACAAGGTGCTCGAATTGATAGTGTTGAATACCGGCTGTGTTAATGTGATCTCTGTTTCCTGAGGTGATTTCAAGCTCAATTCGTTAGGTGCTTGCACCTGGTCCGTTTGTTTCGAGACACTAACACCCAAAGAAGAGGCCGGCGTGTGAATGCTAATGAACCGTACTGTCTGCTTGGTTCGTGTCAACATGATTCTTGAATAGAATTTAGGTACGAGATCTCAGCTAAGAAAAATTTAAGGTTAACTTCAGCTTATTGGAAGAGAAAACATAAGATTCAAAAATGTGCTCAGGACAATACAAAATGGATTAACTCTCTAGAAAAGGCACTATATCTTCCCAAGCAGCAAACTGTTTCCCAATCGCTACCGCTTTGAGTTGGTCCACGTCCGCACCAGAAAGTCCTACAGGTAGAATGAAGTTGGCGTTCTCCCAACTTTCCACCAAGTCGATCCCGTTGATTTTGAAAGCGTCTTTGATTTCTTCGTGTTTGGCCGTATCGCTGCATATAATATAGTATTTGGCATCCGTAGTCATTTCCACGTCTTTTTCAACCAGATTAGTCAAAATGTCAGTAGAAATACCATTATCTAGCAAATGAGATTTGAGCTGATCGATTTCACTTGCGAGAAATCCAATGGGCATTATGATATCAGTGTCGTCGCTGTCCAATGTTTCTTGAATTTCACCCCCTGAAAATCTTACTCTTAATTCGGTTTCCATTTTCTCCAACTCAAACCCTTCCCTGGATAAAACATAAACTTTCTTGTTATACAAAGGTGTGCAGGATGTCAAGCTGGGCCATTGATTGAGGTTGTTGTTGCCAATTTTCATATAATTATTGGCATTTAATTTAGACCAATACTGATACATCTTTTCCAACCCCCAGATGGTTATCTTGTTGGTTTTGTTGAATCCGTTGAAATCTCTATTAATCTTTGCCTGAAACTTCATTTCTTTGGTGGCCAGAGTTAAATGAGTTTCATCAGGTGAAACCAATTGTTTGGAATAGATACAATCTTGGACCCATTGATAATTCAACACATTAATTTGATCTCCCAACTCTATCAAAGTCTTGATTCTTTTATCCAAAAATGTCAAATTATCTGAAATTATTATCAAATCATCCAATTTCATGCCTTGGGGTAATTGATAGATTACTTTACCTTGATTTTGCTTGATCATCTGAGTTACTTTACTTTGACGGCATATATCATCATATACTTTTCCATCTCCGTAGATAATCAATGTCTTGTCTTTAAAGATTTCACCCTCATCCGCTAAAATGTTATGCTTGTTACCTGGGGAATAAAATGATTTGTTATTCAATCGTAATTCATCCTTAGGTAACTTTCTTCGTTTCTTTTGTATTATCATATCGTCATCGGTTGATATGTCGTCATCACTAGAAGAATAATAATCTTTGATAGCCAAGTCGCTCTCATCTTTGGACATGCGATTAATGTCATCAATGGTATCTATATCATCCAACTCTTTATCTTCTCTAATATATCTGAACCTAACATCTTTCAACCGTTTACTATGCCCATATTTGAATTTCACATTTGGGTTTTCAACTTCTATTTGACAACTAACTTCAATTACGATTTCCGGTAAACAGTAAATGTCTGGCTTTATTTTGCCGAATTTATATTTAACGGGTATATTGCTTGTCGGTGTTAGTAGAGATTTCAACTTATCAATGTTAACATCCACTTTTGTAAATGATTGATCAAATTCATATAAATTTAATAACCCCATTGCACTAACATAGTTTAACTTGCCAATACACACCAATATATCTTCTGGATCCTTAACACCTATTAAAAACCCACCTTGGTTATGCTGTCCATTAATCATCCCCATTATTACAACATCCAATTTTTGCCTACCTTGACCTAAATATTCCTTTTTGATTTTAATCCATTTGTGTAAAGACCAACATTTCAAAACCAATCCTTCTGACTTAATCATTCTATTAAACAGTTGCATTAGTGAGGACCTATTTGTTATATTTTTGAACGAGTGGATCCTAAAGTGTCTGTTTAACTTCAAACTTGGATTTTCCTGCACAGTGCTATCGCCATTGTATCGATAACTTAAAGTCTTTTCAAGTATTTCTTTACGGTAACAAAGTGGAGAATACTGAAGAGTTTTATTATTGACAAACAACAAATCAAACATATGATAAGACGTGAAAGTACCATTTGATAGAATGATCCCAGTGGTAGGACCATTTTCACGTAACTGTAGATGCTCCGAGGCGGCAACTGCTTTTACCATAGCAAACCCCAAAATACCTTTGGAGTCCATAGCCACCATTTCACCATCGAGTATGGCGTTCTCAATATGATCAAAATGAACATGTTTTAAAGTTCGTGTAATGGTTCCTAAAGGATCACCAATGAATGCCCCATAAAATAGTTGGACGTTTCTAATTCTTGAATAAAACAAACATCTTAGCACGCCAATTCCGTCATCTAATGATAACGTTGATCTTGCTCTTTGGCAAACTGGACATGAGCATCCAGGCTGATCTCTGAAAAGATGTAATTGACATCTTTCGCCATCAAGTTTTTCTTCGATACACAAACCTTCTTGTTTAGTTTTCAAAGACTTAATTACCTGGTTGTATAACTCATAAGCAGCGGTATCGGAGGGTAATAAAAAATTGGGTACTTCATCTTTAGTTGGTTTGAAACTTATTTTTTCAAACATTTGATTAAATTGAGATTTAGATATCACAAATTTGTCCTTACGTGATCTTTCAACTTTGAACGGTCTCATTACTTTGAACGGGATTTGAGGACAGATATCAACATGAATTTGCAATTTTCCCATATTTTGCAACAATTTTTCATTATTTTGAGAGCCAAATAATCCATATACGACATCAAATAAATGCGACCGTGAGTTCCATATAATTTTAGACAATTTAGGTATCTTGAAATAGGTATCGAGTTTGTTGAAAACAACCGTGGAACTGATTCCGAGGTCATTTAGGATAATTCTGAAGATGAACATTAGTATCGACTGTCTGTTTCTCAATTCACTGGACAAATAAGCAGTATCAATAATTGAGTTGATTACTAGCTGAATTAATTCAAACTTTGTCTTGTAATGGACTGAAAGTAGACAATCTAGTAATAAGTTCAGATGTGAAACATTGACCTTTTTCGAGTTTGAGATGATGTTTGCAAAAATGCCATTGATTTCCTGAACCATGGGCTTCACGTCATTGCGCTCGTCTTTCTCTGGCAGCATTTTGAAAACGGTTTGATCTGTCATTTCTGATTCCATCCATTTTTGATCGATTAGATAGACCAAGTCTTCAAGCGTGCACGGTCTACTTGAGTCCCACTTGACACCCGCATACGCATGACAGGCCTTCGAGAGTGTTCTCAGCGTGGTTATTCTCCCGATACTCAAACCCGGCAGCAATAATCGGACGCAGGAATACATTTCCTGAATATTTAAACACTTATCTATTGTATCTACAGGGTTACTAGCGAATTGGCTGAGAAGCACGGTGTTTTCCCGGGAAAAAAGCTCCCGGGGGTCATATTCCGGTGTCTGCAAAGGCAGAGTTAAGATCTCGTGGATCATGTCTAGCCAGCAAGACCAAAATGGTCCCAAACACGAGTTTTCAATGCTAAAAGAGAAGCACTGAAATAGTTTTTCTCACTACTGAGGCCAAATGAATTGCAGTAACAGGCGACGATGATGTCCACCAGACTCATTTCATCGTCCTGCCACCATCTGTGTAGCTTGTAATGTTCTTCCAAATCGCAGGCCAATTGATGCGCCATCTGCTCCGCTAAAACGTTCTTCTCGTACTCAAAACGGCTCTTGTAGAGTCTTTTCCAGTCGTCAAACGGCCTGAAGAGGCCGGCACTGGGTCCTTCAGCCAGCACCAGCTGAGCGTAGTGGTTGTTGAACGTGCGAATGATGTGCATCACCACCTGTCTCTCCTGCGCGCTCTGCGAGGACAGAATCAGCTCGTGGGCCACACTGCACGTCCGGATCTGTCTGATCGCCTGCTTGGACTCGCTGTGGATCTCGTCCTCCACTATAAAGGGCAAAACACCGTCTCTGGCCGCGTTGACGCTCACCGCTGTCACTTTCAGGCCCTTTGGCGCTGGTTTGGTGGTGGATTTGGACTTCCAGAGCATCGCCAGGACCAGAAACATCGAATTGGGGTCCGCGCAGCCGCTGCTGCCCCAGCTGGGAACACACACCCTGACGTTTTCTGGGCCGCTGAACACGATGGCAGTGTCCTCGAGGACGCAGCTGGCCGCATCGCCGACCTGTGCGTGGATCTTCATATTTATAGGAGCTATAGACACGAAGTCACGTGAAAAATGTCCGAGAATCTATATATACGGTAAATCGATTTTTCCGATATACTAGAAGGAGGAGTTCTTATCAACGAAAAGTCCTTCTCAGCTAAATGCAAATGCAGATGGAGCCGGAGAGCTTGCCGCCGTACACTCCGGGAATGTGCCACTGCTCGCTGGTGTTTTTGTCGCAGAAGGACAGCCAGACCCAGTTCCAGCCGGCGCTGCTGAAGCTGCACGCGACGCGTCTCGATTTGTGCGAAATCCAGCACTCTGTGGCGATACGCGTCGCGCACTGCTTCAACAGCAGGCGCACAAGCGACCTGCCTACGGAGCTGGTGGTGAAGTCGCGGCGCGCGACCCGAGAGGCGCTGCAGCGCGCCGAAGTAGGCTCGCAGGCCCAGCGCAACCGCGCTTCCTCCAAAATCGGGAAATGGTTATCGTCGAAGCTCTCCAAATCCACACGCTCCGCGGAGCGCGGAGACTATTCCCATGTGACGTTGGACCCAAACATGCAATCCGACGTGCTTTCGCGCACTGTGCTCAACGAGCTAGACTTCAAGCCTGAGATTAACGACATTTTCAAACAGTTCAACATGGACAGGCAGGAGAGACTAGAGACTTTTTGCACGGGCAAAATAGTGCAGAGCTGGTCGTTACAGGAACTGCTATACTTTGGATCTGCGGTGGACATCTATGACATGCCGTTTTTGTTGCGGTTGGTGTTCCCCCAGGGTCAATATCTACTTTCTTGTTACAACGGTTATGACATGGTTTCGATTTTCTACAAGTTGAACATTTCCAAGGAGTTGAGCTTGGATATCGACCAGCGGTCTTTGGAACCGTTGGATTATTGTTTGCCAAGAAGGAGGAGAACAAACGGCAGAAGGAGAAGGAGAGCACGCGCAAATCGGAGATTACTCAGCGGAATAAGCGAGGACATTGTCACCAGACCTAGAGCGGATACTATTGATAGTATCGACATTGAGGAGGATATCTTGGAGGAACTGGAAGAACAATTGGCCATCCAACTGGAGGACGAGCTGCTTTTGGATGAAGAGGAAGAGCTGGAAGAGGAAGAAGAGGAACTTGAAGAAGAAATCGAAGGATCTCCACCATTATATTCCACCACCTCCACTTCTTCCATCGCCAGGTCCAATTCCCTCTTTTCTAATATTGACGTTAGCCGTGTTTCTACTCAGGAGACCACTTCCACAGGTCCGCCTTCTTATCATCGAATGAATAGATCTCTCAATGCTATGTTTGGTATTCATGAAGAGGTTAAACTGAACTATTCTTCCCAATCATACGGCAAATCTAAAAATGATAAATATGATGATATGGTTTTCGCTTTGAAATGTCTGAAAGCATGCAGGGAAAAACCAAAATGGAAATGTTAGTTATGAAAGTTATGGGTTTGTGTTTTTATTGTTATTTTATAGGTGTTTTATTGTCTCACAAGTGAGGTTTTTCATTATGTATTCTTAAATCTTTGCCAGTTATCTTGAACATTGAATTTTTCATTGACAAACGACTCTATTTTACTTAATTCTTCAATATGTACTTCTTCAATCATATCATCAATGCCAAAATCAGTTTCAATTAAACTCCTTTCACCAATGACACCCAAGAGCGATTTCAATTTGGATTCATTTTTCATGTTTATAATATTACTCAAACCAAACCAAATGTCACCCAACTTAAGCAGCTGTTTTGCACTATCCTCACTACCAGAATATGAATGTAACACCCACCTAATGTCATTGTATTTTTTAACAAATTCGATAATCTGACTTGAACTCTGAACATTATGGACACTTACAAACTTTCCATATTGTTGAGCCAGATTCAATTGAATCTCCATTATTTTCAGCTGATGATCCATTTTTATCTTGTATGAGCTTAGCCCAGTTGGAGGTGCCGTTTGATTACCAAGAAATCCACTTGAAGGAATCCTGGCATTTTTATCCAACCCAATTTCTCCAATGTTGACACTTGAATATTTATCTAAAATTAATTTAAATTTGTCTAAATGATCATTCAATGGCATTGGTAATGGTAAATGAGAGAGCAATTGGTGGAACTCTTCTATTGTAGAGTTTTTGTTCGGTGCAAGTATTGAACAATAATGATCATGTTTAATCTGGTCAAGTACTGATTGATCGGATGATTTCAGCTTACATATAACTTCCCCATCGATAGTGAATAGATGACTCCACCAAGGATGAATACCTAAACATAATTCAACATTAGACCCAATTTGGTCATCTTCCAAAATTTTGAGAATGAAGTTAATGTCAATATGATTGGTTGTCATAATGATCATTGGCAGAGAACTATTACGCAGTCTTGGAACTACAGAATTTTGGTACACATCTGCATTTATACTTGGAGATAAATGGCAATGAGAATCATATAATGGCATTAAAAGAAAAAAGACACTGCTCCATTGACATATAAAATTAATATGCATGTGGCTTTATCTTATTTGCTCATGATGGTTCACATCGTATATTATTATTTAGATTTATACATTTGTCTCACAACAACCCATTCGGTCTTTTTGACTTTGTGCATAGCAAAGCGACCACGAGCATGGTCTCTGGTGTTGATTATCCTTGCTTGGATAGCTCCAATATTAGCCTTGTTAAGGCCTTTGTTATTGTCATCAATAGACTGTTGGAAACTTTTGATACGTTTGTGCAATCCAACAACAGACGGGAACTTATCTTCATCCGTTGAATAATTTTTGCTTTCAACTGGGTCTTCTATTGTGCTAATACTATTAAAATTTGTATCATAGTAAATAGTATCCCAGTTCAGATTGCTAAGTTGGATTTGATCCCATAAATTGCATATGATTAGTTTATCCTTGGTTATAACTTTAAAATGTTTTAAGTCGTAAGCAGCATTCTCAATACCAAATAATCTTTTAATTGATAGCCCTCTCTTAATAGACTCTTCCGCTTGCGTATTTGGCCATATATCTCCTATTTGAGAAAACATTTTCATAAATTTGTATGTTTCCCTATACGAACTATGCCTTGAGTACATACATTTCAATTCTAATGGGTAGTATGTGTTGTCATTCAAGAAATAGTTAAATTTGTACTCAGCTGAAGCTAATTGGTAAATTATTTTGTGAATATCTGGATGTTTATCAGACGGGTTGACTAAACCTCCTGTAGTAGTTTTAGTAAAATCCTTGGAATCTTTAGGGACTGGGGTATAAAATTGGGTATAGTGTTCCTTGGATAAATCGATTGCTTGACGTATAACAACATCGTTGTCATTTTTACCAAACTGGTCATTAATATCTTTCAAGGCACCAAAGATAATCGTAAACCTAGGTTGATCAACATTCTTCTCTAGCTTTAATTGGCTAACATTTGACAAGATATTTATCATGGTCTCATTCGGGATGCATTTCTGTGCTATATCAATTCTTTGGTATATATTATCGACGAACTTAAAGCAACAATCGGTGAACCGTTGCTGAATCCTTAGCCACACTTCTTCGAATCCGAGGGTGGTATTGACAAACTTGAATGTTGTTCCTCGAGGATATTTATCCATTTCATTTAGCAACATCTGAATACCTAGGCAATTATCCACGATATCGATCAAGTCGGCCCTGTATGTGAAAGTTGTGTCCAAATATATCCAGTCGAGATTTTCTTTCCCGTGCACGTAAGGCGACAATATTGGGTTGCAGTTGATAGAAGCAAGAACTTCTGGGGAAAACCTAGCATCTCCAGTGTACAAAACTCGCTTAAGACCAGTTCTGGAATCATGAATCAAAATCATCATAGACCCTATACAGTGATAATTCGGTATGAAACTAAAGGTGAGCCCCTTCTCCAATTCAATGCATTCATTCACCGGATAGGTTTTGAAAAATTTGGGCAATCTAGACCCAATCAGTTCCTTTGTGGTCGATGTCGTGACTATTCTACTGGGTATAGTAATTACATTCACATTTTTAAAGTGATCGTCATGGGCATGCGAGATGAAACAGTATTTATGTTGAGATTCCTTGTAGGAGCTAAAATTGTCAATGAGTATATCGGGGATGTCATGGATTATTCCGTTGAAAGTTGATGCGGAGTGATCAAAATCAGACATCTGATCTGATTCCAACCTTAGATAAGTGATGGAAAAAAAGTACGTACTAGCGCTAGCTACTTTTTCTCTTAACTTTAAGGCTACCTCTTTTGAATGATGCAGTTAACTGGCGGAGAATCATCACTAAAAGGCTTAATTTTGGGGGTCTAGTTTTTGTTAGCTCCAAAGAGTGCTAACTTAGGTGAATAGATTGTCGGTTAATTGCCAACACTACAAAGAAAATGGTATAAATCGAATACCCACCAAACTGTTGCAACTCAATGGTAATTTTGCTGGCAACAAGGGCACATTTGCCGCAACAAAACTGTTATGTCATCCTAGACTACAATTATACTCCGTTACGCTGTTGAGAACACAGCGTTATTACGATGGGCAGCTGCTGAGCATATGTATGCTCAGCAACAATTCTCCGCCATATCACCTTTGTAGCAAGTTTCCGAGTTTATTAAGAAGTTACAGGTGCATTATATAGTTCCTAGGCCGATGAGATCAGTTGCTGGAGTTTCTTGAAGAACACAGCGGACTTTTCCTTGCAATCCCATGCCTTTTCGTTGAGCGTCAAGTCGACCTTCAAAATGGCCTTGTCGAGCTCGTACTTGATGGTGAATCTGTCGACCTTAGGGCTTATGATGTCCTCAAAGAGAGGATCTGTCAAGTCGGATACGACCTCCGGCTTCTTGTACGCGTCCCTCTCGGCCTTGGCGATGAGCTCTGGGATGAGCTTGGCGTCGAGCTCGTAGAGGAACTCCTTGGAGACCACTGGTGCTACGTACGCAGGCTTGGCCGGCTTTTCTTCCTGCTTGCCAACGACGGGCTTGTTCTCTCTGAGCTCGATGTGGCTCAAGTCCATGTGCGACTTGGAGTCCAGGTACTCGGCGATCGCCTTGGGGGTTTCCTTCGAGATCTGGCCCATGAACGCGAGAACATCTCCCTTGAGCAATCTGCCGTTAGGCCCTGTGGCTGGGATCGTCTTGGCCTGTTCGAGCGAGATGTTGTTTCTGTGGAGCAACAACTCGACGGAGGGAAACAGTGTTCCGGTGGACATTGCGCGCGCTCCGGCGGCGCTGGCGAGCCCGGACCTGGCGCACCGCAGTGCGCCGGTCTGGGCGGTTCTGCTGAGATGTCTGGCGGCGCCGAGGGTGCTCTGGGAGAATGACATGGCGTCCGTCTGGTTTATCTGCAGAGGAGTGGAGATCGCCTACATGGTTTTCTAGTGCTTGGAAGCGGATTTTGCTAGCAGAGGCAAAAATTGGTGTTGCTCAGCGCTGAGCACAAATTTCACGCTTTTTATCTGTAAGAATTTTTTTTAAAGATAATTTTTCACTTGTAAGAAACTTACTTAAGTTGTGAGAAAGCAAATGGCTAAGAGAAAGGTCAAGAGAGCAGCTGAGGAGCGTCAGAACAAGCGCAGACAGCAGGCGGATGAGATGCTGGATCCTGCTGTTTTTGCAGAAGAACAGGCGGCGGATTATGCCGACTACGAGCGGGCGCCAAGACAGTTCAAGCCAGATCTGGAAGAGGGCCAAAAGCTCGGGTTACCGATCCGAGGCGAGGACGGGACGATGCAGAAAAACATCATTGTGGAGGAAAAGGCCATGCCAGATGTGTCGGAGTCTGAGGACGAGGACGCAAGCGAGGACGCGGCGCAAAAGAGCTCAGACGGGGACGAAGAAGAAAAGGCTCATGACGAGGGTGAGGAAGTTTTCAACGAGGAGGACGAGGAGTCGTACAAGGGCTTGACAGAGGAGGAAAAGCTGGTCAAAACCAAGGAAGATATTGCAGACATGTGCGAGAGGCTGATGCAGGACCCAGAGGAGAACGTGCTGTTGCTCTCGCGTCTGATCCGTATGTGTGGGTCGAAAAATCCGCTGACGTGCCAGATGGCGGCGCTCTCGCTGGCGGCGGTTTTCAAGAACATCGCGCCTTCTTACCACATCAGACCGCTAACCGAGGTCGAGAAGAAGGAGAAGGTCTCGAGAGAAGTGGCCAAGTTGAGATTCTATGAGCAGAATTTGGTCCTCAACTACAAGAAGTACGTGGATTTCCTGGCTAGAAAGGCGCTGAAGTTTGCTGCTCAGCCAAAGGTGACTCCATTCGATGCCCAGATGGGTATCATTACCACGCAGGCCGCTTGCGAGTTGGCAATCGGACTGAGATTCTTCAACTACAGATTCGACTTGATCCAAATTCTAACAAGGAGGATTATGAGGAAACCGCAGAATGAACAAGAGTTCAAGGTTTTTGAAAAATCAGTCAAGACTATCGAAGATTTGTTGGTGGACGATCAGGAGCACGGTTCCATCTCTTTTGACGTGGTCAGATTGTTGTCTAAGAGTGTCAGAAGAAGAGACTTCAACGTCGACGAGTCTGTTATCAACACCTTCCTCTGCTTGACTATTTTGAACGACTATGACCCTAACTCAAGCGAAAGAGAGGATAAACCAAAGTTGAAAAAGAAGGACAGAGTTCATATCAGTAAAAAGGAAAGAAAGAGGTTAAAGGAAGAAAAGGCAATTGATGCAGAGTTGAGACAAGCAGAACAGGCCATCACCGCTGAAGAGAGAGAAAGATTCCAAGCACAGATTTTGAAGATGTTGTTGATGTTTTATTTGGAAGCTTTGAAAGCCAGACCCGAAAAATTGATGGCTAGTGTTTTGGAGTCTCTATCAAAATTCGGCCATATGGTGAATATCGAATTAATGGGTGACTTCTTACAAGTTCTTAGAGAGATTTCCGAGGATATCATCATTGAAAACGATTATTCAAGTGACAAAGTCAAACAAGTTTTGTTATGTATTATTACATCATTTTCATTAGTTGCCAATTTACCTCAAAGGAAGGTCATTGTTGATTTGAACAAATTCGTTGATTACCTATACACATTATTACCACATCTAGCATTGGACACAGACATTGAATATTCGCATAAAACTTTAAGACTGATGGATCCATTATTATCAACTGAACTTAATTTAAAACCAAATGTCAATGTCTCAACAAAGGCCGAATTACTATTGAGATGCCTCAACGTCATCTTTTTCAATTCAAAATCGGGTTCTGCTAAGAGATCTTTGGCCTTTGTTAAAAGGTTATCAAATGCTTCATTGAACTTACCAGAGAAAACTTCAATTACCATAATGAAATTTTTAGATAAACTGTTCGGCAGATATGAAGAAATCAAAAACTTATACACTACTGAAGATAGAATCCAAAACGGTGTTTATTACCCCGAATCAAATGAAATTGAAAGGGCTAATACCGAAGTTGCCGTTTTATGGGAAAATGTTTTATTAGAGAATCATTATTGTCCAAATGTCTCAATGGGTGTTAAACACATAATGAAAAAGGTATAAAAAAGCTCTGTGTATATATTAATTTATAAATAATAGTTTATACGTGATCTCACCTTGGCTGTTTCTTTAGGCAAAGTGCTGTGGCACAACCTATTGAATATAGTATGATTAAAATGAATTTTTTTTAGAGAATGTCATCAAGCCGAAGTAGGTTACACATCATATCATTTATATATTTACTCATCTTTCTCTAATACTTGGAATTTCAACAGGTTAGTGTAAACAATCGCTTCTTTTATGTATAGTAACGCTCCTTTTCATGTAAAGTGAGTTTGAAGCTTACAAATTACAATTCCTAGATGATATTTGATGGAAGACTAAAATTAAGTTTAAATGTGTCCAAATTTTGTTTACAAAAGATAAGCCTCTAACTAACCACACTTCCAACACATTATACGTTTAACGCAAGTTTTATTAACAGGTTGGTCATATTTTAGCAGCTTGGGCATTCAATATAGCAAACTTGGTCCATTAACAAAGGCCAACAACTTAAACCTTGTCATAAATTTTATAATCAATTTTGCTCAGTAGGTTTCAAGAAGTCGAATCTTGATTTAGTAATATTAAATATCAGATAACCTTAACTCCCAAATAAATAAATATATATAAAAATAAATAAATAAAACGCAATATACCTGGAAAACAATAACAAGAAAAAAACATCAAAACAAAAAGTGCTAAACAATATTAAAAATTCAAATTATCATTATGGAAACTCTTATCTTCATCAATGGAGAATAAGTAATCATCCTCTTCGTCATCATTATTATTTTCATCACGACCTCCGCTACCATCATCATCTTCATAACCGCCATTTTCTGTACCATAGTCATCACTGTAAACGCTGCTGCTATTAGTGTTGGCTAAATGTGAGAATCTTCCATTTTGTATATTATTATGATTACCATTACCGTTCACTTGATGCTCATGCTGATGTAAATTGAACCAATTGAGTGTACTATCTGTTGGGGCTGAGCTTGAGATTGGTGTTAATATTTTAACTGATTTCTTATCAGCGCCTGCATTCCCGTTATTACCATTTAAGTGGATATTCACCTGAGGTCTTTTCAAAATACCATTAGCGTTACTACCACTATTATTGTTATTGTTACTGTGGTCGATATGATGTGATGGCGGTAACATTGCCTTAATTGCATGCGAAGTAGAGTGTCTTCTATGATGAGGTGGGATGTATTTATTATGATTATCATTATCTTTATGTGCCGGTAAATCATTATGATCGTTAGATAATGTTAACCGTCTAAGCCTATTAATAACTGGATCCCTCTGGTGATGTTGGTAATGGCTATTGCAGTGATAATTTTGGTGGTATGGTTGTTTGTCGAAAGCAAAGATTTCGTCATTATCATCATCCACTTGATCTTCTTCTTCGTCTGAGAAAACAGATTCATACTGGTAACGAGCGTTTGGCGGAACGTATTTCCCATCAATAGATTTAGGACCAGTCGAAGGTCTATGCTTTCTAATTGAAGTTGGTCTTGGGCTATTAGTTGTAGCTGTAGTTGTAGCTGATTCATTAGACAAACTCGAGGGTAACGGAGGTGCCAATATGGTTGTTGACATCGAAGAATTTGCAGGCCCAGCAACCATTGGGGCCGCAGTACAAGAAGAAGAATTTGGTCTGTGGAAGGAATCTCTAAAACTTTGTCTCTTTCTACCACTATTATTGTTAGTGATTGTTGCCACAGAAGATCTTCTCCTGTTATTGTTAATACTAAACCTACCATTAGATTTATAATTTGACCATTGACGAGGTGTATTTGTATGACTGAATCGTCTACCTCTTCTTCTCTTCCATGCCTTGATACTCCGATTACGCTGCGAATAGGTGAAGTTGTTCTGATGGTGTTGATCATGTCTCTTTTTATTGGCTCTTTCCATATAGTTGATGAAATCGGCCTTTGGTGTGAAGAAATCCTTTCTATTGAAATCAAGTCCCCCATTATAAGACGAATCATCAATTTGGATATCAGGAACTTTAATTGGTTTTCTTTGGTTAAAGTTGAATCTCCGTTTATTCATATGCTTTTGCTGCTGCTTAGCCGCATATTCCTCATCTAGGTTGACATAAACCTTCCGAGGAGGTTTATAGATTTTATTGGAGGAAGACTCATTTGGATGGATATTGAGAGGCGCCACTTGAGAATGATCATGCCAATCTTTGGATAATGGACGCGTAGATGATGTGGATCTGTTTCTCTCTTCCTCGGTATACTCTCCTTCCTCCTCTTCTTCGGTATGGATCTTATTTGATGAGACCTGTTCTTCAATAACTTGATCAATCCTAACATCATCGGATTCATAATTATCAAATTCATAATCATTAGTTAAGTATTGTAATTCATCTAGAGAAATCTTAACCGATTGGATACTTCTATTCAAAGGATTGATACTTAAACAATGCATCATAACTTGGAACAAATCACCACTCATACTTGGGAAAATGTCATACAGGACTTCTCTATTACGCGCAAAGTTGACAAAAGATTTATCCTGGGAGTTTGCTGATTTGAATGGCGATTTACCAAAAACAATATTCAAAAAGCAGATACCTAAGGACCAAATGTCTACTTTGTCGGCATAGTATTCTTCGATGTCATCATGTTCTAATAGCTCTGGCGCCATGTAACGTTCAGAACCCACGTCGAAGTTGTTACAAATCAATTTATCGGTCGCCAACCCGAAATCTGCTAGCTGAATAGTCCAGTTTTCTGTTATTAAAATATTCTCGGGTTTGATATCTCTGTGGTACACACCTGACTTATGACAATGTTCGATAGCGGAAATGAGTTGCATGAAAATGTTGATGACATCATGCGTATTATCTGGAGCAATCCCTAAATGGATCGCGTCGTGCAAATCGCCCCGGGGGCAGTAGTCAAAGACCATATAGGTATCAAAATGGTCAATTAACTGATTAATGTTTGGATGCGGGCAAACCTTCAACAGCATCTGGATTTCAATGTCCGTTTCCTTGGCAACGATTGATTTGGAAACATCGTGATCGGATCTGTCGGTTTGCGAATAGGAAACGTTAGATTTGTTAATGTGAGATTTGGTTTTAGATTGCAAGGAAACCGAGCGCGTTTCATGTATGGCTCCATCCTGCTGCTTCTGGCTAGACGTGGAAGGCGGTGTGTAATTGGCAAAGTCAGACAACTTGCCTGTGTTGTACTTGATCGCAACGAGCTTGTCTTCGTTGAGCGTATCTGTAGCCACTGAAACGATACCAAAGGCGCCCTCGTTGAGCGCCCTGACGCGGCGGTAGCGCCCCCGGAGCAGCGCGCCCTGCAAGTAATCCTGGTAGGAGAACGGTGTGTCCATTGTGCTGGCGGGAGGGTGGTTGTCGGGGTGCTGTAAGGGTGTGAGTTGCAAACAGTAAAGAAAGAAGTGCTTACGCGTTAATTTTTATATATAGAGAGAGGGTTAATAGATATCGTTTGTTGGGGGTCTTGAGGCTTTGCGGTTTTACGTTGTGTATCTTTTTCATTGGGGGAAATTTACACAGAGGGATGGTAATGCGTGCCCCAAAACAGTAGGAAACTACCTCTGCAAAAGACTCAGAGTCATATTCTAATTGTTGGGTTATTTAGGGAGAGAAAAGGAAAAAGTTCGATAGGGAGCAAAAAATGAAGTTTATACTCAAAATAAAGCCCAAGGCTCAGAGACTCCAACCAACACAGTGCCCCGGCTGCCAAAATATTTCTGGGAGCAGTAGAGCCCGTTGTGGCAGATTGCGCCTTTTTAGTTGTCAGACTGCTCAGCATTTTTTCCTTTATTTTTTTTATTTTTTCATTTGTAATTTTTTTTTTTAAAGATTGAAATTTTTCATCTGTAAGTCTTTAGCTAGTATAGATGTCTGATTTGGTGGAGATCCACGCGGACCGTGTCGACAACACACACAGCACAGCATTTCCAGGTCACAGCGCCGTCCCAGGCCAGGCCTGGACCATAGAACATTTTGCGGACAACCTGAAGGTGGACGTGAGGTCAGTTGGAGAAAGAAGCTGTCAGTTCGATCTCGTTGGAATTGACACCTCTGTTGCCAACGCTTTCAGAAGAATCATGATCTCCGAGGTGCCCTCCGTGGCTGCGGAATACGTCTACGTGTTCAACAACACCTCTGTTATTCAGGACGAGGTTCTGGCCCACAGAATCGGGCTTGTTCCGCTCAAGGTGGATCCTGACCAGTTAACCTGGATCGACAAGCAGGCCGAGGAAAAGGACAAGTTCACCGACGAGAACACCATTGTACTTTCTCTCGATGTAGTCTGCACACACAACCCGAACGCCGAAAGCGGCAACTCCGACCCAGAGAACCTGTACAGAAACTCCAAGGTGTATGCACGTGATCTCAAGTTCGAACCTCAGGGCAAGCAGGCCGAGCTATTTGCCAATAACCCAATAGTGCCCTGCGATCCAGACATTCTTTTGGCCAAATTGAGACCGGGCCAGGAGATCTCCGTGAGAGTGCACTGTGTGCTCGGCATCGGTGCTGATCACGCCAAGTTCTCGCCTGTTTCCACAGCTTCCTACAGACTTTTGCCAGTGATCGACATCCTCGAGCCGATTGTCGGCCAGGACGCTCAGCAGTTCAAGAAGTGTTTCCCTAAGGGTGTCGTGGGCATCAACGACAAGGGCGAGGCGTACATCAAAGACGCCAGAAAGGACACGGTCTCCAGAGAGGTGTTGAGACACGAAAACTTAGCTCCTAAGGTCAAACTCGGCAGAAGAAAGGACCATTTCATGTTCTCCGTGGAATCCACTGGTGCCATGCCAGCTGAGGAAATCTTCTTCAAATCCGTACGCATTTTGAAAAACAAGGCCGAATTCTTGAAGAACTCTCCTATTGGTAACTCAAAGTGAGTGCTCTAGTTTGTTCGCAGTTGTATAAACCCCATGTTAGTTACTATTAATAATAATAAAAATTATATCTATATAGAAAAGTTACGCGCACACACGCCTTAAATCATAGTAGAAATAGATCCCAAGGCACTGTTTCTTTGGGGACCCATTTCGGCCATGTACATATCCATCAAATCCATCTTGTTGATCCCAAAGATGAACTTGAAGGCTTCAACTGGATTGATCGTTAGGATCTTGGTGTTTCCACTGAACGATTGCAGTCGCGCATCAAAATTTGTCTCGTCTGGTATCAATTCCATCGTTAGCCCAATGTTCAAAATAATCAAGTAAAATTGGAACATCGCAGAAGCCAAATCTATAGTAACCATATATATCATTTTGAGTAAGGAACTGGAGAATTTCAATTCACCAATTATATTAATGATGAGTGAACCCCTGTTGTAAAAATCTCCCAACGGTAAAGTTGCCTCTTGGTTGTGCTTACAGGAAGTCCCAATGAACGAATTGTACAATTGATCTTTATGAATATCATTTCTACAAAAGGTGAATTGGTATGCTATTGTCATGAACCAAATCACCAAAAATGTAGATGATATCCTTCTAATAAATAGCCTTCGCTTCGCTAGCGATATTGCTCCATTAGTAGCTGTATTACTGGCTCCATTAACATTATCATTTCCATTATCATCATTATCTAAATCCATCTCTAGCACGAACGTACTTCTTGCCATATTGGTCACACTATTGCCTGTGTCATTATTTAAACCTCTCAATTCGCTAATCTTATACTTGGTGCCCACAATCAATTGAAGAAGGGATTTCAACAATATCACAAGGACAGACTGGTCGGAACAAAACCCTAAAACATGCAGGACACAGCACAAAATGTTCACCTGTCGAACATGTGCCCGTCGCAGATCTTTGATGTGGTCCCTCAGTAAACTCATTTGAAGCACCCAAAATTAAGAAAGATGATGAAGTGTCTAGAGATTTTTACGTAATCAACTTCAGAATGCTTAGCAACTACATCTGGTTATTTTATTTTTGAACATCTTTTACTAATATTAACACATATACAACGTATTTTTCTATCTCTTAGAGAATCTATAAATTAAGGCGCTTCAGGTTATTTACGCACAACCTTGTCAACTAATTCACCTCCTAATAATGCAATGGTTTTACAAACACATTCCAAATCCATACTAATTGTTTCTCCGTTTGCATCTAACTGGATATCATAGCCCATACCAACTCTGAATTTCTTGTTGAAGTGACCTGGCATAATTGAGCCAACAATGACAGGAGATGCTTGACCATATTTGGTTAACCCATGGTATTTTTCAAAACCCCAAACAATTCCTTGAAATCTTGCCTTGATATCTTGGTAAAGGTTGAAACATGGATCCGAGTCTTCACCAGCAATAACAATATCACCTTGAGGGTATTTAGCAGGTGGTTGAATCAAATTCTTAAACTTGACATTGTTTGGATAAATACCTGATTTTCTCATTTTATCATCAGCCTTATGCTTAAGGTTAATAATTATTTGATAATCATCTAGTGATGATGTAAAAAGATTGGAAACTAACTTAGACCCCATGGTACCGTCAAATCCAACATTCCCTAATGAATCAATAACTAGCTTGGATAGCTGTGTCAATCTATTGGCCATAACCATTAAAACATCAAATGTAAAAATTTTACCACTTAAATCATCTTTAGTAACAATGAAATAAGGTAATTTAAAACCTTTAGGATCTTGCTTTCTCAATTGAGTAAAGGAATCTTGTATTGACTTATATTGCCCAATAGTGAATTTCCCGTGATATTTAGTCATATCATTATTACCACCTCCAATATGATTAAAGTCTCTACTCAAATCTAAAATTAAGGCATCATCCACCCAATTCCATGTTGACAAAAACTTCAATGTGTACAAAAACCCTGACATTGGAGAATTTGGCTTACCGTAAGGAACGGTGTTGACAAATGAATTCAACACCAACAATTCAATCAATTCCTCATTGAAATGATTCAATAACAAGTGTTTATCCAACCAAATTTTAAACAATCTAATAGATGATGATAGCATTGGATAATATTGAATGAACGTTTGCAATGTCCTGTGATGCTTAATTTTACCAATTGATTCACGATAAAATTGAAGATAAACATTTTCCAGGATCTTTTTCTGCTTTACATCACAATTGTCAATCATCGAAAGGTAGATTGATTCTTCAAAATCCAGAACTATACGTAATTGGAACCCAAAACCTTCATGAGTTAAAATACGCAACAATTTCGTTTTGGTATTGAATGCAATTAAGGAATCATCTTCAACAATAAATGATTTAGCGTATGGTAATAATGACTGGATTTTTAGTAAGATGGCAGTTTTAGTATCTTCCAATGCTAAAATTTCTTTCGGCCATTTACCATTGGATGAATTATCAAAATGGATGATGGCATCATTCCAGAAGTTTGGTGATTCAATTGCAAATGGGATAGGTAAAACAATAGAAGTGGATCTTAAATTTGTTGAAATCGGTAAAACTGATTTAATATTAATAGGTAAACTTAATCTTTGTAATGTCTTAACAAGGTTGGCAAATGCTTCTTGTAATTTGATTGTCTGAGAAGGTAAAATTAGTGAATTATTTTCATCAACTGGTTTGGGCAATATATTGAAAAATTTATTAGAATTGAAGTGAATCAATTTGGAAATCTCAGGGTTTAAATGACGATTCAAAATATATTTGATAATGGATAAAACTGGCTCGTCATTAGATTCAAATAAACACGACCATTGAACGGTACCGTCTTTAAATCTTCTCAATTGTGCAACTTCACTTCCCCAGAATGCTTCAAACTCATTTCCTAAACTTTCCTCTGTATATAATGGACCTTTGACCAATTTATTTTCAGATTTTCTTGAATCCACATTTAAGCCGATAAATAAATAGGTATTTTTCATATTAGACTTACGTTTGTTCAATGGGAATGAGGTTGATGAATTGACTAGATGGATATTAATGTCAACTAATCTATCACCCAATGCCTTCGTTAAAATTAAATCCAGTTTTGATTTGATGAAATTTTCTAATGTGATAAACGATACCTTATTCAAAGGATTGAAATCATCGACTAAATGTTCAGATAAAATTTCATAGGGTAATGTAAATGAATGATCGTAGTTAACTAGGTCAATTGTATTATTCAAGATGAAAATTTGATTGAACTTATCAAAAACCAAATCGTTCAAACAACTTAAGGTTTCAGCTGCAAAATTCTTCAATAATTTATATGAAGAGTTGGTCATTTTCCATAATAGATTGATTTTGGTATTCTTATCAAATAATGTTGGCGTATCAAAGCCAGCGCTTTTATAATGTGATTTGCCTTCGCCAATTATTGAGCTGAAAGATAAGTAACCATTTGAAGATAAATCTTGTTCTGCCAAATACTTTATAGTACCCTTGAATAACTGATATGATGAATAACCATGCAATAAAATTTTGTTCCCCTTATCACCACCACCTTCCAAAAGAGCAGCCATCAACGCAACAAACTCAAAATGTCCGAAACCACCTTTTTCAACATGTGAAGACAATCCTCTTTGGTTCAACCATAATTTGGCTAAACAAGCAGCATCCTTAAAGGCCTCTGTGGATCTCTTAGTGGTGTATAGATATTTCAGATAGTGGACGTAAGTCGAGCTTGATAAAATGCTAGCATTGTATAAAGGAGTCGGTGGTAAATCATCAATTTCCATACCTTGAATTCTGATACAATTCTTATCAGGCAATAACTTTTTAGAGTCAAATTGGCCAAATGGTAATCCAATCAATAGCTTAATAGAGAATTTAGTTTGTTTGAAAGACAATTCCTCATTTTCCTTTGAATCCTTTTTGGATCTGATAATTAAGCACGGGGTCAATTTGTCACCGTTATGATAATCAAATTCTAGTTCAATTGGCAACCCAAATTCTGGGGCCAGCTTTTCCAATTGAGATGTCAGATAGGCCAAATAGAACGATTTCTTATGCAATACTCTGTAATTCAAATAATCTTTTGGTGTGAATAATTCTTTAGGCATGGAAACTGCTACATCAATAGACATCCCATTTGATTGCTTAATACCCGTTTTTAATCCAAAGGAGCCAACCAAATTAATATCCTGAGGTGGCAAATATTTCAATGTGTATTGTATGTTTGACGGCACAGGATCTGGAAATGGGATCTTGACATTGGAACAGAGTTTCTGTGCCTGTTGCAAATCACAGTCTTCAGTTTCAGGTATTTCCAAAATAATAGAGTGCAGCTTGTGAAGCACCTTTTCGATCAACAAACAATGCGAAGGTTTCAATTTAAGCTCTTGGATCAATTGATCGATTTGCAGTTTGAAGATGTTCGATTTGAACAGCTCGGCTGTCTCGCGCGCAACCTGGATTTCGTGGGAAGACACCTTCTGTGCCTTCTTTGATCCTCCAGAAATCACATCATCGACTTCGCCGCTGTCGTGGCTTCTTTTCGACATATCAATGTTTTGAAAAGATTGAAGAAAGATGAAAAAAAGATAATTTGAATTGTTACAATAACTTACCCTGTCTTCTACAAAAAATTTTTTCTCATCTTTTGAATAAAAAAAAAAAGAGCCAAAAAGTAATCAGAAATTGTAAGAAAATGTCACGTGATATAATTGTAACTCGGGTCGGTTAGATTGCCGGGAATTTGTTGAGCGTTGGGGGAAATCGACACAGCCTGTAACTTATCCAACTGGCTGGCAAATCCAGAAAGAATAAGCCCAAAAAGGCTATGTTTTGTTTAATAACTGAAGAAAAATCTTGGCATCTTGATTTGAGGGAACTAGCCTGCATAATAGTATTTCAATTGCAGATATACAAGTATTTATACAGTAATTAGCTATTTGGGCACCATTATGTAAAAACATACGGGAACAAATCTATGGATCTGCCAACCTCAAATATTCTAGGATACGAACATATTTCCTTGAGTGCAAACACACATCCAGAAATATTTAATAGGTAGTAAAATTACGTTCCTTGTGCCTCTACTAACCTGTCTAGCACCCCATAAACCACGATTATTTCGAGCTTTTGACCGTGTAATTTATGAGCCAAAAGAGTGCATTGCAAAAGTCAGCAACAACAAACATGTCAATATAATCAGCTCAGCATAACACCACTTGCCAGCGAGGGAGCCAGCAGACCACAACACAACAGAGCCCTACACAACACATACCAGATGTGCTACATTTGATGCTGCTACCATTTGCCATGAAATGAGACACTCACAGTTCAATTCCGAAGTAAAACACCACTCTGTATCCATCTGCGTCTTTTTATGGATAGCACACCAGGGTCTGTGGCGGCCTGTACAAAGGTGCGACAAAGACCCGTCTAGTACCACTAAAAAGCTTTTTTTCAGCAAAAGCTATTCCATACAAACAGGCAGCCGCAATCTCCATTGCCCGTCGTTCACAGTGAACTTTACGCCAATTTGTTCCGGCAGCCAGTCTTTTTTTCCTTTAACCCGGTAATTTTTCAGAGATTTTCCCTATTTGGGGGGTGAGATTTAAATTTTTAGGCTTTCTTTTAACAGGATAAAAAAAACTTGAGTGAGAGAGGGTGAAGAGTCTTTCTTTTTATCAATTGGAAAATATGCTTGCCGTCCAGTTGAGAGCCACACAGCGCGTGTCGATGGCGCGTTTCATCCTTGGGGCCCGTCGTATGCAGTCGACGCAGCCGGGACAGAAAGCCTCAGGTGAAACGGAGAACATTCCGGCCAAGAAACCAGAACAAAAGGTCACCGTGGCCGTTACGGAGAAGAAAAGCACGCTCTGGGACAAGGTCAAGCACGAGGCTCACCACTACTGGTCTGGGACCAAGTTGCTTGGGATGGAAATCAAGGTGAGTTCCCGTTTGTTGCTCAAGATGACCAGCGGGTACGAGTTGACGAGAAGAGAGTACAGACAGTTGCAGAGAACCACGGTCGACATGTTGAAAGTCGTTCCGTTTGCAATGTTTGTGATCATCCCGTTTGCCGAGTTGCTCTTGCCTGTGGCCTTGAAGCTCTTCCCAGGGCTCTTGCCTTCCACATTCGAGTCCAACGTGGACAAGGAGAAGAAGTTAAAGATCTTAAGAAACTCGAGGTATAAGGTCGCAGACTTGTTGAAGAACTCCAAGGAGATGGTGTCCAAGAAGTCCAGCACCTCGGAGGAGGAGTTGAAGCAGTTCAACGACTTCTTAGCCAAGTTGAACTCCAAGGACAACGTCATCCCAACAGGCCAGTTAGTCAGAGTGGCCAAGATGTTCAAGGACGATTTGATCTTGGATAATGTCTCCAGAGGCGTGTTGATTGCCATGGCAAAGTACATCAACTTGAGACCTTACGGTACCGACCAAATCTTGAGATACAGAATCAGACACAAGATGTTGAAGATCAAGGAAGATGATAAGTTGATCCAATATGAAGGTATCGACTCACTGTCTACTGCAGAATTACAACAAGCCTGTGCTATCAGAGGTATCAGGGTTTTCAACGCCACCCCAGGCCAAATGAAGCACTGGCTTTCCGAATGGCTCAATCTGAGATTGAATGAAAGGGTCCCATCCACTTTGATGCTGTTGACCAATGCTCACATGTACGGCGAGACTGAAATTTACTCCTCCTACCCAGAAGCCTTGAAGGCTGTGTTGAGCACTTTGCCAATTGAGATCTACCACGAAACTGTCTTGAACGTCGACAAGGACGCCACCCCAGCGCAGAAGTTGGAGGTCTTGAAGGAGCAAGAAAACTTGATCCAGTCTGAAGTCTCGCAAGAAGCCGACCACAAGGTCTTGGTTAAAGATAAGTTGTCCTTGGATGACGAACCGGTCAAGGAGGAAGAGCAGAAGAAGTAGGGACGCATTACGAACGAATACAAACAACACAACAGTTACGATACAAACATGAACAAATGAAAGAATCCAAAAACCGCAACCTACCTTTATTTATAAATATTTACTTTTAGGATAACAAAGAATACTACAGCTCTTGGGAGACTCTATTTTCTATTTTTCTATTTCTATTTCTCTATATATTTAACCAAAAAAGCAAGCACAAGTCAACTGCTCAGAGGTGATTTCTCTGTTTAAATTTCCTCAATGAGTGAAAAATAAAAATAAAAATAAGTCATCGCTACATTAAGTCCGATCTCGGAAATAGAGTTTGCTGCTATACTTTTCGAGGCTGTTTCAATTTGAATGCTCATGTGCTCCGGGGGGAGATTGTCATTTTCGAGATGGCCGTATCCCAAAATAGAGTATGCAGTAGCC
This sequence comes from Saturnispora silvae, assembly GCA_030579555.1. NCBI lineage: Eukaryota > Fungi > Ascomycota > Pichiomycetes > Pichiales > Pichiaceae > Saturnispora > Saturnispora silvae. The sequence continues at coordinate 357,394 of JAKTRE010000005.1, read as the reverse complement.
AGATAGCCCAATTCCAGTAATGTATATGTAGCTTGGTTTACATCCTTTCCAACTGGACTAATTGGTTCCATTTGTCCTTCCAAACGTCACTGTTACCACTTTGTGTATACTCATTTTCACACACCACCAGCGAGAGGTCCCAGACGCTTCTGAACATTTTCAACACTTGTCTTTTATCATTGTCGGTAAATCTCGCATTTGGTTTGGGAGGGAAGATATCTGGGTATTTTTGAGAGCATATAGCATACACTGCTCCCTGGTTACTAAGTTTTTCATTAAACGCGCGTAGTTTGATGCCTCTCCACTCACTGCCATTATCATCTAGTTCGAACGATGATCTACGTTCTTCTTTCACTGGCTTGGTCTTTTTGACTTTATCAAAAGAGGGTATGGTAACGTCAACAAATTTATCCTTAATTGCTGCTTTCTTGGTAATTTGCTGCTGTGTCTTTTTTACTATTATATCATTCTCTTCATCATCCGAATCACTGTAATTTACAATAGCCATGTAATGAACCAGAGAGGAAAAAATAGAGAGTCAAACTTGCTCAGCATTATCATTTAACTTCGCATTACTAGTATTATCTGTTACACAATATATACAAGCTTTCGCCACTCAAAATTAAGTGAACTTTCTGGAGCCACCCTTGGCGAACTCCAAGATTTTCCAACCCTCGGTAACCTTGTTGTCCATCTCTTCAGGGATCCTGGTCATAACCATCACGTACGAACTTAACAGAATGTCTTCGTGGGAACCAGCAACCAATTCACCGGTCTTGAACTTTCTGAAAAGATTGATTTCCTGAACACGAGCAGCAACAACTAAAACTGGGATATTCTGTTGCTCAAGGATCTTGTAAGACATGATTTCAACACCTCTGATGTCTAAAATCTTACCGTCAGAAAAGACACCCTGCTGAACCAATTGCTTCTTCTTGGCCTCCATGACATTGTAAGGGGCTTCGGAGAACCAGGTCTTCAACACCTGGTCATCTGACTGGATGTATGCTTCGACAACTTCGGGCACGATATATTCTCTGAGTTGCTTTTGGAATGCAACAGATGTGAAATTTGGATCCATTTCCTTGAATTGGCGCACAACCTTAGCAGCTTCGGTTTCAGCGAACAACCCGCCAATCTTAGCCATCACGGTTCTAATCAGAACAATCAGCGGGTTTTCGTTTTCTTCCCATTTCTCTCTGAGGATCAAGAGTAATTTACCAAATGTGGAGTCTGGCTTAATCTTTAGTGTGTCCTTGATACCGGAGGATGGCTTGATGTCGGTGGCAACCAGTGAGGAACCAGCTTCGTCGTCACGCTTTACTAACTTAGGCTTGGACTCCAATTCACGTTCTCTTCTAGCCGCACGGGCTTCCTTGGATTCGTAGAGACCGTACTGAGAGGCGCCCTCTGAGAAAACTTCGTTAACGTCTTTGTAGACCTTGGTCTTTCTGACTGGATCCGCCACAACCTTGTCGAGGGTTTCCCCGGTCACTTCGGCGGTCTTCTGAACTACACGACCTAGCGGAGACTGCCATGCCTTGCTGGCGGCATCACCCACCACTTCCGCGGTCTTGGCTGCAGCAGAAGCCAGCTGGCCAGAACCCTTCTGCGCGGTGTCGTATGCGGTCTTAGCACGCTTGAAGGCTTCGGATTCCGCCATTTCATCAGTTGCTGATTTAAGTTGCTTGATTTGCGATTGGAGTTCATCGGCCTTCTTCCACTCCTTACGGAAGGTGTCCAAGAAAACGGACAGAGGAGTTTTCTGACCTGACAGGGAGGACCTGCTGGTGGTGAAAGCACGAGCTAGGACACGTGACTGCATCGGGAGATCCTGTGCTTAAATGGAAAAGAAAGGTGTTCATCGTTGTTGAAAAATTTCAATTATACTGTAAGTGATCAAAAATTTTTTTACTCACACAGTTCTGCTGATGAGCTCAGCATCGTTCGCTTTGTGATTCATGATATGCTTTTTAGATTGCTTAGGAAGAAAACGCAATGGGCTTGGAGCTAGATGTGGGACGGGAGGAGAAAAACCGCGAGAAGCGACCAGCCCAAAAATCAAAATTTCAGGGACTTTTTTTAACTAGGTAGCTCCTCTTAAGTAATTTCTGGATGTGGAACTAATACAAGCTGATGATCTCATATTGTATAGGGGGAAATGCAGGAAAGCCGGGAACAGAACATTAAATTGTACTCATTAGAATTTTGCTCTTTGAATGGGTCAAAATTCCCACAAAAACGTACCTTCATACAACTGAATTCTGTTCCATAGCTATCATCTAATTTGTATTTGGAATAACCGCCTCGCTTGTCGCTGTTGTTTCCAATTCTTATTTAGTGTTAAGTGACGTCTCTTACCGAAAACAGCAGGTCTTGGTTGATCTTCTGTTAGCCGTTAGAAGTCATCAAAGAAAGCTTATTGTGAACGACGTTTGTTGGCTCAGCATTAGCGATGCCTGAGATAGATCCAACCGATACTCCGCAGATCTCACATTTATTTCCACTCAGTTTCTGAATAATACTAAAGCAATTCAGCTGCATTGGCGTAGTTTTGGGACAGAGTGTTTAACTAAAGAGAGATAAGTTTACTTATTTTAATTTTGGGGTCAACTTCCCCTGTTCCACTCCTTCTTGCCGCAACAAATAACAAACACAATAATAAAGACACCCAGATAACTCAAAAGACCTGTTATCTTCTCCAAAGTGGACAAATATGGACATGAAATAAAGTGCAAGGATTAAGTCTGTATCACGTGACTTCGCATGATTTAAAATAAATGGAATGTAACGCCTAAAAGTTCCTCCTGTACATATATACTTGAGCAATAATAAAATGGGATCGAGGGGGGATAAACCACCCCACGCAAGCCAAAATGGGTCCCTTCTCAATACTGGGCCCCAAAATGTGCGACAGCGCTCAAGATCGCCGCAGACACCTCCAAATGACATAGGAGAACATAACATTTTGCGATTTTCCAATGTGGTAGTAGTCACCACCAATGGTAACTATAAGTTGGACAAAATGTCTTTTGTGATCGAGAAAGGAGGAAGGATACGATTTAAGGATAAATCAAGAACGCGCGTTTTTCACAAAGTTGTGAAAGTAGCTACGAAAACCGTGAAGGATAAGGTGTTCCTTCAACTGAACTTCTCCAAGGGCACACAGGCATTCAAATACGAGGATATCATAGCTGTTTATGGAAGGCCGGCTGAATTTGATTCCGAAGACACGTTGATTGGTGCATTGAAACCTTTCTTTCCTCCAAATATGACATTTGCTACAATAGATCCTAATGCTATAGCTAAGATTATGCCACAAGTTTTATTTACGGAAAAGAAAAAGTTCACCTCTAAAGATCCCGATTACTCCTCTCCACTACCAATGTCTCCGTCTAATAAAAAGCAAGAAGCGGTGGTACGACATCCAAGTAGAACGTCCGTACCGAAAGTCATCTATGATTCTCAAACCGATGAACAATTTGAAGATTTGATTAACGACAGCGATCTATACGATGATTTAGCAGAAAATATCCCGAAAGACAACCAGATATGCTTTTACCCAAAATTACAGTCCAATTATAATGGCCATCATGTCAACTTGTCAAATAAAGATTTCAAATGTTTGTACAATGGTAATTGGATCAATGATATACTAGTTGAGTTTTTCTTACACTATTATGTTGATCATTATGAACGTTCATTCCAGCGGAAAATCACACAGCCAGCTAAAATTAAAGTGATGTCTTCTTTTTTCTACACTACACTTTCCAAATCACCCTCTTCATACCTTAATGTTAAATCATGGTTTAAAAATATCAATCTCTTACTTTATGATTATGTTATAATACCAATAATTGTTGAATCACATTGGTTTTTAGTGATTTTTACTGGCATGCCGTCATTAGTTGATGGGAATGATCCAAATGACAGCGAAAGCTCAAGTGAAATAAATCCATCTTTAATTCCAACAGTTCATTTTTTAGATTCTTTAAAATCAAGGCATTTGAGACAATTTAAGATTTTGAAGTCATTCATTATTGAACATATCAATGACAAATTTGAAAATCCCCCAAGCTCGAAACAAATGGAAAAACGAATTATTTATCATGAGGCTATTGTCCCAAAGCAAAACAATTTTAATGATTGTGGTATACATGTCATCCAAAATGTTAAATCGTTCTTAGCGAATATGGAAACATTCAAGAGAGATATTCTATTCAATTCAAGAAGTTTCTCGGCTGAAAATTTGCTGATAAAATCAAAATCAAATAAATTAACTACAAGTTTGAACTTCCCAAGTAAGGAATATGGTAGAGGTAAAAGATCTTTATTGGTTGAGGAAATTCCAGCCCCCGTCAACACAGCTGAAAATAATCACAATAATAACAAAGCTATTTCGAAGAGGAATATGAGATTACTTTCTCCTGGTCATACGCCTGATGATTCCACCAACACAGTGACTGTCCGTAAGAGTTCACGCTATTTAGGTCAAACTGACCAAAATATCTTGAGTGATAATGATATCAATGATCCAGATTTCATTGATGCCAATACCGAACTAGATATGAATATATCCAAATCGCATAGACATCTGGAAAAAATCAATGATGCTAAAAAGGTAAATGCTCGTGAAAATTTGCGTAATGTCTTGATCGAGTTACTTCATGATCAAGTTAAAAAAAGCGGTTCAAAGGACCAACTAGAACAAATTGGGCTAACGTATCACCAATTGGAAATACTAGGTATCGAGTTTGATCCAAATACGGATTTACCAATGAACAATGATTCTAATAGTGAAGGTGATAACCAAAACGATAGTAATAACGTTGATAATATGAATGAAGAAGATGATGACGATTTTTTTATTCACAGTGAAAAAATGTTGATTTCTCCTTCAAAATCTGCATTGAAGAGAGCTAACAAGAATAAAAAGAAAATTCATTGGAGAGATGTAAGAAAAATGGAGCAGTTGAAGCAACAAGTTAACGAGAAGCATCAGCTAAAATTTGGTTATTCGGATCCTGATGATTCAGAAAACGATAATGAAATTAATAGCATTCAGAAAATATACGTTAACGAACCTGATAAAAATGACCACCATTTAAAGGTTAATTTAGATGAAGGAAAATTCTTACTGCCATCATATAATCCGGAATTAAATGATATGAAATATAGATTCAAACCTAAAGAATACATAGAACATCAATCCAATAACCTCAGTATTCCATCAAATGGAGTTTTCAAAACTTCAGAGGAGCAGCTAAGGCATTTTAATCAAGAATTTGCTAAAAGACATGTTGATGATATTAAGGAAATTCCAGGTGATAGCGATTTGTTAGCTCCTGCTAAAAAAGATAATGATGAAATTAACAAATACTTTCAATTACAAAATCAAATGCATCCAAAGCAACTAAAGTCTAAGCATGAGCTAAGCGCCAACTCCTTTAAAGATACAACAGCAACTAGAAACAACCCGATACCAGAATCTTATTTCAAAACTGTGTCTCACTCGAAAAAAACATTTGATTTACAGCAGCCCCCAACTGTTCACACTACCAAAGTAACACGCCCACTGCTAAATAATAACGATAAATCTCATTCTTTTAGTGAAAAGCCCTTAACGTCACTTAATATCCCTAACCAACAGAAAAACTCAGGCTTCAAAAATTATTTCGTGAAAGATTCTAAAATCAACCAAATGTTAAAACTTGATAAGAACAAATTATCTACAAGTCGTGGTTCTTTAGATTCAAATGTGAGTCACAATTCTATTTTAAACCAGTTTCAAAATGGACTATTTAAGATAAATCAAGCTAACAATCGTGAGGAAGATGATGACAGTGGCGGTGACGATATGGAGTCTGTTATTGTAAAAGATCCCAAGAAGAAAAATATTCGCATATCCCCTGATGATTCACACTCACCGATAAAACTGATAGACCGCAAACCTAATCCTTTGGTTTCCACTATTAAAGATAATGACAATAATATTAACGGAAAGAAACTAAATGAAACATCCAAATTAAAAGGATATACCTCAAGTTCTAAGAATAATCCTAGGAACACCGCATTTTTAGAAAGATCTAGTAGGTCAAAAGATATGGAAGTAACACACGTGAATCATATAATTAGCTCATCGTCATCACCATCACCAATGATAAAAAAATCTATGTTAGACTCCTCGGCAGAGACAACTCCAAAAAAGGTCAATGCTTCAAGATCTAAAGATGACATTATTGAAATTGAAGAAATTGAGACGTCTCCTTTGAAATTGACAAATAACAATAATGATGATGGTGCTCTAAAAGTCAGAAAATCATCTTTCAGCATGAAAGATTACGCCCGTGAAAGACCAACTAGGTCAAATTCACAAGGCAATATTCAATTTGTCAAACTAGATGGTAGTGGAAGAAGGAAGATTACATTAGATGAGGTAGACAATAAGAAGAACAAACCAACTACAAATGAAAAGAATTCACTGTCTTCGTCTTCGTCTTCGTCCTCTCCTTTTTCTGATGAAACTTACTTGAAATTAAGAGATGTTCCACCTAAAAATCAAGGTGGACGTTATGGTAGAGGGAGATCATCTAAAGATAGAATAAAAGGCAATCAAGAAGAAGAGGTAATAATTGTCAAATCAAACAACGTGATACCTCAAAACAATAATTCTCTCAAACGAAGAAGATATGATGAATCCCAAAAATCATTTAACCCAATTCGAAATGGTCCGGCACTAAATAAAAGTATGAAAAGAAGAAATCATAAACCTGATGAAACTTTTGAATTAAGTGAAAACGATAATGGTCATCATGGTAAAAGGAAAAAATATAATGTCCATAAACGGATTAGCGGTATAGACTCGGATCCGGATGTTGTAGAATTGCCTTCACCTTTATTCGAATCAATTTAATTTCATAATCTTATGTAGAAAGAAATGCATATATAAACTCAACTTTCTTATAATGAAAGTATTTTTGAAGTAATACTACTACGGGCCGTTACATAAATTTTCATTTCCTCGTTAACATCAATATTAGCAGAAGTGATCGGACAATGATTAATTTCAGGCTGAACAATCACTTTACAAATCTCTTGCCTGATTTTGTTCATTGTGACATTAGCAACTTTGTAAGTTTCGGAATTTTTATCTGCTACTATAGAAGAAACAGCCGAAGTCGTTGAAAAATCAGAATATAAACTTGGAGCGTTTGCACTTGGAGAAATTGGTGGAATTGGTGGTAAATCTCTATTAGATAAAGAAGGTGGCTCAGGAAGAGCTCTATTATTCACCCCTCTATTGGATTTCAATGGTTTCATCCACTTTTGATTATCAACAACGTGAGTAACATTGGAGCTCCCACTAAAATTTCTTATGGATGGACTAGTAGGACCGGAACTTATATTTGTTGGAAATTGTGATAGAGTTAACAAATCTCCTTGAGACATTGATTCTACCACTTGAGTGGTCTTCAGAAACTCCAATGGATCCGTCGAAGAACTAAACATACCATATTTATCGGACAATCTGACGGGGTTGTGGATTCCAGGAGCCTCCTTCAAAGACATAGAAACTTTTTGAGATGGCTTGGTGGTTTTGGTGTATATTGTTGAGGAAACATTAATTGTAGTGTCAACAACATGACCAGCAGCAGAATTGATTGATTTAACGGTTTTATCCTTCAGGTTCTTTTTCCTGAATTCTCTAAATTCTTTTAGTAGAGTCATGTTATCCAGCTTTTCTTGAATGATGTTATTAGCTGCATTAAATTCGTCTATTATTTGTTCATAACTCAGCTTCTCACTCGTAGTTAAACCTTGTGATTGGCTAAATTTCTTCAAATTTCTAGAAATTAATTGCTGAATACTTGAGTAAGTAAACGCCAACTTTAATGTTAATTTGTAAATGAACTCGGAAAGAGAAGCCAGAATCTGAGGTATAATTAACTTAACCTTTTGATCAATATCTTGAAAAATCATATCAATATCAACCAGCTTTTCTGTGTGTAATTCTAAGTTGGCCTTGTCCTTCTCCAAATGTTTAGAATCTAGTTTAATATTGGAAGCAGAATCGACCTTCTTCCTTTGCATATCAAAATCCATCTTCTTGTGATTTCTTTTAGTTATCATCTTCAAGGCGCCTTTCAAAATCTTGATCATTTCATCACATTGATGTTGGAAGGTTTTGGAACTATCTGAGGTTTGACACCTAATGTCCCTTAACAAAAGTTTCACCATCTTAGAAGCCTGATTGAGTTCGTACATAGTAATTTTAGTCCATTCTTCATCTCCATTGGCATCGGGAATTGAATTGACATTGTCAATATCTTGATACATTGCTTCCTTTTCTTTTCCTTTGCCCCACAGCGACGCAGTTTTGGTGGATTTTTCGGACAGGGATCCATGGATATCCTTGAACGTCTCAATGACGTCAATAAAGTTTGTCATCTGTGAAACCCACAGCTTAGCCCATTTCTGTTCTTCCAGCTTGAGGTATTCAAGTCCGGCAACTGCTGTGGAAAGATCGTGTTCCCAAACTTTGATGATCGTGTCGTCCGCTGATTTGGATCCAAACAGCTGATGTGGCGTTCTGTAGAGCTGCTTCTTAATTCCACGCAACGACATTGTTTATCAAGCGAATAGGCTTGGTAAACGATATAATTATGGCTCTAATTTGTACTTATATCCGTCTTTCAATTCTCCGGCTGCTTACGTAAAGTTGATCACGTGATGTGTCATTATTTTGAGAACCCACTCTGCTCATTCGCTCAGCTAAGGGTAAGGAGAAGTAAAAAGAGCGTTCATTATACATATTTTAGCTACCGATGGATACTTAACTACGATTCATCAATCATATTTTGGAGTTTGTTAAATATGCGGTCGCGATGCATGGCGATGGGGTCATCATTCTCGTTGGCGAAGAACTGGTGTCTCTGACCAATTGTGTCAAGGGTAGTGTTACCATCAGCTGTATCATCAGCATTGTCCATGTTAATGTCACCATCGGTGTCGTCGATTATTTTCTGCTCGGCAACATCATTTTCCAAAGGCTGCAAAGGGCCCAAACCCACGACCCCCTCGGAGCGTTCGAAGTCCAACCGCGAGAACCTCCTCCTGTTTGTCATGATATCAAACTCATCGTCCTGGTCATCGCTTGGCTCCTCCATACCCATACTGATGGCCGAGTCGCTTTCGTACCCGCCGTCTTCGTCATCGGGATAGTCATTCCTGTAAAAGTTTTCGTCGTTGGAGTCCTCATCGTCGCTGACAACGTAATCCAACTCCGATTCATCCAGCAGCATTCCCAACTCGTCGTCATCAAAACGAATATATCCGATTTTCTCGGTTTTCAGCTGCGCACCGACGGCCTTGTCGCGGTAATACACATCGTAGACGTACTCTGAGTTAGGGTCTTGCTGATCCGCGTCTCCCTCCTCCTCCTCGTCAATGACACTGTTACTGTTGCCGTTGGACGGAGGGAAGGCAAAGTCCATTTTCGGTCTCGCGCTACCGCTGCCATTGCTACCATCCTGTGAAATAACGCTGCTCTGTCTGCGCTTCAAGGGCTTCTTGTTCGCGTCCATGCTGGTCTCGTCGTGCGTCTTCAAGTAATCGTTAAGCATGTCCAACAAATCTGGGTTCAACTCCTGCGGTCCCTCGTCCAGCTTCGGCTTGACCTCCTCCTCCGGTCCCGACTGGAGCTTGAACACGGGCCTGGCGTCCTTGGATCGTTTTTGCGAGGCCTGCAAAACTTGCGTCGAATCATTGATATCGTTCTGCTCGGTTCGTTGTAAGGTGAACACAAAACGTGGCCTCTTCACCTGTCTGCGCTTCTCTGTTTCAAACACAAGCGCCTCCAATGGGTCCTCGTCTCTGCGACGCTTTACTCGTAACACCTGTGGCGGCTCTCTAGCAGGCATTGTAATCTTCGTGGTTCTCTTACAAGTTTCCAATTTAGATTTCATGCCCTTATGCTTTGTTCCGCTCTGCACCTGATGATGCGATTGCCCGATCGGGCAATACGCTCATCGTGCTCAGCACAGAAACTCCACCCAAAATAACGTGGAGGGCAACTGACTACAAGTTTTTGCTTCAAGGGCAGAAATGACTGGGCCATTACTGTGTCTACTCTACCGATTGAATCGGGTGCTGCTGGATGTGTCGGAGCTGCTTGTCGGACTGACTTTTGACCCACGCAGAGACGTAGTGCTTATCACTGGAGGATCCGGAGGTTTGGGCAAGGAGTTGGCCGAGAAGTTTGTGGGGGCCGGTGCGCAGGTGGTGGTTTTTGATGTAGTTGTTCCAGCGCAGGGATCCCAGCAGTTTGTGGCCGGAGTGCACTATTTCCTGTGCGATGTGTCGTGCGTGCGTTCAATTGAGGCAAGTGCCAAGGAAGTCGAAGAGGTTGTTGGCAAGGTGACTGTTTTGATCAACAATGCCGGAATTGCCACTGGGGAGACAGTGTTACAATTAACCTACACGCAGATAGAGAAAACAGTGGCTGTGAACCTTCTTTCGAGCTTCTACACTATTAAAACGTTTCTACCGGCGATGCTGAATATGAAGAGGGGATACATCGTCACCATCGCTTCGACATTGGGCTACATGTCACCGGCTAGATTGAGTGCGTATGGTGCAAGTAAGTCTGGGTTGATAGCGCTACACGAGTCTCTCACTTACGAGCTAGGACCGCCGACGCTAAACACAACAGGAGTCAAAACGCTATTGATCTGTCCTGGTCAGTTGAAAACGTCTCTGTTTGAGAGTGTTCAAACGCCGCATTCGCTCTTGGCACCGGAGCTAGATCCCAAGTACGTCGCTAAGGAAGTCTACAAGGCAGTTAAATTAGGAAAGAGAGGAGAGATTAGTATGCCCTTTTACGGTAACATTTTGCCAATGTTCAGATCGGCCCCCTGGCCATTGGTCCAGCTGGCCAGACATTTTTCTGGAATCGACAGAGGTATGCTAAAGTTCACCAATGAGAAGCTTCGCCAGGTGAAGGACGTTTCTAGTGTCTTGACGTTAAACACCGCCAACAAATTGGGCAGCGTTATTTCGTTCCAGGCTCAACAACGTGCCAGAGAAGAAGGTTAGTGTAGTTTCTATAGTTTGCTTATACCATCATATACAAGTAGTGTTGAAATGTGTCTTTGCGCCTATCCTATTTCTTCTTCAGCTTTTTACTGGCTGGCTTGTTCTTATTCTTTTTCTTCTGGGTATCATCCTCATCGGCTGGTCGTTTAGCACGAGGGGCCACTTTGAAAAACCCATCCAAACGACTTTGGACACCACCCTTTAGGGCCTTTTTCAACTTTTCGGCACCGTCTCTAATTCTTTGATCGCTAAACCCATTCTGTTTGACCATGAATTCAATCAAACCGTCGACGTCCGGCTCTTGCCATTTCAGCGAAACCTCATCCCCCTTAAGAACTTCTGGGTTTTTGAATAGTTCTCTGGCCTCTTTATAAGGCCAATTTTCAGGAACTTTGTGTTTTGACTTAGGGTCCGACTCAATGTGTTCAATGATGTTTTCGATGCTTTGGTGGGTTTTGATCAGGTTAAGTGCGGTGACAGGCCCAACACCCTTGATGGTTTCACAGTAATCGCATCCTAGCAAAATACAGAAGTCGATAAACTGGTCCAGGTCCATTTCCAAGTCTTCCAAGACGACATTCAAGTCATACTCATCAATGGGCAGTTTCCTTGATTCTGCCACTGTAACATTTCTCAACAAATGAGAAGGCGAGTAGCAAATGGTGTCCATGTCTTCACTGGCGGCACCATACACTTTGCCTGCCTTGCTCAGCTCGGCGCACTGAGCTTCGGCCTCACATGGAGCTTCCACGTACGGTATGCCCATCAATTTGAGCAACTTCTTTGCCTCGTCGTTCTGCTCACGCGTCACTCTCACAGTCCTTCTTTCGAACTTGGCGATCTCCTCCACAGTTCCTGTTTCCTTCATCTCAATGGCCTTCTTTTCGGCCTCTTCTCTACGTTTCAACCGTTTCTCCAACTCACCGCCCTTCAACACAGGCGGCTTACCGTCAAAGACGTAGCAGGGCTTGACGCCCGCAGCCACCATTCGGATTGTTCTGTAGAAAAAGCCCATCAAGTGCGACGTTGTGCCCCCTTCTGCGTTGGTTAGGTTGTTCCCGTCCTGCTGTCTGACTGCAATGAGAAATTGGTAGAGACACATCGACGCGTCAATCGCGATCTTGCGACCAAAGAGGTTCTTCATCTCCTGCGACTTAATCGCGCGCGGCGCCTTGTCCTTGATGATCCCGTTGAGGCCCTTGATACCCATTGCTCAAACAACTACAGACGCGTTATACACGTACACAAAGTTTTTCACCATTTCCTATAGCAAAAACGCGTTGCGAAATTGTTAAAATACGAAATGCCTTGTTTTGAAACAGAGAAATGGCAGTTTTAGCAGAACAATTAGCATAACTGGGATGTGCTAATGAGCAGCATTGTGGTGAAATTAGTTTTGTCTTGTTAGCTGTAGAAAATGCTGAGTTAAAAGTTTCAACTAGCTCAAAACTGGCTTTTTCCAGCCTTCCTTTTAAAAATACCCGCTAAACTGCCTGCTCCAAATCCATTGATGGTAATTTCGGCAAGAGGTGGTGCTTCAATAGCCCTAAATCAGTCTATTTACAATAGTTGAAATATTCAGCCAGGAGAATAAACATTTTTTTCTCTCTTCTATATCCAGTTTCGTTTCGTTCTGTTCTTCTGTTAGAAAGTCTTCCTCATGTTCAACAGACCGAACACGGGCGCTTCGGGCTTTGGAGGTTTTGGGTCCAACACGGGCCAGGCGGCCTCAACGCCTTTTGGCCAGCAACCGCAGCAGCAGGGCTCGATTTTTGGCCAGAACAACGCAAACCCTACCGCAACCGGTGGTGGTGTTGGTGGTGGACTGTTTGGTCAGCAGCAAGGGGGTTCCACTTTTGGCTCAGGCGGTGCCTTTGGCCAGTCAGCAGCTGGTAACACCAACAACAATGCAGGTTCGGGCCTTTTTGGCCAGCAGAACGCTAATACTTCCTTTGGTCAACCAAGCACCAACACCGGGTTTGGTCAGTCCAGCGGCGGTGGTGGTTTATTTGGTCAACAAAACACTAATTCCGGGTTTGGTCAGTCTGCTGGTGGTAACATGTCTTCTCCATTTGGTCAAAATGCTGGCGCTGGTGGCGCTGGTGCTTTTGGTTCCACACCTATGGGTGGAGCGAACACCGCCAATGGTGTACCTTTCAAGCCCTACCAAGAGAGAGACCCTGTCAATGGTGTGTCTGTCTACCAATCCATCTCGGCCATGCCAGAATACAAAAATATGTCTTTTGAGGAAATTCGTGTACAGGATTATATGCAAAATAGAAGATATGGACAAGGTCAGCAGCAAAACGCTGCTACCACTGGTGGGTTTGGTCAAGCTGCTAATACTTCTTTTGGTGGTGCCAACACCTCTGGGTTTGGTATGAACACCAACACTAACACTGGTGGTGGGCTCTTTGGCCAAAATACTACCAGTAACACAGGTGGTGGCCTTTTTGGTCAAAATAATACCAATACAGGTGGTGCATTTGGTCAAAACAACACCACAGGAGGTGGGTTATTTGGTCAAACTAACAATAATGCTAACACTGGTGGTGCTTTAGGTGGAGCATTTGGTCAAAATAATAATAACAATGCTGGTGGTGGTATGTTTGGTCAAAATAATACTAATACTTTTGGTGCAAACAACACTAACAATGCTTTCGGTACCAACAACAACACCACTAGTGGTGGCCTCTTTGGCTCTAACAATAACACCAACACCGCAAGTGGCGGTCTTTTTGGACAAACGAACAACACCAACAACGCATTTGGCGCTTCTAATACTAATAATGCGTTTGGTTCAACTCCTATGAGTGGTGGAGGTATGTTTGGCTCTGCTAATAACGCCAATTCTGGTGCTACTGGTGTTGGTGGTACCGGTGGGGGACTTTTTGGTAACAACAATGGTGCAGCTGCTGCTCCTTCTGCTGGAGGCCTCTTTGGGGCTAAACCTGCTGCTCCAACTACCGGTGGTTTATTTGGTAACAATAACTCCACTCCTGCAGCAGGCGGTGGTCTTTTTGGTAATAATACTGGTACCGGTACTCCTGCTTCAGGTGGTTTATTCGGTAACAATAATGCTGCGCCTGCTGCCGGTGGTGGACTTTTTGGTGCTAAACCCGCCGCACCAGCTACTGGTGGTCTTTTTGGAAACAATACCGGCGCCGCTGCCCCTGCCACTGGTGGCTTATTTGGTGCTAAACCAGCTGCTCCGGCTACTGGTGGCTTATTTGGTAACAATACCGCCACTGCAGCTCCTGCTACAGGAGGCTTGTTTGGCGCTAAACCAGCTGCAACAGGTGGTCTTTTTGGTAACAATGCAGGTGCAGCCGCTCCTGCTACTGGTGGCCTCTTCGGTGCTAAACCAGCTGCAACAGGTGGCCTATTTGGTAACAACACAGGTGCAGCCGCTCCTGCTGCAGGTGGGCTTTTTGGTGCCAAGCCAGCTGCTCCAGCAACAGGGGGTCTCTTTGGTGGATCCAACACTACCACTACATTAGGTGGTTTGTCTAATCAAGGTGGTGGTCTGTTTGGTAACAATAATAACAACAACACCACAAGCCTGACCAACGGTACAGGTTTTGGTATGAACTCTTTGCAACAGCAGCAGCCACAACAACAAGCTGTTCAAGTCAGTCAAAACCCTTACAACTCGTCGTCTTTATTCAATGGAATTGCCCAACCAGGTGCTATTCAACCACCAACTGTTACTTATTACGTTAAGCCAGAAGCTAAACCTATTAAAGAGGTTGAAAAGAAAAAGACTACTTTAACTGCTGCCTATAGACTCACTCCAAAGCCATTGTTCAAGATTAATGAATCCATTGTTCAGAGATCTGGTACTATTGTTTCTTCCACTACACCTGAATTGCTTAGAACATCCAACAGTGCTCAAAAGCTAATCCAAGGTGAAGATAATAACTCAGTTAGTGATATCAAATCTTTGAACACAAACAAATCAGCCGAAAGCTTGTCAAATACTACAGCCTCTAACAAGTCCTTGTCCAATATCACCACTCAAGAGACTGATAAGGCCATTTTGTCCAATCCAATCTTCTCGCTTTCCGATTCTGTTAGGAATTTGATTGCATCTAAGGTTAAAGCCCCAAAGGAAGTTGATTTCAAGGCAGGTATCAGCTCTAGCGTTAAATCACCAGAACCTGACAGTGATGTTCAAGATATTCTCAACACTTCCACCCGTGTTATGGACGGCCAAGATGGAGCAGACCTCAAAGAAATTCCAACTGATGATGAGGTGGATGATGACAGTATTGGTTCTTTAGATTTCCCTGAAGGGTTCTACACCATTCCATCGATTGCAGAATTGACTACCTATTCGCCAGAACAATTGACAGCTGTTGAAAACTTAACTATTGGGTACCAAGGCCAAGGTTCTGTCAAATTCCTCAAGCCTGTTGATTTGACAACCATTGGTGGTATTGGCAATCTACACCATTTGGTTGTTTTCGAGAATAAGGAGTTCTGTATTTACCCAGACGCCATCAACAAGCCTGCTGTTGGTGAGGGGTTGAACTTACCTGCCGTTGTCAAGATTGAGGGCTGTTTCCCTCGCAATAAACAGAACACAGCTTACATCACCGATCCTCACCATCCAGCTGTCAAGGTTCACATCAGAAGATTGATGTCTGTGGCTGGCGTCAAGTATATTGGCTACGAGGCCAGCACAGGTACTTGGAAGTTCCAGATCGAACACTGCTAAGTCCGCTTGCTGGTTTGCCCATATTTATATATTTTTTAATTCAAAATGTCAAAACTATCTTAATTATATATGCTGAGCAAAAATGTAGAAATTACAGATCAGTAGGAAAAAAAATATTGAGACGCGTAAACATTGAATTGAGCTGTGTGTTTACCTTTGCAAAACTTTTGGCAATGAAGCGAAGGCTGTCTTCTGATCTGGGATCTGAGGTCATTGACGAAAATGTGATGGGAAGAAGACTGTCTCTGCCTGCGTCGGTGCACGCGAAAGGTGCTATGCCTAGAGCTCCTCAAACACCAGAGGCTGCGCGCGATTGGAGTGATAGGAGAAGACACACATTGATGCCGTTGAGATCCTCTATGAAAACTATTGGCGTTGACCGCAATTTGGACAGACGGGTGAGCTTTGCTGGACAAGTTTCCGTGCACAAATTCCAAATCAATACCTCACCTAGAAGGAAACCACGATCTTCCCTTGGTGCTAATGGTAAATTGAGTATACACGAGTATATGCAAAAACAAAATAGTCTAAATAACACAGTTGATAGTGGAGAGACACTTGATGATAAACAACAGCGAATTGATAAAGAAATTGCCGATATACATGCGATGAAATACCAGGAATTTGAGATTGATGAGGATAACTCAACTCAAACTATGGAGATGTCTATTGAATTGACAAATCAAATCAGAGAACAACAGAAGATCAGGGATGATAATGGAGAAGAAGTTATCAAGGAAGATGAAAACGCTGCTGATAATGAAATGGGTGTAAATGATGCTGGTGACGAAGGTAGCGATATTGAAGGACATGATAGCTTCAGAAGTTTGTTTGAAGATTTAGAAAATGAAGATGACAATAATTATGATACGAATGAAAGATCTGAGGGAGAAATAACTATGGAGTTTACTCAACCAGTTCCACCAGTTAAAGAGTCAATAACTACTACATTGGACGCTAATAAATCCACTAGTATTCCATTAGCTGGGCCCATAGCAACCGAGCTACAACAGCTACACCAAAATAAACCAGGACTTCAAACTCTGAGTCTAGAAGATACCACCAATAATGATATGGAAATTACTGAAAAGATTTTGGCGCCTATAGTCTCAAACACCGAGGATCCTATGATAGATGATGTCACAGAAATTATGGATTTGACGGATAAGGTCTCAAATCAAATCGGTGTAGTTGATGATTCGGCTATTGAAATTGACGATCAAACACAAACCATGAATTTAACACAAGTTTTCCGTACTCAACTTATAGATACCGCCGCTAAAAGTACTCAAAATGGCACAGATGAACCAACAATGGAACTCACAGAACCTGTGCGAATAATATCAGATTCGACAATGAATATAAATGATGGAAATGCTGACGTACTATCCACTGTGATGGAACAATCCGAACCGGCTACAATGGATGAATCCATAACCCCACCAACACCACTGAAAGATACCCCAAATGAGAATGATACTGGAAATTCCAGTCTAAATGATATGTCCTTTGGTACCGAAATGGTTCCATTGGCTGAAGTTAGCGTTGATATTGAAGAACAGGATAACGCGAACTTTGAGTCTGCTGACATTTTAGAAGATGATGACAACTATATCAATGTAACTCTGGAAACATTTTTACGCGATATTAATGTTCAGTTTTATGAATCTATAGGTCCATCGGAAAAAGAAATTGAAGATACGATCAATTTGGGCAAATCCATCGGTGATGGTTCTTCTGAGTCACCTAACCAAACATCAGTAGGTTCATTTTCTTCTTCATCTTCCAATGCTGTCACTCCAATTAGACCTACCAATACCACTGATGCAGATGATACACCAGATCTTGGTGGCGGCGGAAGTGCAACTGATGATACACAAAGGAGACAAACATTGTTGGATTATATTGATTCCGCTAATAATGAATTATTTTATCATTATTTGAGTCATATAATAAATCAATATAGGTCATCAATTGGTACCATTTCCAATATGGTGACTAAATTTTCACATGATGTCAGTGAATCTAATTTGTTAACAATGAGGGAATATTATAATCAAGAATCAGATGTTAAGATGGATTTGAGAACTAATTATCAATCGTTGGCCAGTTTTACAAGGAAAAAATCTCAGAACGAGAATTTACTTTTCATTTCTGGGCTAATTGAACAATTAATTGAATCATATAGTAAATCAAAGGAAGAATTGGTTACCGAATTGGAAAATGCTATGGAATGGAGGAAAAATGTGTTAATGGAGCGGCAACAGATGATTGAAACTAAATTGGAATTGTCTAAAATTGTTGAAAAGTTACTAAAAGTCAAAAATGAGTGGTCAGTATTAGATATACCCAAATGGAAAGAAATCAGTCAACAAATCAAAACTGTTTCCCAAGAAAACTTACAATTGGAACTTCAAATCAAGGATTTGATAGATTCTCAAGCGGTGAAGCAAGATCAATTAAATGAGTTACAAATAGAAAGAAATTTATTAAATAAAGAAGTTACTGAACTTCAAGGAAAACTCAAAACAGCTAAATTGCCAATTGATTTAGAATTGAGTCAATTGAGCGAGAAGTTGAGAAAGATTGAAATTGAAACAGGGGTTAGGATGATCAATGAAGATCCTTTACATCTTATTGTTAAGGGTGATCTGAAAGTTTTTTTCAGCTTAAATGACGGAATTGAAATAGAAATTTTGAGGCTACATCATTTTAAGCCATATGAAGACTTAGTTAATATTTTTATTCATAACTTTCAGGAGCAAAATCAACAGCTGGACAAGTTTGAATTTATTAAAGAATTGAAAAATGAATGGTACTCATTTAAACAAATTTGGAAAGAGTTGACTATGATTTATTATTTGCACCCAACCGAAATCACTCAGGAAGGATTTGAAGTAGATTATAAAATTGGAAAAGCCAAATTTATTTGTTCAACCAAGGATTTAATAAACAAAAATCAACCCATTAAAATAGTAACAAATGATCAAGTTAAGTTTAAATTAATCAATGGTCAATTTGGTAATTTAGATCTTTTTAAACGAATTCAATATGATTGACCCAAATGTGTATATTTATATATATTTATAAATTAGTTTCTATCTTATACAATGCTACTGATCAATGGCATCTTCAGTAATTGAAACAACACCAAAATCTTTTAGAACTTTGTCATAAATATTCTGACCTGCAGATTTATCTATGATATTATTGTTGGCTATGATTTCATCCGGTACGTCAACAATTTCTCCTCCGACACTTACATTACCCGGAGATCTATCCACCAGGGCATCTAATGTATTACCACAATCATTTGAATCAACCGTCCGAACAAACCTAGCAGGTAACGAAACAGAATGACCCATTTGGACATTGGCTTGGGCGGGAATCATTGGAACCACTGGGGGTGTTGGCTGTTGTGGTGACCTATTAAAATTAAAAACTAAATGATGACCATCATCACTATCTTCAGTGAAATCATCATGATCATCATTATAATCATCCTCAGTGGCATTATTATCTGAATGGTGATATTCGCCAGAAGGACTCTTTAATAGATTGATCTTAGTACCATAAATGGCAGTACGTGGGATACTTTCAATG
The DNA here is from genome assembly GCA_030579555.1 of Saturnispora silvae. NCBI lineage: Eukaryota > Fungi > Ascomycota > Pichiomycetes > Pichiales > Pichiaceae > Saturnispora > Saturnispora silvae. Next base: position 337,977 of record JAKTRE010000005.1, on the reverse strand, counting down.
CTATGACTGTTATTCCTTGAGTGATTTGCAGAGCCTTTGATGGAATCCATTTGAAGTGCTTGTGTTTGACTTAATGAACTTGAGTTCGAGGGTCTTGGTGATCTAGCTGCTGTGATAACAATGGGTTGGTCATTGTCATCGTCACTACTACTGCTGTCACTGCTACTGCTGCTACTGTGCTTTGGTATCATCACAGGGGTTGCCTTTTTCTTTTCGGAATAACGACGTGAAGCTAATGATTTCTTGTTAATCATGAATGGTTTATCTTCTTCATCAGATGATGAAGATGAAGATGGAGACATTGGTCCCTTTGCTCTGTCAAATGCACTGTGGCTGGAATTATCAGACTGTGGTATTGAAGACTTTGTAGGAGTTGGACGACGTTGAGGTACAGCTGAAGGAATGATGTTAGGTGGTGTCACTCTACCAAATCCAACTCTTTGTGTTATCAATGGAGATTTAGGCTTTTCAGGTATAGCTGTATTCCTTTTAGAATAAGAACCCGAAAGCACCGGTATTGAAGAATTTGACTGCCTTGGTGATATCCTTGAAGGTGTGCCTTGTTGCTGTTGTTGTTGTTGCTGTCTCATTGAATTATTATTGTTTATTAATGGGTTTCTAGAGGAATATGATGAATTGCTCAAACCCAGATTAACTGATGAAACCATTGTTGGATTTGAAAAAAACTTATTATAACCTTCGTCATAATAAGAATCCAATGAAGCGTAAGAAGGATTGACGGTAAGTTGAGCTCTACGTTCAGAAGCTTCCAATTCCTTTCTAAAATCAAATCCTTCAGAAGTAATGGGTCTTCCTTCAGACGGATCATCGATATGATCATTCTCTTGCGCGTCATGGTCATTTCCTTCTTCTTTTTTTTCTTCTTCGTCTTCTTCATCATCATCCTCTTCCTCGTCACTTGCATCACTTGCAGTAGATAGATCATATTTATCGAAAGATCTGTCATGCATATTTCCATTCTCATGCTGGTAAACCTCATCATCTTCTATTGTTTTATTGTCATCTATTATTAAAGAATCGATTTCTTTAGTTGGTAAGCTTGACAGTTTTTTCATGACAATAGGTTTTAACAATGGTAAGGCTGGCTCATTCTTCAAATCTAAGTCTTTGAACTCTGTAGTCAATAACACTTCGGCTTTACCATCCATAAAAGAGGAAGAAGAGTTCAAGCTTGCCATATCATCAACAATAATATCATTATTGGTCTCATCCATGGAGATATTTTGGGCTGCCTCGGAAAAAATGTAGCTATGAGAATCCTTTAAACTCATAGAGGATAATCCAGAAGGCTTCAAGTTATTAGGGCCAGAAGTTGAAGTTGACGATGGAGATGCGGTGGTAGAGCTAGACCATGCCTTTTTCATATCTGAAAATTTCTTTTTGATCATCCCGCCTAACCCAATAACTGCCTCGTCCATTTCTTTATTACTGACGTCAATCTTCATATCCTTCTTCCAACATGCTTCTTCATAATACAATTTAGAGGCTTCGGTTAAACCGTTTAGATAAAATTTATGGGCTTTAATTTCATCAATGTCTATTCTTTTCGACGGATCTTTGGCTAACATTTTGTTGAGTAGATCCTTGGCCTGGCTAAAATCGTTGTAGCTCAAAGGTTCGGCGTCTATCCATTTACTCATATCTGGGAATTTCAAAGGATCGTTGTTGATCACATCGAATAGCTTGTATTCCGATTCTGCAGTGAAAGGCAAGCAGCCAAACAACAAACAGTAAAGGGTGACACCTAGAGCCCAAATATCGATTTTGTGGGTCACCTTGAGGTTGTTAGAGTTTGGGCTGATTTGGCAGAGTTCCGGTGCTAAAAATGCGGGAGTACCGGCGGTTTTGGCCAATTCGAATTCGTTGTCGTTTCCGTTCAAATTTGCGGCAAAGGAAACGCCAAAATCGGAGATTTTGACGTTACCATCTCTGTCAACAAGTAGATTCGAGGGCTTGATATCTCTGTGGATGATGTTCTGATGGTGGAGGTATTCTAGACCACAGACGACGTCTCTGAAGGCGGACTTTGTGTCTTCCAAGCTTAGCAAAGGCTCCTGTGCGCCTGACAAGTCTTCTGGTAGCTGCTGCCACTTGATTTCGCCTCGCTCGAGGTACTCCAACACCATGTAGATTTTTCTAGAGTTCTCGGCGTCCAAGACCTCCAACAACTTGACAACGTGCGGATGGTTGCATTTTTTCATGATGGCAATTTCCTTTCTGATTTTGTCCTCCTGGGAAGCAGAACGCTTGGTCAATCGCTCGATCGAATGGGATTTGTTCTGTCTGTCGACAATTTTGATGGCCACGAACTTGCCTGTTTTCAGGTCGCGGGCCAACTTGACCTTGCCGTGCTGGCCCGCACCAAGGTCCTTGACAATCTCGTACGTGTTCAAGACACGTTTGCGCGTCACCGGGTCGTATTCCACCTTGACATGATGAGTTTCTTTGACAGGCTCCCCAAAATGGGTCACACTGGACGCCACGCTGTCAGCTCTGAGCCGCGGCTGCGTCGGTGCTGGCGCCAACACATGGTCGCCTCTGTGGCCAGACCCGCGTCTGGAACGCGTGTCGTCATCTGTGCTGCCACGCGTGCTGAAAAGAAAATCGGACACCTTTGCGGCCAGTCCGGCACGGCGCGAGCTGCTGTGCGCGCTGTGCGCACTACTGCGGCGACTGCCCGCGCGTGAGTCCAGCGTCGCGACAGCGCCGTCGCTGCTCTTCTCGTCCTGAGCGCCGTCCATATGTCGCGACATCGCAGGGTCCAAACAGAAAGCGAGATCAATCTACCCAGGAAGAATATCATTAAAAAAGGACGTGTTTTTCTTCCCCGGAAAATTTTTTGACGTGCACCGAATCCAATCAAAAAGGCTCAGCAGAGCAAAAATATTAATTTTGATTGATTACGTAAGCTAGCAAGCTAGCGAGAAACAAAAATAATTACGTAATCAACGAAAAAAAACACCAAATTACGTAAGCAAGCAAGCATTGAAAATAATTAGATAATGAGCTTAGATGCGGCTTCCGTCAGCCAATATGCTGCTTTACGGGAGCATTTTCTGTTTGTGGTGAAGTCTATTAAGGAAAGAAGATAAAGCTATAGACGTTAAAGCCAATAGAGAAAGAAGCCTTTGTGTTGACGGTTCGTTTGTTTTAAATTGGGTGGCGGAAGAAAGCCTTGTTTAGGTTATCTAACGTCAAGGAAGCACAATGTCCCTTCGCCCTAGCTGAGCAATATCGTTTGTAGGCCCGACGGTGAGTAGCACTTTCGTTTCTTCTCAAAGAACCAGACCCGGCCAAACATAATGTGGCCTTCCAGGGGCGTCGCAATATCGACGCTTGCGCTTGCTCGAATTTCAGCTAGGTTATGGCTCGTTTGAGGTTCCACCTTGTTCATCTTTCTCCTCACGTCCACCTCCTCCACTTTTACCACCCCCCCCCCCACTTTCACCACCTCCTCCACCATCTTCAACCACTCAATGGTTCATATCGGACTGGAGAGGAAGGCACAAACCAATTAGCTCATTTGCTCATTTGGGCCGCTTTAGGCGTTTTGCTCATTTGAGCCGTTTCAGACGCCGGGTTTTGCTCATTTGTAGTCTTACGCGTTTCTTTACTTGCTTATTGCTTAATTTGCTAGCTTGCTATATACAAAGTGTTTACAAAGGATAGAACATCTTCCCGGAGACCTCGTCGAAGGCCACCTGTCTGTCCTTCTTGTTGTCGCGGAAGACCTTACCGTATCTGTAACCGACCTGGCCTGTTTTGACAGGTGTGAACTTGAAGAGAACTCTGTCGGAGTCCTTCTTAGGGCCGAAGAAGGCCGTGGAGGCGGCGTGGCCAGCGGCGGCGCTGGCCGCGTGCGACGAGTGCTCGCCTCCTTCGGAGAGCTTCTGCAAGGTGACGCTGGCAGGCTCGAGGCCGAACTCTCTGGCCGCGTCAACAGGGCCGAATGGCTCGGATTCGGCAATGGTCAAGAACCGCGACTGGAGCGTCTCCTTTGGAACCGGGATTTCGGTCAAGTTCTCGGCGAGCTTGCCCGAGCTGGACACAGGGAACATTCTCTGCATGGTGGTGGCCATTTTCTTGAGGTCGCCGGACACGAGCCCGGCCTGTTCCCAGTCCTCCTCGATCTTGCGTAGCTTCAAGATGGCTTCGATACGCTGGATCTTCAGCCCGTACTTGATGGCCGCCTGCTGCGACGACATCTTGTTGAGGATGATGTCGTTCACGATCTGGATCTTGGTCTGGTCCTGGATCGCGAAGTTGGTGAAGCAGTGCGCGTTGAACGGGAACGGCTGCAGTCTGTTTCTGGACCGCTGTCTGCTGTCCTTGGCGTCCGCAGCGTCGTCCTCGCCAGACTCGAACTCGCTGGCCACCTTGAAGTGCGCGTTGCCGCGCTCGCTCTGCGGATCGATGTAGTTGGTCTGGAAGTTGCTCTTCGGATAGCTGTATTTGTTCAGGAAGTACTCGCCCTTGTAGTTCTTAGGGCCCAGGAACTCGTCCATGAGTCTCTTGAACACCGTCTGCTTGCGCCCGCCTCTGGCCGGTGGAATGTTCCCGGCCTTCGAGTAGAACGGGTACGCCAGCGTTCTTCTGTGACGCACACCCAGACGGTTGATCACCGTGCTCGCGCTCTTCTGCTGGGAGAACATACTTTGCTAACAGGAAAAGGTCCAACGACAAGTTGAAGAACACCATGAAAAATTTTGCCAATACCCATAGATGCGAGAGAGAGATGAGCATGTCACGACAACAAGTGGTGTTGTGATAATTTTGCACTGGTTTGAATTAGATGTGTGAGTTGAAACTAGGGTGGTTGGGTTGTGGTGGTAGGGAGTTACTTTATGGTAAAGTCCGTTAAGCCAAATTGAAAGTTTGATTGGACATGTTGTTGAATTTGTTTTCCTTTGAAGAGCAAATATTGGTAGAAATCTTGTAAGTTGGCATACAAAAAGTGGCTTTTGGTGCAAACGGGCGTTAGACCTCAAACCAGCACAGCAGCTGTAATAAGCAGCTCGTGAAACACAAGAAAACACCCAATATTGGTATTATGTTGCACGGGGATCGCATAATTGGATATCCGTGCTGTTTGTTTGGTTCGTTTGCAGCATTTACTTTTTCACTATATACAATACCGTTCAGTTGCACATGTTGAGTCGACTGCGAGTAGCACTTCGCGGACGATGTCTGAGCACTGCGGTGGTCAGGCCCGACTTGAGAGACTATCAACGAGATTGTGTGTCGTCCATCATCAATGAACTTTCACTGGGTAAGTACAAATCTTTAGCTGTTTCAATCGGCACAGGTGGCGGCAAAACCGTTACTTTCAGCTCGCTGATCCCCGAGTTGATCAAGATACCTCACAACGCTAGAGAAAAGCAGCATGTGCATCGTAACGGGGTCTTGATCTTAGTTCACAGGACTGAATTGGCCTCTCAAACAATAGCAACCCTGCAAAGGTTGGGTTTAAAGAACATTTATTTGGATATGTCTAAAAGTCGACCTGATTTTGACCAAATAGAGGCTAACCCTACGGAACCGTTTATCATAGTTGGATCCGTGCCCAGTCTAGCCCGGATGGGTCTGAAAAGAATGGACCAATATCCGTTAGACAGGTTTCATAGTATCATAATTGATGAATGTCATCATAGTGCAGCAGAATCGTACCAAAACATTATCAGCAAATTCAAGAACACATTTATTCTAGGCTTTACAGCAACACTCTCGCGGAATGATCGCAAACCATTGGGCAAAACATTTGCCAAAATTGTCTACGAAAAGCCGATTCATGAGCTAATCGATGGAAACTATTTGGTTGATTTCAAATGGCAGAAGGTGAATGTTGGACTTAACTTGGACGAGATAGAATCAAATAGTAAAGATTATCTATTAGACTCATTAGCCCAGCATGTCGTGACCGAAGAAATCCATCAGATTATATTGAAAACCTTTTTAAAATTACAAAGTAAACAAAATGAGATGATGAACTCAGTTTTGGGGTTTTGTGTTAATGTTGAGCATATGCAAATATTAAGCAAGCTTTTCAATGCTAATGACATCCCTTCCAACTACATTTCAGGCCAAACCAACCCCAATGACCGAGCAAGCATTCTAGAGGATTTCAAATCTGGCAAATTGAAAGTGTTATTTAATTGTGGTGTCTTTACTGAGGGCACTGATATACCCAACATTGATACCATTTTACTAATTAGACCAACTAAGTCCAAAGAATTGTTGACTCAAATGATAGGTAGGGGGTTACGACTGCACCATTCTAAAACATTCCTACACATCATTGATTTTGTCGACAATCAATCTTTAGGCTTATCCTTCAAAGGCCAGCTTTTGAAAGAAAAGGCACAATCGATGCTACAGCTTGCTGGCAGTACAGATGGCAAAGGCGGCCCCCCTATTAGAGACATGCAGCTACCTGGGACTGCGGAATATATTAAGATGTCAGGCTCCAAAACCATCCTTGATATGTTGAATGAATCCAATGTTAATCACTACAGATTGATCAAAAGCGATATCGATAAATTGAATAGTCACTTAGGTATCCAATTTGATTTACTAGCTTACAATACGTATGTTTTCATCTTGCACCCTTACCAGTACTTCCAGCTGAAAGTTTCCAAGGGCCCCAAGTACACCTTGGAGGTGGTCAGAAAATTTGACAGAGGCATTGGCGAGAACAGGAAAATCAGTCGACTCACTGAAAACCTAGTGACCAACGGCACGATAGATGAAATCATTTCGCAGATGCAGAAACTGAGCCAGTCAGATGTTTTCAAGGAGTCCCTTAACAAGCAAATGAATTCGATGTTCCAAATGAGAGGCAAACAAATCACCGAGAAGCAATCGCAATACTTGATCAAAAAGATGAGTACTTTAATTCAGAATCAGGCCCGTCCCATACTAAATGTAAGCGCGGCTATTTCCAAGGCCAGAACTTGTGTCACCCAAATGGACCGAGAACAGGCATCTAGATTGATATCCTTCAGCACTATCTCCAAAAGTTCACTGGAATTGTGGCTACAGAGAAACTTGTTCAATACAAATGCGAAACGGAAGGCTGTCACTTCGCAGGACTACATCGACAGCATGAACCGGAAAATGGAAACCGGGTGGGACGAGTAAAGACACAGTGAGGAAAACCGCGTGCATATAGTGCCGCAATACGATTACAGATCAACTTTTGTTTTAGTCTCCATTTTCACATGTGGGTGCTTTGATATTTTGAAAAATGCCTTCCCTTGTAGCACGTTTTGGCCGCGGTAGTTCTTTTTTCTTGAACATGCTGGCCAACCGAGGCCGCATGACGATACAATGCCGAGCTCAGACCGTACGAGGAGCCCTATCTTAATTGATGGCCTTTGAACATTGCAATGCTGTCTCGCCAAGCCAGCTGGCACGCTTTGTTGAAGGCCAACAATCAGCCCATGTTCATTTGGCGAAAACCCCATGCAAGGCTCCATTTGAGGGTACAAACAAGTCCTACGCCTCTAGTCTAGTGAATGTTGTGCCCGACCCCCTCTAGCTTGGCCAATAGATGCACTTTCTCTGTTGCGGACATTTGTCCGCATAAAGAAAGTCACACGCTGGGCTGCAGAAACAAATTTCCAGAAAAAGAAGGGACACAGCGTGTTCCAACAAGGGCCATCCCGTTATGTGCCCCATTTCCCGCCACTGTTTCACTCTTATTGCACGAATATTATTTTAGTATTACCCATATTTCACTGTGGCTTGTTGTGCTGAGCACATGAGCATCCTGTTTTCCTTTTTTTTTTTTTCTTCTCTTTTGTGACTTGAAAAATTTCAAGAGATTTATTATAAAGCTCTTTTCCATACTTCTTTTTCCTTAGAGAGCTGTGCATTTATTATTTCATTGGAAATTGACATAATGACATTCAGCAGGCCTCCGAGTACCGCATTTTCCACACAAATGTTTGCATCCTCGCCAACACACCAGCAGAGACTGAACTCGGGCCAAAGCTCGTTGCAGTCGTCACCGCTTTCGCGATCCAAGAGAACAAACTCGGACTACGATTGTCAAACCAAAAAGGTGAAAGACCACACGCAGTACGACTCGCCAAACCCAGAAGCCAACATGACGCTAGAGTCGATCGACCTGGAACAGTACCCGCAGTTCCACCATCCGGATGGAGGGATCATCCAGTTCACACCGATCGGTAACATCAGATCAATGGTCAATCCAGCTACCAACCAAGTGGAGAGGTTGATAGAAAACAATTCCAAGTTCGACCTGACCCAGACGCAGAACGGGATTGATGGGTACAAAATCTTCCTAGGTGACAGCAGCAATGGCGGCCAGCACGTTCATGGCGCCAGCTGCAGCACTACTGCCTGTGGTGGCAATGACCAATGTGCAGAACCCTACATGGCCAATGGCTACGCCCAATTCTCATCGCATGCTGGTTGTTGCGGTGACGATTACGATTGTGACTCCGATCTGGATTTCGACGACGATGACCACGATTGTCATATGCACTAAATAGAAGAACTAAAATACCCCTCTTGACTATCTTTGCCCCTACTCATTTGTTTCTGTTTAATTAAAAGAATTCTGTATAGATAACTTGATTTTGAGTAACTTATTATTGACAAGTCCGTTTTTGAGATTCGGAGCTAGTAGTTTCGCGTGTTTAAGACAGGTCTGACCGGAATACCCAACTGAATAGATAAATAACGCAGTGTGGTACCATTTCAGATCACATACAGTGCAATGCAGTTTGAGTAATTGAATTGCGACTAGCCAACAAACCGTTCCAGTGCTCATTTGCTCATTTGTAATATTTAACGTTTATTATAACTATACACAGGAAAAAAGGAAAAGGGAATAGATTAAATATCATTTTTAATATCAGCTGAACGTTTACCCTTCTTGGTTTTATTATGTGGTTTTTTGTCATTTTTGTCAGACGAAGTTGGCTTATTATTAGCATTATTAGGTTTCTTACCTTTAGGCTTATCATTGTTATTCTTGCGACTAGAACTGCCACCACTTCGTCTATTGCCTTGTTGAGGCTGGGAAATCTGAGGCTGCTGTTGCTGCTGTTGGTACTTTTTACTCTCTTCTTGCCACCAGCGCTCAAACTCAGCTTCCTGCCTGATTTCATCCAATGTTTTAGTATTCAATGAGTTACTGTCTTGGTAAATATCTCCGTTACCTAGAAATGTACTATTTGGACTAGATCCACCGAATGACCGTAAAGAATCACCACTCATAGTTATAGAGTTGATGCCCCTCTTACTTTTGTTATTATTGGCTTTCAATTCACCAATAGATGGAAAGTTAACGTTAGTCAATTTATTAGTGGATAAAATGGCGGCTGTACCTCGTTCCATCACTTTAATATCGTCCGTTATGACCTTTGCATTGTTCGATTGGCCCCAAGGGTTCAATTTAATGATAGGATTTTCAGGTTCAGGTTCATTCGTAAGCGCGCTAATATCCAATTTGGTTGCTGTTGACTTGTTAAATATTGGAGTTTTGAGTTGAGGCTTCTTTTTTGGCTTAGAAACATTTTGTTTGAGAATATCTGATATACTAGTCTCAACTTGATCATTTGTGACATTATTAACACCATTAATTAGTCCATTCATTGAACTCTTTCTTACGGCGGAGGCTGTTGTGGTTGTTGTTGCTGTTGTTGGACTTGTTGATAGTAGCCCAGATGATGATGATGGTCTCGATAAACCGATCATAGAGCCAGAACGAGATGATTTAACAAGAGTGTTAATTGATGAATTGCTTCTACTACCTTTCTTGCGTGGCACAACAGGTATAAACTCGTCATCGTCAATTAAAACATTTTCATTTGATAAAGAGACACTAGAACTATTGGAGTTATTCCTAATTGGAATAGTGGATTTAACTGCTATTGGATCAGCTTGTTTTTCTAAAGTCTTATTTTTGGTTATTAATTTCAAATTATCACCCAAAGAAATTTTCTTTTTGACGTTGAATTCATGTTTCTTCAGATCTTCATCATTGTAAAATGGCACATAAAGATGTTGTAACCAGGGATGAACGTAATAAGCATTGAAAATCTCAATATCTCGTTGAAAAAGGTCCAAACTATGATCTTGGTAAGGTAGTGGAGGAAATTTATATTTGAATTTTTTATTCTTACCAATTTTAACTGCTGGCGTCTCATCTTTGAAGATATATGGTGAAGGAACATAGAACTCAATTAATTGAGCTATTTTCAGTTCTAATTTGCTCAAACAAGAAGCTTCAACCAATTTCCAACTGTCATCTGCCAAAACCAATTTGAAGTTATTCAAGATGAACCATGATATCTGTGAAAATAATTGGTCCATCTTTAATATTGAAGCATGCTGCAATAAAATTTGGTAATTATCTAAGGAGATGTAGTCTTTCAGGATTAACTGACAATATTGGATCAATTCATCAAAGAGATATTGATTTGAAACATACGCCAACTGTAAAATAACATTAATGAATTCGTTTTCATCATCATTTTCTTGATATTTCTTCAAAAGTGAATCAAAAGTAGATAAATCGCCTTTAGTCAAATAATTCCAAATTAGCTCCCAAATCGATAAATCAAAACCAAAGGAGATATTTTTATGCGATAACATTCTCAAAATTTCATTTCTTAAAATGAATCTATTAATGGTTATCAACTCATCTTGTAAAGTTATTTGGATATTTTGTGAATTTTCTTTATCAATACCGCCCAGAGCAAAAGTATACTTTGCCAGACAGTCTTTTATATTCTTCATTATTGGCAATTGAATTGACAATAAATCATAACCTAGTTTTAAGTCACCACCAATGTTGAATTTAGGGGAAACATTTGAATAAATTTGATCTAAATAACAAAGAATACATTCAGGTAATATTTTGTCTGATCTAAAAATCAAATATGGCATGCCACCATCTGAGAGATGATTTATTGAGATTTCCAAATTCTTAGTATGCAAATCTTTGCTAATCCCTAATCTTGTTGTTACGAAATCATAATGAATAGGTATGGATATATCATAAGGCTGAATTTCTAGAATTGAGTCAAAAAATTTCACATTGGAAATCCCAAATGACGAATCCTCTGCATGTAAGTGAGGATGCCTCAATTTCATCAATGTATCGTAATGGATTTCGTTAAGATGATCAAAATTGATCTCATAATTCACTTGGGGTTGTATAAATTTGAATCTGCCTGAAGGATTTTGGTCATCATCATCTTCGTCATCCTCTTGCTCTTCTTCATCATCTTTAAAGCCGTTCATAGTAACAACATCCTCATTGATAAAACTACTCGACATCACATCATGATCTCTTATTGGACTCATATTTGCAATGTCATATAAGTATTTACCGTATTTTATATCATGAGCTAAAATGTCTGAGCCAAACCTTATTCCGTAAAGTTCGTCATTATTTAGACCCAAAGTAAGAGATTTGATATTAGATTGAGCTCTGATCCACTTTTTATTCTTTTTACCGTTCGATCGTTTGAAAACTTCACCACAGGAGGTCAAAATGTAAGTGTTATTAGCATTTTGTAAGATATCAATAGCTACCATAGAAATGGATTTTGGTTTCCAAATCAAAGAATATTTGACTTGAGGGACGTATTCGTCTTTGATTATCGTTTCAATCTGGGGCAAAACCATTTTATAGATAGTACCATCATCATAAATTAGCATAACCTCAAAGTTTGCACCCGTAGTTTGTTTAATTGATGTAACCTTCCTTGGTTTAACTGGTCTATAAAACTCAAACTTGTCATCTAGTTTACGTGATGGCGGTACCAATTTAATATGAATACCTTGATTGTATAAATGAATATCACCTGATTTGGATAAGACCAACGTAATTCCAGATGGAAGTAAATGAACTTGATTTATTGGATCTTGATATTTCCAGTTTAATGTTGTACAATTTTTGTCAGATTTATTTGTGCCAAAATTGCCTTGATTGGTACCATAAAATGTTATTTGATCATTTGTATATACAGCTAAGGTATTGGAATTTAATGCTATTTTATTATTAGTGGTGGCATCGTTAGCCTGAGAATTGAGTAAAGTTTGGTACCCGACAATTGAAAGAGAACGATCTGAAGAAGATGAATTTAGTGGCGTTAATAGTAACGGGATATTAGAATTGGAGTCATTTGTTGGTAATTGAGAATTTGAATTGTCTCCACAGGCGTAGATATCTCCATTGCCAAGTTGAACTATAGTTAAGCCATTGGCGACTTCAACATTGATTATCTTGCTCTCTGCAAAGAAACCAACGTAGGTAAATTCCGCTAGGGAACGATAATTACCTTGACATAATTGGCCAGATAAGTTAGACCCTTTGAGGTACAAGTTGCCATTGGAGATTACGGCCACATGAGTAGAACAGGATATCACTTTCTGGACATTGTTGAACCCCTCTATGGGATCTTGACCCTGAATTAAATACGTGGAATGCGATTTTCTGTTTTTCAGTTTACCTGAGTGGATGTACTTACCATTCAAATCGATACTATTGGGTTGTCGCTTACTTTGCTGGAATGTGAATAATCTACTTGACATGACTTCCCATGGGTTCAAGCCATCCTTGTCCTTCATGGACACCAATTTGAGCCCGTGGACAGACTGCAGAAGCCTGTTGATGAGCGTCAAATGGAGGCAATGACAGGCCCAATGCAGGATATTCCACCCGTTCTCTATGCAAGTGGAGAGCAACACCGTGTTCGGCACGTCACCCTGGGCCACCAATCTCAATGCATCGTCTATCACAGCTGTGTTGTTTTGTATTGCGGCCATGTGAAGCACGGTTCTGCCCATCATGTCGCGTCGCAGTAAAGTTTGCATCGTCAGCCGCGGCGTGGTCCCCCCGGAAACACCGTGCTGGCTGTCTTTAGCCTCAGAAGCGGCGAAGGCGGTGACTGCTAAAGTGTAAGCGCATGCTGTGGCCAGATGTGATGTTTTCAGGCTGGGGGAACCTTTTAATTAAGCAGAAGAGACACCAGAGCACACGTTTATATACCATTTTTACAGTCTGGAGTTGAGCATTTTTCCCCTTACGTAAGCAGCCGGTCACGTGACGTCACGTGACGTCCTCATCCCGTTATTTTATCGTTATTGTGGTTGAGTGTATATATACATAGTTATCGTTTCGAGTCGATGACGCGACTGAGCGCCGAGGTGCGCATTGCTCCTGTCTGCTCGGCCCAGTTGCCGATTTTCGCGTGCGCCTGCATGAATTTAGCAGCGCATCTGTCTGTGCAATCGGCCTCTCCCCTGGCAAGATCGCCCTCGCCGTATTCCAAGGCCATGCACTTGGCCGCACACCGCTGTCGGAGTGTCTCCAAAAGCTGTGCCATGCAGTCGTACTGGTACTCTGCTGCTTCCAAACGGTCCATTGTTGTTAGCAGCCAAGAGCTTCTTCTTAGGCCAGCTATTCAGAAAATTCAAATGTAGTGAAAAATTCCACCAGAGACCAGTCACGTGACATCGCGACAGTTTTGCGTGTTGCAAAAGGCATCAAAATAGACGCGACAATTCTACATGTCGTGAGGGCAACAGACTAGCCGCGACAGTTTTACGTGTCGTGAGGGCAAAAGGACAAACGCGAAACTTTTGCTTTTGCTTTGAAGTTGAGCATAAATATTGCTTTCCTCCCGCCTTCTCCTTCCAACTCACTATCTAGCGTTTATGAAAGACTATCTGTTGTCGGGAACGCCGGCTGAGGAGTATGCGCACCACACACCGGCGGACGACGCGTTGAGGTCGAAATATCTTCTATCGCTCTCACCGCTTTTCTCGCATTTCATAAAGGCCCCAGAGGCAACCACCAGCACCAAGAAGAAGAACTCCCGCAAGAGACGTAAGACGGAGCGCGAAGAGGATTCGGAATTGTTGGCAGATGAGGAGGAGATGATCTCGGCCACCACGAACTTGTCGGAATCACCCTCCTATGTTAACGGTACCTTAAGGGACTATCAGATCCAAGGTCTCAATTGGTTGATCTCGCTCTATGAGCACAAGTTGTCTGGTATTTTGGCCGATGAAATGGGGCTTGGGAAAACACTACAGACGATCTCCTTTCTAGGGTATTTGAGAGAGTACGAGCACATCAAAGGCCCCTATCTAGTCATCGTGCCGAAGTCCACACTAAACAATTGGCAGAGAGAATTCGCCAAATGGACGCCACAGGTAAATACCGTGGTTCTGCAGGGTACGAAGGAGGAGAGAAGCGAGATCATCAGGGATCAAATCATGGAATGCAAATTTGACGTCCTAATCACCTCCTTCGAAATGGTTATCAGAGAGAAGTCCAAATTGAACAAGTTCAAATGGCAGTATTTGGTCATCGATGAAGCTCATAGAATTAAAAACGAAGAGGCTTCGTTATCTCAGGTTATCAGAACTTTTTACTCAAAGTACAGACTCTTGATCACTGGTACACCGCTACAAAATAATTTACATGAATTGTGGTCCCTTTTGAACTTCTTATTACCAGACGTTTTTGGCCAAAGTGAAAAGTTCAACGAATGGTTCCAGTCTTCCGAGGATGATGATACGGTAAACAAACTACACAAAATTTTATCTCCTTTCCTTTTGCGTAGGGTGAAGGCAGAAGTTGAGAAATCGCTTCTACCCAAAATTGAAACTAATGTCTATGTTGGCATGACCCCCATGCAGATCAAATGGTATAAGAACCTTCTAGCTAAAGATATTGACGCCGTCAACGGCCAAATTGGCAAGCGTGAGGGTCAAACGAGGCTATTAAACATCGTCATGCAATTGAGAAAATGTTGTAATCACCCATATCTTTTTGAGGGGGCCGAACCAGGTCCACCCTTCACCACAGATGAACATTTAGTTGAAAATGCTGGTAAAATGATTGTTTTAGATAAGCTTTTGAAAAAATTGAAGAAGGAAGGTTCAAGGGTGTTGATTTTCTCTCAGATGAGTAGAATGTTAGACATTATGGAGGATTATTGCTATTTAAGAGATTATGAGTATTGCAGAATTGATGGTTCAACTGATCATGTTGATAGAATTGAGGCGATTGATGAATATAATAAGCCAAATTCCGAAAAGTTCATCTTCCTTTTAACAACAAGAGCTGGTGGGTTAGGTATCAATTTAGTGACTGCTGATGTTGTTATCCTTTTTGATTCAGATTGGAACCCTCAGGCAGATTTGCAAGCCATGGATAGAGCTCATAGAATTGGTCAAAAGAAACAAGTGCAAGTTTTCAGATTCGTCACTGATAAAGCCATTGAAGAAAAAGTTTTAGAAAGAGCTGCTAAAAAGTTAAGATTAGACCAGCTAGTTATTCAGCAAGGTAGGAAAAAGTACCAGGATGAAAAGAAGGATAAGAAGGAATCCAAGGAGGAGCTTCTTAACATGATTCAACATGGTGCTCAGGAAGTTTTAGATTCCAAAAACGAAGAGAAACAAAAACAAAGTTTAGATGATGATATTGATAATATTCTAGCCCGTGGTATGGAAAAGACCAAGGAACTTAATTCCAAATTTTCCAAGTTGGGACTTGATGATATCCAAAACTTTAATGGTGATACTCAATCGGCATATGAATGGAATGGACAGAATTTTGCCAATCAGCCCAAAATTAAGCTAGGTGAAGAATTCTTACAACAAAGTGCGCGTAGGACAAGAAAGGATCATCAATATTCTGTTGACGGGTATTACAAAGAAGTGTTATCAACAACTATGTCATCAGGGATGAACCAATCAAACAATGCTTCCAATGCTAATAGACAGCAAGCCCAGACTAAGGGGTTACCTCGACCACCTAAAAACTATACCATATACGATTTCCAATTCTTTGATCCTAGATTTGAATCACTACTAAAAAAGGAGCAGCTAGCATATAAGAAGAAGATCGGGTATCAAGTATTCAACCCTAATGGAGAGTTTGATCCTGAGGATAATGAATTAGGCATTACGGCCGATGAATACGATGGTTTGACTCCGAAGGAGCAGAGAGATTTGGTTTCCACCAAGGCCAATCATTTCCAATCCATTATCGATGAAGCGGACGAGTTTACTGAAGAGGACTTAGAACTGAAGAATAAAATTCTAGAAGAAAGTTTCGGTGATTGGAATAGGAGAGAATTCATGCAATTCATTCATTCATGTGCTAAAAATGGCCGCGATAGCTATAAAGAAATTTCCAAGGATGTCAAGGGTAAATCGAAGCTAGACATTGAACGTTATTCGAAAGTGTTCTGGGTGAGGTACAAGGAAGTTGATGGATGGGAAAGATACATCAAGGAAATTGAATTGGGTGAACGCAAACTGGAAAGGACGATCTCCCAATCGGCCATTCTCAAATCCAAACTGGAAGGGTTGGAAAACCCAATTGACGATCTGGTTATTGTTTACCCGCCAAACAACTCGAAGAGGATGTATTCCTTGCAAGAGGACCGATTCATTTTGATCAAGGCCCACGAGCATGGGTTACTGAATAAGCATTTGCTTGATTTGATCAAGCGCGATTTTGTGATGGACGAGGCGTTTAGATATTGTTTTTATGCGAAGAGCCGGACCAGTGTGGAGTTGGGTAGGAGATTGGGTACCTTGTTGTTGGCCATAAGTCGAGAGTATGAACCCGAGGCGTTCAAGAGAAAAAGACGTGCTGGCGAGATAAGTGAGCAGCCGGAGCAACACCAGGAAAATGGACACAAGTCTATCAAGCTGGAGTAGCTGTCAGACTAGATGGATCTAGGTTTGTGTAGACTATTTGTACGATTAAGTTATTAACCCGGGTATTGGCGTGCTGAGCCAAAACTTGCTCAGCACACCTGTGCACCGCGACATTTTGAAGCGTTGCAATTTTTGCTTAGCCAGAAAAAACAGTGCTTACTTTAGGAAAAAATTTGAATGGCCTATAGGAACGCTGATTTTTTTGATTACATTTACAGAACATTGGTTCCTCTCTCCAATCGCAATTATGTTGAGAACCACTGCCGTGAGACACTTTGCGCGCTCCGTGCGCCGCGCCGTCGACGTTGAGTTGAAGATCGATGGGATTCCAGTCTCGATCGAGAAGGGCTCATCGATCATCCAGGCCGCTGAGAAGGCCGGCGTCTATATTCCAAGATACTGTTACCACGACCGTTTGGCCGTCGCAGGTAACTGTCGTATGTGTCTCGTTGAGATCGAGAAGTCTCCTAAGATGGCTGCTGCTTGTGCTATGCCGGTCGGGCCAGGTATGTCTGTTTTGACCCAGACCGACAAGGTCAAGAAGGTCAGAGAGGGTATCACCGAGTTCTTGCTCTCGAACCATCCATTGGACTGTCCTGTTTGTGACCAGGGTGGTGAGTGTGACTTACAGGAGCAGACCCTGAGATACGGTTCCGACAGAGGTAGATTCAACGAGGTTTCCGGTAAGAGAGCCACTGAAAACAAGGCCATTGGTCCATTGGTCAAGACTTCCATGAACAGATGTATCCACTGTACCAGATGTGTCAGATTCTTGAACGACGTTGCTGGTGCTCCAGAATTCGGTACCGCCGGTAGAGGTAACGATCTGCAGATCGGGACCTACGTGGAAAGAAACGTCAACTCTGAATTGTCCGGTAACATTGTCGACTTGTGTCCAGTCGGTGCCTTGACCTCTAAGCCTTACGCTTTCAAGGCCAGACCTTGGGAATTAAAGAGAACCGAGTCCATTGATGTTTTCGATGCCCTTGGTTCTGCCATCAGAGTCGACGCTAGAGGTGCTGAAGTCATGAGAGTTTTGCCAAGATTGAACGAAGAAATCAACCAGGAATGGATTTCCGACAGATCTAGATACGCCGTTGATGGTTTGAAGGTCCAAAGATTGACCAAGCCTTTGCTCAAGCAAGGTAACACCTTTGTTGATGCCACTTGGGACTCTGCTCTTTCTACCATTGCTAAGCAAATTGAACAAATCAACCCAGCTGAAAACGAAATCAAGGCCGTTGCTGGTCCTCTGGTTGATGTCGAAGCTATGGTCTCATTAAAGGACTTGGTCAACAGATTGGGTTCTGAAAACTTAACCATTGATGCCCCAGTCACCTCATTACCTTCTGCTGATATTAGATCTAACTACATCTTCAACTCTTCTATCGAAGGCATTGAAGAAGCCGACCAAATCTTGATTATTGGCTCAAACCCAAGACACGAAGCTGCTGTTTTGAACGCCAGAATCAGAGGTCACTGGTTGGAATCCGATGTTGAAATCTCTCACATTGGTGAAGCCTTTGAATCCACCTTCCAGTTGAACCACTTAGGTGAATCTGCTGCTGATTTAGAAAAGGCTTTGGCTGGTGATTTAGGTAAGAAGTTGGCTGGTGCCAAGAAGCCATTGATCATCGTCGGTTCCGGTGTCTTTGAATCCGCTGACTCTAAGGCTGTTGAATCTACTTTGAAGAAGTTCATCAAGGGTAAGGAAAATATCGTCAACGAAGAATGGAATGGTTTGAACGTTTTACAGCGTTCTGCCTCTGCTGCTGGTGCCCTTGATGTTGGGTTCTACAACTCTAACCCAGAAGTTCAAGCTATCAAGCCAAAGGTTGTTTTCTTGTTAGGTGCTGATGAAATTGATCCTTCAACTATCCCAACCGACGCCTTTGTTGTCTACATTGGTCACCATGGTGATGTTGGTGCTTCCATCGCCGATGTCGTTTTACCAGGTACTGCATACACTGAAAAGTCCGCCACATATGTCAACACTGAAGGTAGAGCACAGATGTCTACTGCTGCTGTTGGTCCAATTGGTGTTGCCAGAGAAGACTGGACAATTTTCAAGGCTCTTTCTGAGTACTTGGGTGTTGGCTTACCATATGAAGATATTCGTTCCTTACGTTCAAGAATTTCCACCATTGCTCCACACTTAGTCAGATTTGAAACTATTGAAAAGGTTTCACCAGAAACATTCAAGTTAGGCTTAGATGTTGCTGGTGCACCAAAGGCTTCAAGTGCGGTTTTGGCTAACCCATTAAAGAACTTCTACATGACCGATGCCATTTCTAGAAACTCTAAGACGATGGCTCAATGTGTTGGTTCTTTCGGTTCTAAGGTTGACAAGACCACTGATAAAAACGCTCATTTATACTTAGGTATGGCTTAAGTGTTGTGGAAAAGGAAACACATTAAACGAAACTAAAAAAGGAAAAAATATATATATGAGAAATGAATTGACGAATTTTTTCAATCTATCCAAATATCAACGTCAATTAACATTAAACTATTCATCATTAGACTGTCATAGTCCATCTCTTTGTCTTACTTTTTATTTATTAAATTATATATATAATTAAAGTATATTTATTATGAGTCTTTCTTTTGGTATTGATCAATTGAACAATTCTAATACATTGTCTTCACCGTAGTCTTTCATCATTTTCAAAACCCAGTCACAAACTCTATTACTACCATTTTTTTTAGCCATGTCTAGACTTTCACAAATTGTTTTGCCCTTGATTTTTAGTGTAGTTTTGAAAATTGGCTTCTTACTATCATGTTCAGACTGAACGTTGGTGGTAACAAATTCCGGCATTATCTTCTTTTGTCTCAAAATATTCTGTAATGAGCTCCTAGCACGATTGTCAAAATCGTCATTGAAAGATTCTAGTTTGTGGGGTAAATCAATTTTTGGAAGCTCCTTTGTAGCAATTGGCTTTTGCACTTCATCAACAACAGGAGTCTCCTTTTTCTCCTTTTTGTTTTCAGGAACCGCCTGTTTAACACTTGTTTGATCCTTGGGGATCATCAACCTCAACATATGGTACTTTTCCACTGCCTTTCTATTTTCCAACGCAGCCATGGCAGCCCTGAAGGATGCATCTTTATAACTTGTGCCTTCACCAGTACCAATAACTTCGTCATCCAAATAGCATCCAACGACATTAAAAGTGCAACCTTTAGGGACATCTTTGATAAATTTAGCAGGTAAAGGTTCCAATTTTTCATACCTTGGGTATCTGATAGCACAACCAACTAAGGCATACAATTCAGTCTTGGAGTTTAATGCAAGTCTTTGAGAGATATCACAGTTGGTCACATTGGATTTAACTTCTTTGAATGAACTGGAATATGGGTTCAAGGGAACTGGTTTAGAACCATCATCTTCAAAAGAATGATGCTTTTTATTGGTTATCTTAGGTTGATTCGAATACTTTCCCAAACCTAATTTCATATCATATTTATCTAAGAAATCTTCATACAATTCTGTTAACCACTGTTTGATAATATTATAACCGTCAACACCACCCTTGTCGATGTACAATGCTCCAATATATGCTTCCATTAAATCTGCAATTAGCTTAGTGTATTTTTTATTGTCACTTTCTATGATATTGACACTCTTTTCAAAACCTTCTGAACCTTCGCGACCTTTATAAATTAGCTCTGCCTTTTGGTGGAATCCGTAAGATCTTGCAAATTTTTCTAATGTTTCGTTTCTAACGATAGCAATACGTATACGTGACAATTCCCCTTCAGATAAATCAGGGTACCTTTCACAAACTATATCGGTGGCAATTAGCTCTAAAACAGCATCACCAATAAACTCCAATCTTTCATTATTTGTTTGAATTTTATCGATATTACTCAAATCGAGGTTTCCATTGGTGTACGATTTATGAACAAAAACCCTAGCTTCTAATGACGGATCAGCTATAGGTGGTAATGGTGGTAGATCGTGATACTTACCTCTATTCTGAACATTGATTTTATTTTCCGATAATTTTTTCATTATTAATGAAGTGTTCAACGAGCCTTCGATTTGGGTATCATTATCGAAATTGATAATTTGATCAAATATCTTCAGTTTGCCGTCAACATAGAGTGTTTTCAATGCTGTACCTAGTTGCAATTTGTTTGATCTTGACAGGATCAAAATTTTACCTGATAAATCTTTTCCAAAGGAATCGAATGTATTGGATTGAATATCAATGACCCGCTGCATATATTGGTTTAATTTTTCTTGTGTTGGTGCAATTTCTATCAATCGTTGCAATTGGGTTTGGATAACCCCCACTGAGTGTTCAATATTCTCAAAATCACTCAATGAAAAATCATTTGGTGAGAGCTTTTTAATCATTTCAGACGTATTCACAGCTTCGTCGCCATTATTGCAGCTTGCCTCTTCTAGCGGGTTGGTTATTTCAGCATCTGATGCAGGGTTGGATGGTTTTGCTTCGGATTTAGATTTAGATTTCAGCTCTTTATCCTTTTTATCCTTTTTATCCTTTTCCTTCTTCTCCTTTTTAACTTTTTCCTTTTTGTCCTTTTTATTTAACTTGGATTTTTTGTGTTTCTTTTGGTGTTCATCTGAATCTTCTAATAACCTCTTGGGCATTATGTGATACTATACAAAGGAGAGAAAGAGAAAGCTATACACTATAAAAGATTCTTTTTAAAATCTGAATTTTTTTGCACTGCCTTGCTCAGCACGCTTAGGCGCTTCTTCTTCTGTTCTTTTCCGCTTATTTGGTTGATTACTATTCATATCGTAGGCCTGAGCCTGAGAACCAAAGATAGAAGAAGAACCATTGGATTTGCCTGTCACAGTTTGCGCCAATATTTCGTACAAAGGTCGGTTTGTGCTTGTCGGTCTATTAGCGGTTTCAGGTTTGTTCTGCGCTGATCCCAAAGTTTTGATCACAACATCACCCTTTTGTGCAGAATAATCGCCACTGTCATCATCATTCTGGTCATCGTCTAGTTCCTCATTGTCGCTATCCAAGTCGTTTACTAGTTTACCCCATTGCGAATGCTGTTTGTGGGAAACATTACCGAAAGTGACACCCTTGTTAGTTATCTTTATATTCGGATAGTCTGGCGACGGACCCAACTGGACGACATTGCCCAGCCATGGTATCATGGTACTGCTAGAAACACCCAAGGCGCGCTGTAGTTCCAAACTCATTCGGCCAGGAATCATTTCGTCAATGGCTTTGGCAGACAAGTTAGACTCGTCCGTCGCTTCACCCTCATATAGATCTCCGTAGGATAATAGGTTTGGCTTTAGTTGGTTTTTGAAGAACGCATCGTATAGTAAATGGTAGTCCAAGTCCAATTGACCAGCCTTGGGCTGCACTCTGGCTCTCATTCGGGACTTTAGGTTGTCGCCTTCGTCGGCTGGATCATTTACGGGTCTCATGTCTTGGATACCTGTGGCCTTGATGAAATTCGGCAATTCAAAGGGTTTCTGGACTCCCCTCTTGGAATCTAGGAACGATTTCTTAGAGGTCCAGTGACGTGGCACTGGCACGCTATTGTGTAGCGTGCGGAGATACACGTGGAAGAACGGATCAGGGGAATTGACATCTTGCCAGTTTATATCTGAAGAGAACTTCGATATGGATTTGAGTAGCGAAAGCGGTATGGAATGTTCTCTCTTGAACTTCCTTTTGGATATCTCGTTTCCAGGTTTCGAGAGGGATATGTTTGGCTTCGACTGGTGTTGGTTTTGCTCTGAGATGTCTTCTAGTTTGATCAGGGACGTAGGTTCTTCCTCCTCTTCGTCCTTGGGTATTTGATCAGAATCGCTAACTTTCTCGCTCTGCTGCTGCTCCTGCTGCTCCTCCCTTTGTATCTGTTTTGTGTTGAACTTCTCCATCACTTCTCTAATACTGTCGTCCACCTCTGAGTCCAGCGTCTCTACGACGATGTCATTTTCATCATCGGAGATAGCTTTAGGGCCTGTGACGGAGGCAGTTTTCGCTGTTTCCACCTCTGTATCGTTCCGATCAACCAGGCTAGCCAGCTCCTGCTTCTTCTGCTTCTCCTTCTGTCTCCGCTTCTGGTTCTTGGACACTTTGCTGGCCATTACTTAAAGAAAGAACAAGAGCTAGCTGGCTATACCTTTTTTTTCACTACTGCCCTTATAGTTCAGCTACTTATTATGTATACATAACCCTGGGGTCCAAACAGCGCCGTACTAACAAAGCTTATTCTTTTAACATCTAATTGAGGCTAGTACGAACTTAAAAATAGCGGTTTGTTCTTCTCAAACCCGCTTTAAAGCCTGTACAGATACTGAAAGATATTGGAAGATCTGATTTCGTTTAAATGCACTCATGGCACTAAAACTACCGGATTTTGCCCCTTCTTTGACAGTAATATAGCTGGCAAAAAGCACATTTGGCAGCCTCCAAATTCATGTGACTATCCAGTCGTCACGCTTCGCAATACCAAATAGTAGCCAACTCACTAGACCTCTGATGTATTTTTCTTACTCTCCTATACTGTTTCCTTTGCAGAACAATGTCGGTTTCCACAGAGATAAGCAAACGACCTAGCGTGACCAGCGAGTTGCAATTGGAGCCGGCCAGCGGGTCGTCGTCGGCGAGCACGCCGTTCAGCGCGTCCAACGCGTCCACGGGGTCCTTCAAACAGCCTGCGGAGGCGCAAAACGCGTCCAAATCCGCGTCTGAGGACCCCAAGCCGCACGAGACGCTGCTGCAACACACGCGAGAGGCCAAGCAGAACATTGCGGCTGCGCTGAAGGAGCTGGACCTCAGCCGCGCCGAGTTTGTCCGTCTGAGTGGCCATCTTGAGAAGAAATTCGACAAGTTTGCGCGATAACAGGCGGTGTCGTTTGCGCACCGATTACACACGATAACAGCTACTAATTAGGTCTACAAGGGAGCCTATCGTGAGCTTAGCCACAAAGACCCCTCCGTAATAATGCTGCACCGCTATCGTGTTACATGTAGCAAACCGGTGTGTTTATATTTTTCATCTCTGTAAGATAGATCTGCAGCTAGTTGGCATGCTTAGTGGGGTCATACTGCAGGGATGCGACCGCAAGACGATAGTGACAGCTCTGGGGAGACACGTGAGGTTCAACGTGTCGCTTTTGCGGCAAAAACAGCGACGTCAGCTGGTGCCTGCTCGACCTCAGCAGCGAACAGTAGCTGGGTTTCTGCACAGCACAATGTCGAATCTGCGAAAGCTGTCGACGTCGATACAGCACCGCTCGCTGGTCCAGCAGTGTGTCAGCGACGGGTCGCCCAGCTCGGTGAGGGAATACCTCCAGTACGCCAAGTTCCGCGACCTGAACGTCTCTTCCACAGTGTTCATAGGATCGCTATACGAGTTGCAGGTGAAGGACTTCCTCGAAAGCCACTGGAAATGGCCTCCGATCTCCAAGGCCGAGATAGTGGGCGGCTCGGGCGACCGCGGGGTGGACATCGACGCCAATATGGGCACGTTCAGGTTGCTAGTGCAGTGCAAATGCTACTCCAACAGCAGAATAGACCCCAAGCTATTGCGGGAAATCAAAGGCTCCATCGGCGATGTGCCGGTTGACGACACCCAGCGCGACATCCCGCTAGTCAGCATGATCGCCTCGACCAACGGGTTCACACGACAGGGCAGAAGCGAGTTTGACAAGGCGAACATACCGATGATCTTCCTGAAGTTCTCGAAACCCAAGCTTCTGGACATATCCAACCCCTACAGCGAGAAAAGCTGGCAAAGAGGCGAGATGCTGGGCTGGGAGTCCAACTGGATGGCCAAGGATCTGGGCCTGTGCTTTGAGAACTCAATAGAGGTGTCAGATAGTGAGGTGTAGGCTGATATAAACGCGTTTGTATATATAAATAAAGTCCGAATACAGTGGTTACTTCTGCTCTGGGTTGCCAGGGATCTGCATACCAGCCTTGATCTCCGGAACCTCGCGCAGCTTCTCGATCCATTGGACCACTCTTGGGAAGTCCTCGAGGCCCGGGAAGACGATTCTGCCGTCCAACCACGGATAAGAGCACAAGTCGGCGATGGAGACGTGGTCCCCAACGAGATAGCCGGTTTTGTTGCGCTCCAAACGTTCCTCCAGGACACCCAACAATCTGTAGACCTCCTTGCGGAATCTCTCGGTGGCGTACTCGTCCTTTTCTGGCGAGAAGTGGCTGAAGAAATGGTACTGGCCCTTGATCGGCCCCAAGCCGGCCATCTGGAAGAAGGTCCATTCGAGCATTTCGTAGTACTCGGCCGACCCGTGCGGGAAGCTGACCTTGTAGTCCTTGTCGAATTTGTCAGCAAGGTAGATCATGATGGCCGCAGACTCGCTGATGTGGGTCACGTTGCCCGCGTCGTCCGCGTGCGTAAGGGACGGGATTCTCCCGTTGGGATTGAACTTCAAGTACCAGTCTTCCTTGCACTCCGCCTTCATGATGTCAACCGGTCTGACGTAGTAATCCAAGCCAAGGATCTCCAACAGCGTGGTCACCTTGAACCCGTTGGGGGTGTTTGCGGTGTAGAGCTTGATGTATGGCGCTTCAATGCCAATGGCCTTAGGGTCGTTCTCCGAGAAAATGTACTGAACCATGGTGTTAGTAATCAAAGAGAAAGAAAGAGCAAGGAGCCACAATCCAAGACAGGATAATCCTATGGAAAAATAGGAGATCCAGCCCCATCGGCGATAAGGAAGAACCTGGCCTGTTAAAGCCGGCGCCGGAGAAAAATCCCAGAGGCCCCCAAAGACATTCAGATCTCTTCTTTTGAAGCTATTGGATGTCGTACCGCATCAGCGTGGCGGAGACAAATGTGCTACGGGCGAAAGTAGGGCTGAAGCTGATTCCTGTGGTGGATTTGTTGGAGGACAAGGGGTCTTCAGGCGACAGCATTATTAGAATATCGCTTGAGGAAACGAATCGTATACGTTCCAAGCTGGGTTTGAAGCTAATCAGCGGCCAGGATGAGGAGAGACAAAACTACATAGCGATGGTTGAGGCGGCGAATAAGCAGAAAACGGACGACCTGTTGAGAGACTCGCTGTCTGCCAAAAGATCGCAGTTGAAGAGAAGAAATCAGGTGAATAAAGGCGGTATACTTGAACGAGATGGCGGCGAGGTGCTGAGTTTGCAGGATTGGCTAGGTCAGATAGGAAAAGTCAGTTCCTGTGACGTGTCTCTCGGTGATGATGAGACTGAAAAACACAGAACCAAGAGCAAGAAGTTGTCCTTCAAGAGTAAAACAAAGGACGTTGATGGCAAAGAAAATGACGAACAGGCGTCTGAAGACACTGCGGTCGCGACGAACAACCTGGACAATGAACTGCGCAGTACACAAAATGCACATGCTGAAAAAACACAGTCTCAAATAGACCAGCAGAAGCAACTTGAAAGCATAGAAAAGGCAGAACCGAGTGCCAAGAAAAGGAAGCTAGTCTCCCTAAAGTCCTTGTCAGATGACGAGCTTTCAGACTCTCAAACTAACAGAGACGTTGCAAAACCTAAATTCAAGAAAGCGAAGAAGAAAGTCAAGGCCCAGCAGAGAGTTAAAGATTTGGACATAGATTTCAAACCTGTTGAACTCGTCAACGTCGAGGAGGAAGACGACGAAAACTTGGAATCCCTCCTGGCGAACAAAAGAACACAAAAACTCACAGAGAAAGCCATTGCTGATGAGGCGGAAGAGGTTACCAACCAAAAGGGCGAGCTGATACAGGAAAATCTGTTCTTCTTAGACAATATAAAAGCGGAAAACATAAAGACGGATGACCTAAAAACAGAAGAGACAATAACCCAGCTTAGCAAAGATCGTTCCCCAAACATTACTGCTGAATCCTCCGAACTGGCCCAAAGAGTCTCCAATATTATTCGTGATCAAGAGAAAGATGAATCATTCTCCATCTCCTCAATGCTTTCGCACTTGAAAGAATCTAATACTGAAGCAGAGGATAAAGATGAAATTAAAATCAAATACACTGACAACGACGGCAATGAGCTTTCCACAGTGGAGGCGTTCAAATTCATGTCAAGGAAATTCCACGGTAACGCGTCACATAAATCAAAGCCAAAATAGCGCAGACAATCACCTTAATGGAATGATTTCGTTCACCTTCAATGGTGAACGACACAAAGGACACTCCGTTCTTTCGTTACACCAATCGAGAATACACCCCCAACAGAAGATATGACCGCATGCTCCACACGAGGGGTCTTTCATGAACTCTAGACATAGCATACAATTTCGATTATTGGCTGGAATGTACGGTAACTTAGTTTCATCTTCCAAGTTGATCACCGTATCGTGGTCATCCAACTCTAGCTTGGTTAGATTAAACGATCCCACAACCTCACCCTTGCCTAGCTGGGATTTGAACTTTGCTTCCTCTTTGCCATCATCGTCACTACCGGAGCCCTTCAGAAATAGCTTCTTAATATGACTTGTATATTTAATGAACAATTGTAACATTATCAACCCACCTAATAGTTCATACTCGTTTGACGATTGACCTGGTGGTAGTTTGTACCCAATTCCGTACTTCAACCCCAAGAATCTCTTGGTTATACTGTAGTATCTACCTTTTAGGTAAAAGATGGCCAAATGGAAGTTCTGAACATCGATAAGAACGTCAGTGGATAAGACATTGAGCAAACCTTGATATTTAGGTAATCTGTTGCCGACTAAACTGATCACTTTACCCCCAATCAGTGGACCCAGGGAATAAATCAAAGCAAATGCCAGCCTTTTCCACGATTTAACACGTTTACCGTCATTGACATAATGCAAATCCACATACTGTTCGCCCAAGGTCTTGGCTCCCAAACCAGTAGTGATCAAGAAATAGAGTAATTTGGTCAATCCCTTGATTAATTGCGGATCCAGTTGGTTTCTACTGTGTGGAGACAGATTCGATAACAGAAGAGTCATTTTCCGCGCTAGATTGTCCAAGTAAAACTCATCTTTCTGTGTAGCTCGCACAATGGCAGCTGCGGTAGCATCATCTAGCTCTCTGTGGATGCGCGACATGGGCTACACGGGT
Organism: Saturnispora silvae; assembly: GCA_030579555.1. NCBI lineage: Eukaryota > Fungi > Ascomycota > Pichiomycetes > Pichiales > Pichiaceae > Saturnispora > Saturnispora silvae. Next base: position 310,193 of record JAKTRE010000005.1, on the reverse strand, counting down.
GTCGGTTACAAAGGAAAGATACGATTAAGGTGAATTTTTCATGCTAAGTTTGTATTTTTATCCGGATAGTTAGTGTTTTCTTTATCTGTAAACAGCCTTCTAAGACATAGACTAGGCTAGATCTTGCTTCATTAGACTTATATATGACGCGAATATCATTCTGGGGTTTTTCCGATCGAAGAAAGAGGGAAAAATGGGAGAAATTGACTAAATCGGACTTATATAAACAGCTTCTGATTATTTCGTATTCTATAGCAGGAAATTTGGCTAGGATATCGCTACAGACGTTGACCACTTATGAAGGATCGTACATAGACCAAAAATCAACTGTTTTGTGGGTCAATTTCACAGCATGCTTTGTCATTGCATTAGTTAACAATATAGATAATGTGTGGAATAATGTGTGTAATTTTACACATTATAACTCTCAAAGGGAGTTGGCTACGTACATCGGAATAACAGTGGGGTTCTGCGGATCCCTGTCTACATACAGTTCTATGATTTTGGAGATCTTTGATAAAACCATAGATGTTAACTCTTTGTTGGCTAACTACAATAGTGGATACAAGGTAATGGAGTTCTTTTCGACGTTGCTCATTAACATGGCTATTCCTATATTTGCATACACTCTCGGTAAGCATTTAGGCTTGTTAGTTAATCATTTTGTTGCCGTGAAACCAGCTGAGAAATCGAAATGGTCCAGATCAATTGTTTACATCAACTGCTTAGAAGTTGTTGTCATAATAATAGGGGCGCTGGCCCTGATTGCTAACCTGGTTTTGACTATAGTTTTGAATGTGAACCACTGGTATAGAAATGACTATTCGTTTAACCTGCTAATGGGCACACTGGGGGCCATCTTGAGATATCAGTTATCGAAACTCAACAGCAAACGTTGGTTTCCAATAGGCACATTCATGGCAAATGTGATAGGTGTTGTCATTCTGGCCATTTGCGATCTGCTAGTTTATGGCAAAGCCTCGCGACATCCATCAAATGATGTGTCAAATAAACTTATCAGCAATAAATTGAAATTAATGATCATAAATGGTTTTGGGATTGGATTTGCTGGGAGTTTAACAACAATCTCGACTTTCATTAATGAATTGTACAACATGAACCCATTGAAACATAAATACTATTATTTTTGGATCACATTTGTGATTACATTTGGGTTAGTGATTATCATCGATGGTTCCTACGCTTGGACAAGAGGCTTTGTGCCAAACTAGATCCTGCCTTTTTAGCGCTTTTGTAAGATTTGAAGATTGTATTATTAGAAGAAACAGACAAAAACTCTATTATTTATATATTTATACACATTTGCAGTTCTATTTCTTCTTCTTGCCTTTAGTATTGAACTTAATTTTCAAACCAGAGTTTAATAATTGACTTAGTTCATCGCCATTATCATTCGCAGTATCATTCTTGTTAAATCCATTGGCCCATTGAGGAGCATGGTCAACAATAGGGTTAACTCTAGGTATCTGCTTTTTCTTACTTTCCAATTTAGGAAGAGCAGGGAATAATTCACCATTGGTACTTTTATTCAGTCCGCCAACTCTTGCCTTAATTGGATCATTGCCCCAAGAAGCGTTTGACATATCTAATGACGACAATGACCTTGAATTAATAGTATGTTGCGGTGTCTGGAACAAATTATCGCTGGATATGCTATTGCCACTATTTGATATAGATGCCCATGAAGAAGATGGGGAAGGGGATGACTTTTTCACTGACGATTTCTTGTTAGTATTTATTGGGTTATAACCTGGTATGGTATGGCCATTGATAGGGGCATTGGTGGGTATACCTCTAGCAATTGGTTTCTTACTGGCGGTAGTTGATGCTGTTTTAGATCCCAATGAGGGTAATGATGATACCGATGAAGAAGACTGAGGTCTTGACAATGCGGGGAATTTTTCTTTTCTTGAAGAGGAAGACTTCATCATTGGTCTGCTGCTGGCGGATGATCCAGGTAATGAAGGGAAAGTCTCTTCGAATTTCTTAGCATCCATGTTAGACTTGTTAACATTAGTCAATGCTAATCTCTGTTTGGAGTTCTCGGGGAAAAACTGGGAAAACTCAAAAACTAAGATAGGTATATCAACTTGCTGGCCATTGGCAAACAATTCTTGGTACTTACCGATCAATTGTGATGCAGATATGTTGCCTGATCTGAAATTCGTATTCAATTTGTTAAACTCGTCATATCTCGCTGAGTCATTATTCAAGTAATGTCTTGCACGCAACTCAAACCTCTTCCTTTTAGTTTCCAAGGAAGTGGTATCGTCTTCCGCGCCTGCTTTTCTGATTGAAGAGTTAGGTGATTCTATTTGGAATGAGGTACCTGTCGATAGATGTTGACCAAAGTTGATTCTGCCACGAGAAATTTCCGGGTGCTCCTTGGCCATGTGGGTTTGCAATTCCAGCAAATCGCCAAACACGATAACCTTCTGGTCCAAACAGCTTGGAACCTTACAAGGATAATGAGCGGATTGCAGATGTTTATAGAGAGAATCGACATTTTTGAAATATTGAGGCTTTGAGGGGTCGATAGAATGGCAAACTTCACATTTTTGGTGGTTGTTCCTCATATGTTGGTTCAATTCATCTTCAGAATAGAAGTACTGCTTGTCGCAGAACTTACAGGACGGATGACCAGTGAAACCATCATAATCACCAGTTTTCAAGTGCTTGCTGAGATCGCTGGCAGAATACAGCTTCAACTCGCTGGGAAAGAACTTCTTGGCATTAGCACAAGTAGAACAAAACTGTTTATGATGAGCCTGTTGAACGTGATCATTTACTTGCTTGAACCCATCGAATTGACGTTGGCAACTTGGACAGCGATATTCCAGTAAAGCCAGAGTTTTTTCTCTGGCGGATTTAGAGGTGTACCTAATACCCAAATCACCTTTCTGCTGTGGTATGTATGCACTTGTTGGGATGTCCTCAAACCGAGAGGATTTGTAATTGTCAGTGAATACTAATTTGGCATCTTGAGATCTGCAAAAAAGACATGCGTGCTTGGCATAAAGCCGGCGTTGACGAAATGCACACAGATGACACGTCACGTGACCACAAGAGCTCACCGCCGCAACATCAATCGGACTCGTACAAACAAAACACTCCTCCATCTATGTACAAACCAGTGTAAAAGAACGTGCTCTACTTTGGCCTTGGCCTATGAAAAAAACTTATAAAAATTATAAGTCATAGTCTTTTCGGCTCGGTAAATTATCCGAGACTACATAGTCTTGAAGAAATTTTTCAGTCAGTCTAGAAACTAGTCCTTTTGACTACTAACAGTCATTTGCATGTTCAACTTATCTGCAACTTTAAACGCCCTGCGTCTTTTGTGGTCTCCGAGACTAGCTTTGCCGCATGCATGCGTCGAAACCTTTGCCGAGGTGCAGATACCGCCGCACGTGCAGGCAGTGGTTCTGGACAAAGATAACTGTTTTGCCCAGGATCACTCACTAGTGGTATTTCCTGCCTATGCAGACAAATTTGCTCAGCTGCGCCAGCAATTCCAGGGTAAGAGTCTTTTGATTGTATCCAACTCGGCGGGGACTAACGATGACACGGATCATCTGCACGCGGTAGAGCTGGAAAATTCTTTAGGTATCGACGTCTTGCGCCATTCAACCAAAAAGCCTGGCTGTGGCGACCAGATCATGGCTTACTTTGAACAGCACGGGATCACAAAGGATCCTTCCAAGGTGGCCATTGTCGGTGATAGACTATTGACAGATGTGGTTTTGGCTAATAATATGGGGTCTTACGGAATCTGGCTGTCACGTGGTGTTCATCTCTCCATGTCGCCAATCTGCCGCTTTGAACGGTTCTTGTACAAGCTGTTGTCAACTCCGAACTCCGAGACCAAAAAAAAATAAAGGGCAAATCTAAATCCATTTTATAGATCCTTTGTCTTTTGGCCTTTGTCCTTTGTAACATTTCAAATAATCTTTGCTATTATGACTACAAGGTCGCTGGATCATTTCCAGACTCTTCGTCACATTTTGGAAGTCAATGATAAGTTTGTTGCTGAGAGTCAAAAACAAGAGGCTTTTTCTGATCCTTCGCAAAACGGAAATAGAGCACCTGCTTTCAGTTTAAAAAGTGGCTCGTTATCCTCAATTTGTAATTATGAACGCATTTGGCAAAATAAACGTGCCCGGACCGCCCTTACAGCTTATCTAGTTTTTATGATCTCTCAGTTCGTGATTAATTACTTTGGGTTACTTGTTTTGATAATAGTAGATAGACCCATAGTCTTAACTATCAGTCAAATTTGGAACATCCTTGGCAGCTACTTTTTTTCTATATTTGTTGGGTTGGAAATAAATGATAATATTGCACATCCGTTCCAAGATTTGAATAGAGAAGTTGGTGCTTTTCGGGAACTAAGAATATCACTATTTGCTCAATCGATTAGCTTAATCTTGAATTTTATTTCCACAGTAATTGTTTGGAAATCTCCAGATCCCTGGTTGGCTTTACAAAATGATCCTACATTAGATCCTGAGGATTTTACCATGCTAATGAGAGTCTTCACCATGCTCTCTTTGCAAATCTCAATACTTTCCTGGTTGGTCACTGTAATCAATCTTTATATAACCGACAGGAGGTTACTAAGTCATTTCTATAGAATAGAACACACTCAGCAAGCGGAGGACATTGAAACTAAATACAATGACATTTGTTTAAATGATACCACCTATGAGTTAGATTTTAAAACATATTACAACAAAAATGGATCTTTGTGGCATGGTTCTAAAGCTAAGGGCACTTTGAATCAAAATGATAGGCTTTTCGCTGGTACTGGTAGAATCAGCGTTGTTTAATATGATAACTTTTTTTCTCTTATAAAAGATATAATATAAGTACAAAAATATAGAAACTCAAATATATTTAGCGTAGACGCTTTTCCTTCATTTTTTTGTTTAGAAGTATGGCATCCAGGATGACTCTGAATTGGCCAAATTTCTTGGATTGACAGCATGGCCAATCAAATTCACAGCCATTTGCGATGAAACAGTTTGATTATTATCAACATTAGCAATAGCTGTAATCTTTTTGTTTATACTATCAACATTTACCTTAACGATTTCACTCAAATGTGGAATTTCCATGCCCACATTCTTTTGTCTCTGAGTGTACCAGGTGATAACTTCATCTCTGACAAACAAATTCAAAAAGTGATCAATGTTATAACTTGTCTCTGATAAACATTGACAAATTAAAACCATATGCATAGATAAAATCCCTTCTGTACCAACAGACCCAATCAATTCTTGAATATTTGGCGTTAATCTGAAAGGAACCGTTTCCAAGGTACAGAAAAATGGTGCTGCCCTCTGTTGTGAAACATCCATACTGGTGTTTGACATCATATTGTTGCCATTAGATTTACCAGCGGCCACCTTATAAGGCAACATTTCACTTGTAAACACTTTACCTGAAGATTGATCAATATGAATCTTATGTGGCTGTCTATTGTTAATGCACATCATGTAGGTTGAAACGATGAAGGTAGCATATTGGGAAGTGAATTGTTTTCTGAAAATCCAAAAATCTTCAAATTTAGGATAATAGTTAATGAAATACTCTTTCATCATATTATTTGGAACAAATAATGTTTGAATAGCAGAGAGAATTTCAGCCTTGACATGTAATAAATCAGGTTTTGGCAATCTTGGATCAAATGCCGATTTAATCTTTTCAATATAGAAGGCTAATGGTTCATCCTTATTGGATCCTTTTACCTTCATACACTTCTCATAAACCGAATACATGTTAACAATCTTTTCATCATCCGAAATCATTCTGATATGTGGTGACAATGGAATGGCATTTGGAATGGTAAACTCAATGTTTCTCTTTCTTGTTTGCACATTTCTTGATAATCTATCATTAAATAATCTGAACATCTGATACATTCTTTCTTCTCTTCTACAATTTCTTGCTGAAGGGAATTGAATGGCAAACTTGTGGTAGCTACCATCAGTTCCTCTAATAGTAATTCTCTTGGAGCATGCAATTGGTCCACGTAATAAGTCAATGGTTGGCATAAATCTCTCAATTTTGATAAACCCTTGGTTTGACTCCTTATTCAATAAGTATTGGCCTGGAATATCAATATCTTCAAATTTCTGATGATGGAATTGACTTAAATGTGGGCACAGTCTTTCCAAATTGACTTTATTAGCATACTGCTTGTCCAATCTTTCTTCCATACATGTCTTCCACTTCAATAACTTAGTTATGTACATTTCCAAATTTGGCTTACTTTGAATGATATCTTCATTAAATGAAACCTTCAAATGTGGTGGCAAGACCGTTTCAGCGAATCTTTCGATACTAGCCTCAGTTGAAGGGGGTAGTCTATTGTTTTCTCTTGGATTAGGTAGCCTATTAAATTGCTGAACACCATCGTGATACAGAGCAACAATCAATCTATAACCATCGGCATCGGCATTGATCTTAAACCTCTGGGTGATTTGATCGACAAAGGACTCCAATGACAAAGTTAACAATGGGAAAGCAGATTTCATGATTCTCGAAATATCATCAATCCAAGCCCATGGCTTTCTTTGTAACAATGGACTAGCGATTAGCGATGATGATGAGTTTGGAGCTGGCAAATTTGAAGCCGCGCCTGCCACAGGAGCGGGTGTGACACTTGCTGGCGCATTCACAGGAGTACCTGAGGCTTCTAATCCGCCAACTGGAGTGCCAATAGTGGCATTTGTTTGAGCATTTACTGGAACTGGCGTAGGCGGAGCAGTGGTTCCACCAACCGGAGTACCAATCTCAGTGGAGACATTAGGGGTAGCAGTACCTTGTGTAGGTTGCGTTTGCTGTTGTTGTTGCTGCTGTTGTTGTTGCAATAATTGCTTTTGGATGACGGCATAATCTTCCTTTGATGTTCTCAATTGGAAATGCAATGCTTGCGGGTAACTTTTTGCAATACTGAACAAGATTTCATAAGCAACTTTACCTTCTTTGTTAGCCAATGCCGACAACAATTGAGGAATGAAAGTAACCCAATGCCAAACTGGCATCTCACCCTTGTGACCCAAAAAGGATTCGGTTAATGTACCAGCGGAATTATCCAACCCAACTAACCATAAAATACGGCACAATAGTCTTCTAGATTTATTGTTTTTGTATAGCGAAGCAGCTTGTAAGTAACAACTAATGGCATGTTTAGCAAAATTGATGTCACCACTAGAGGTGAATCTGCTGTCATTAAAGAAACCCCATTCGGCCCAAGCCTTTGGTAAGTTCAAATCTAGTTGAACAGCAGTAGCAAATGCAGAATTAGCTTCATCAACAATGTTAAGCTTCGCCAGGAACATACCTTTAAGGGTGATGAATTCGGCTTTTTGTTGAGCAGCAAAGTAAACCAAGTTAGTGTTAGAAATAACATCCAACCCAGTATTCAATTCAGCAGGGTTCTTGTAATAACATTTTGCCTGTTCTCTTAATTTCAGGAATGCTTCTTGAATTTCAATATTAGGCAAAGTATAAATCTTAGCCAATTGGTTAATGCACACTTCTGGCATGTTGTGTTCTCTAGCAACATGAGCAAATCTATTAATCACCCATGCAATCTCATGATAGCCTCTGTAAGCGTGTGATTGATTAGCGTTACCATTACCATTTCCTTGGTTGAAACTTGGAATCAGAGGCAAGTAATACTTATTGATGACATCAAATGCATGTTTTCTCCAAGTAACCAAATCATTCCAAATATTAATATCATCCCAATTGTTTGGCAAACGTTCTCTCCACGCTTGTAATACCCTCTTAAGATCCTGTGATTTAGTGTCCAAGTTTTCCGCGGTAGTATTGGATAAACTTCTATAAATTTGAATAGCTTCGCTAAATTCAACATATTGCTGGAAACCATGGAATAAAGACAAATGAGCGCCAGTAATCTTTTGAGGTAATTTCCACCATTTTTTCAAAGAAAGTTGGATGCCCTCATCGATTAATCTTTGAACATTTTGAACAGATTCTTGATTTTGGGAGTAGGATTGCAAGGTTAAGAAAGTTTGGAACATTTGTCTTCGAGGAGTTGGAACATCCATGACAGTTTCAACAGACTGTCTTAAAGGTTCCTTGTCCTTTATCCAATCTGCAATTCTCCAACCACATTCTAATAACAAATCGGTAAAACCTTCGTGCTTAGCTAATTCAGTCAAGACATCCCAGTATTGTAATTTTTCAGCACACAAAATCCAATCGTCTTCCCAAAGAGCGTATTCCGATTCGGAATATGGTAAAACTCCACTTCTAGCTTTAATTTGAGCAGCTTCATACATCTTTTGGGCCTTGTCCCATAATCCAATTTGTTCATAGGACAATGCGGCATTGGTTTCAACATATTTCGATCTTCTTCTCCATAAACCATAGAACATATCGTCTTCTTGTAAACCAGCGTACATCTCAACCAATGCGTCCTTGTTTGCTTCCTTAATTTTGGAATTTTCTGCAATTGGGTTTTGGTCGATTTGTTCCAAGATTTTAATACCTGGGTACCAAGCGTCATAATTAAGACCCAAATACTTAACCAAATGAGGCGGTAATTGTAGATCTGGGCACTTACTAGAGGCAGATAACATTATATGAATAACATTTGGCACAGATTCTTGTTGACGCATGTGATAATCTCTGGAGAGTAATACAACAAAGGAATGCAGGAAATCCTGTTTTTCACGCTGGCTGATGGCATTATAGGCAACCGGAAACAAATTACACCACGAGTTGTGAATCGCATCTGGTGATTGATAAGAAAGATCAAGAAGAGGTTCCAAAACGTGTTTAGCTTGAACCACTAAATGGTCTTGAACAAACTGTTTATGTTCGTTCAAAATGCTAACAATACCTTCAGAAACTGGATTTGGCTGGGTCTTCGGTTGCAATTTGCCAATCAATGACAATGGTGCTAACTGAGATTCAGTAGGTTTCAAAACTAACTGATGTTCAAAATCAAATGACTTGTACAAAATTTGAGAAGCTTGGTTTAACCATGGGTACTCGGAAAGGTATTCCCAATTTTGCTCACGAATGACATAAAACAGTCTGTTTCTGATATCTTTGTCTATTGAGTTACTCAAAATGTTCATCAATTCTTGACGGATAGTCGTATCTGAAATCTTGGTGCCAACCAAAAACGGGTGCTCTAATCTAAAAGTTAGCTCGCTGTAAGAAAGAGAATCGGCCTTAAAAATGTCAACAATTATTTTGTAATACATGTTGGTTAATTCAGGATCATTTTTCATCTCATACATCATCATCTTAGATAACACACCTGCCTTTTCTTTAGTGGTAGGAATAATTTCGTCCTTAGCAAATACCCAACCAGAAACAATTTCAGCAATCTTTGTTAATAACTTTTTATCATTGGATCTGTCAATTAACTGGACCATCAATGACAGATAAATTCTTCTTTGGTCCCCTAATACAGAAATTCTCAAAGCACATAAGTGAAGAATAGTTTCTAATAACTTTGATGTGATTTTCGCTTCTTCGGCTGACTGTAAGGTTTCATTGGCATTTTGACCCTTCATACTCATTGACAAAGCAATGTGATCCTTTACTAACTTACCAAATGTTCTAATAATCAGAGGTAAGTTTAGATCTAAGAGTTCAGGCTGAAACTGAGTGATTGTCCACGACAGTGTAACACCGGCAGCAACCGAGTTATTGGAGCTTAAATCCTCAGTAACAATGCCTACTAAATAATTCATAAAAGCCTTCGACTTCTCCTTCTTTTCATCTCCAGCAGATTCAACGTTACTTTGTTGAGTTACGGCCTTGATCACCAAAGCCAACACATTCTGGAGAGCTTCTTGAATATCTTGGTTATGGGAACGGATACAAGAATCGAGCAACTTTTGTAAGTATTCCAAATTGTTGAAGATCCAGTCAGATGGCTGCCATTCAAGAACAACGTTTAACGCTTCGAGGGCATTAACACAGCATGTTAACATATTATCAGCCTTCGAATCAGGAGCTGCGAGCATTTTTTCAAGGAAAACTAATTTTACACCAACATCGGGCCAAAAACCTGGAGAAAGCAAAATGTGTAAAATTACTAAAGCTTTTCTGCTTAACTCATTCTCAGATGCACGTTGATGAGACAAACAAATGTATCTGATTAAGAAAGTGATACACGTTTCTTTTTGACCATTTGGAACAGTGGAAACAAACTTATTTTCTTCACTGTCCACATCCATTGCATCAGGATCGGCAGGCACGTCAGAAATTTCCTTTTTAGAACGAGCTTCCCAATTGAGAATTAATTCAGCCAATTGCATAGCAAGCATCTGATTCTCGGTCATAGAATTGTTCAAAACAGTTAACTTACCCATCGCTGTTATGATGTTCGGAATGAACTGATCTCTAGAAGCATAGAACAAATCGGAATGCTGAACGATAAGCTGATAAACATTTAGAACTTGAGTGACAACGTAGCCATGTTCACTTAAAACACGACGCGTCCAGCTTAACCACTCTGAATCTGTGCCTAATCTTTCATTTAACTTTGGAGCAACTAAATCCAAAGATTGTCTTACCAAGGACTTCACTTCATTTTGGTTAGCCTTCAATAACGCAACAAAAACTGGCATAACTAGCTTAGCAGGGATTTCAAAATTTTTAATACAGTAAGCAATTGAAACGTAAGCAACTTGTTTAGTAATGGTATCTTCCAAAGAGATATTGTTCCAATTAAATTTAATGATTTCTTTTTTCCAGTCGGAGACAACATCAGGATAATGCTCAACCATGAGAGATGTCAGTTGCATTAATTCAACTCTGAAGGTATCAGATTCATAAGATTCGTCAGTAATTTGTTCTTCAACATTGTTCCAAACACTTTCACCTAAAGATGAAATCCACTTAGCAGGCTTGCCATCAACAAAGGACAAATCGGTATCTGTGCCAACGTTCTTAGCGTTAACATACAAGATTGGGATAACAATTTTTTTAAGTAATTGGATGTTAGTTATATTATCATATGTATCATCTCCCAAACTCTTAATTGAAGTGTCTAAGAATTTTTGCGTCAATTTGACATCGTTTGAATTAACAACATCGGTAAATAAGAACTTATCAACAGAATGAGCAAATGCAATGTCATTGGAAGTTAAATAGTTAATGAACGTAATTACTGCATCGGGTCTATCTTCAGCTGATTTCAAAATAGAAATGTACATACCTTGAACCTTTTCAATAGATTCACGTAGTTGAAAGTGGATGTTAGAGTCCAAAGGCGCATTAGCCTTATACTCAATACAGTCTATTGAAATTTTGAAAACCGTCTTGAAAATTTCAGATGAATTTTGAACCCATTCAGGATCATTACTACCAATTGAATAAATTAAATCAACCATATTTGCAAACATAATAAACTTGACACCATTGTCAGTTTCATTACATAACATGTCCATGAAATCTTGCAAGTTATCTTTGAGAGCTTCTCTCAACTTTGGACTTTCGTCCAGACTAACAAAGTCAGCAAATCTAGTACCATACTCTCTTGATTTAAAGTTTTCTTTAAAGAATTCAATTGCTTTCTCATTAAATCTATTAAGGAACAATGAGACTGGCTTTCTAAACGGAGAGGTGTTGTGGCGACGTAAGTTGTTTTCCAAATACAATAGTGTGTCCATCAATTCCTTCATATATGTGAAGGCTTGATCTGGCAACATGTAAAAGATTTTGAGAATCCCAGCAATAATCTGAATTGTGTGATTGCTTTCTAGTTTTTGCTTGGACAGTCTCTGCAAAGTAGAAGGCTGTGCCCATGCCATTAAATGGTCGAGCAATTTTCTACCAATCTCGACTTTGAAATACGAAATAAGCAATTCAAGTAACTTGATAAGAGCTTCCAACCCGGAAACTGTAAGTTTTTTATAATCAGACAAATTCATTAGCATTGGTCTCAAACCATTTTGTAGAAGTTCCTTTGGTAATTTGGTGTTGTTTGATAGTACCTTGGACAAACCTTTGTAAGCAGCTTCGATGATTCTGATACTACTAGAGCATAAAGTCTTAAAAAAGACACTCAAGATTCTTATTCTAACAGAAGAGTTGGAAAATTCTTGTTTAGTCAAAGCTAGTGATAACAATTCGATACAAACAATTCTCAAATTGATAACTTGTTCGGCACTCTTGTGCTCAGTGATCTTGTTGACACTAATTAATGATTCATCATCTGCATCCACTAAAGCCAATGCTTCAGATAACAGTCTATTCAGTTCATCATTAAACTCTAAGAATGATCCATCTAGCTGTAAACAGAAAGTGATGGCATCAATATTACCGATTTGCATATGGAATGGCAAAGCTCTCAAAGGTTTGCCAAATATTGGTGCTAACAAGACACTTTTACTAGGGGAAATCATATCAGAAATAGGAACACTGGTAATTTCAGAAAGAGCAATTAAAGCCTCCTGGGCAGTCTCTCTGGCCATTTTGTTATAATTAGACAAATCGTAAACGATTTGACTAATTAGGGATTGGAATGGCTGTTGATAAATCATATCTTTGGTAACTTCTTTGTTACAGTTTCTCAAAATATCCAAAATGAGTGATTTGGCAATTTTGCAAACTTCAGAAGGAACATCTGATGGAGTGTCTCTTAAGACAAAAAACATAGCTCTAGAAATTTCAACTTGCCTAATTCCAAAATATTCATATGGAATATTCAGTTCATTGATCATTACCTGTAAGCCTATGCAACCACTTAGCTTATCATAATAAGCATCTTTAAAGCAACAGTGGATGAAAGTTGAGCATAATTTCTTGATACTCATAAACTTTAAGACGTCATTCATGGAACCAAAAATTTGTAAACAAACATTGAAAATGTTTTTAACAGCCTTCTTACCGGCTTCTCGAACTGTTGGATTGTAATGACTCAAAACATAAACAATAGCTTCAAATAATGTATCTTCACTCAAATGTTTGGAACCTTCGTGATTATTAACATTAAATGGCTTAGACAGATTATAGTGATCAGTGATAGTCCTAGTCAAGCATAATAGAACGTAATGTTTACAGATACCATCAATTAAAATTTCAGCCTCCTCCTTAACATCATCTAAAGAAACAGAAAAGAAAAGAGCCTTCAAAAGTTCAACTAATAATTCTTCTTGTCTTGTAAATCTATCATCATCCAAAACATTAGCAGCTTCTAATGGGGTGGTTTCTTCTAATGGATCAGAAGCTTGGTTTGTAATGAAGGAAACTGCTTGTTGCACTTTGATTTCATAGTCCTCTGGAAGTTCACTTGTATTGATGAACAGTTTCAAAATGGATGTCAAATATTTGAAAGCACTAACCCTGTAGTGAATTTTCGGTCTGGTGGTTGTCAAAGCGGTCAAAGCAGAAGAAATAGCAGCAGTCATCGAAACAGGCACTTCATTAGGAATACCTTCAATTTTAAACATACCTAACAATTCTTGATCAGTGACAGTTTGTGAGCTCAAATCGTGGTGTAATTTAATGAAATTTCTATTTCTCCCACCCATTTTACCTAAAATTCGCAAAGCTGTATGTGAGTGCATATGGGAATAAGGAACCGGCCTCAAATGTTTCCATAGAGCCTTCATTATATCCTCAATTACTGGTTCAATGATTGGATCGATAAACTCTTGCGTCATATTATCAACACACAGTTCCAAAGTTCTCAACCCTTGAGTAACCAAGTCGGGTGTACTGTTCAACGCATGAACAATTGGTCGCATTAAATGGTGTAAATGTGGAACCAAGACACTAAGTCTAACAGGGATGGTTAAACATAAATCCGCAAAAACATCCTTTTCGATTTGACGTCGTGAATTAGTAAACAACTTGCTCAAACATTCCAATAGCACTTGTAAAATTGAAAAAATTTCTTTGTACATGGCTTCAAATTTACCACCACCAATAGCTCTGAATAGTGTTCTAATCAAGTAGAAATAAACTAGTGGGTCTTTTGCTGTCGTGGAATACTCTAATGAATCAAGGATTAACTTGTTCAGATGTGGTAACAAAACACTTTCATTATGATTTGGGAATAAATTGACAGACATGAAACAGAATTTGAAAAGCCTGTTCAAAACGTTAGCCTTGACAATATCTAAATCACCTAGTTCAGGCAATTTATTAATGCAGAAAACAATCAAGATACTGAAGAAATTCGATGTAGTCATTTCATTCGCAAAAAAATATTGAGGAACATGTAGCAGAGCAGGATTTTCCAAAATGGCGTTGAATAAATGGGGCATTTCAGATTCCAAAACTTCATTAAAAGAAGCTGGTTCTAATTGAATAAACAAGGCAGCTAACAATTCCATCAAATCTTTTTCCTCTTTACAAGAGGTGATGGCATGAGATGAGCCACCTGCTTCATAGGCTTGTTTCATGCTTGCCCTAAGTTGTGGCAATTTAGAACTTTGGAAAAACTTCAAGCAATCAATACTTTCAGAAAATAATCGTTTGAAAATGGATAACTCATCTAACGTGTTTATACGAGCAACTTCTTGCCATGATTGAATTGTGTAATCAGAAGGAACGTCAGGGTCAGAAGATTTCATGGCCATAAAAATAGATCTCAAAAAAGTCATAAACATTTTGAACATATATCTTGTAGATTCTAATGGGTCTTGACTCACAGGTTGAGAAACTTGAATTGGTAAAGATTTTTCGATAGTTTCAAATGAAAAATAATTATTATTTTCAAAATCATCGTCTATATCCATTGCATCAGAACTTTGATTTACCTCATTAGTGCTAGATTCGAGATCAGCATAAGCTTTTATCTCTTTTAATGGTTTGACTCCGTTAGCAGCTTCACCCGTGAGTTCTTGAGCTCTAGATTCCAATTCAACCAATTTTTGAGTATTTGAGGATTTATTTTTAGTATATTCTTCATGTTGAATCATTATATCATCAAATTGGTTGTTGACAGCAGAAAAGCGTTTCCCGAAGGCATCAATCATCACTAGGAACATTTGCCTGGATTCCTTTTTATTTTCTAGTTTGTTTATTCTATCAACTAAGTTTAACATCAATTTGGCACTCATTATATAAACATTTTGAGTTAGAGAGTTATCCTTTAAATGATCACAAAATGTCTCGACCGCCTTCCATATTTGAGCAGGGGAAATTTCATCATTAAGATGCACAAAATCAGCAACGATGGTGTAAGCTAAAGGTCTCAATGTCTCATGAGCAGTTAACCCATCACCCAGTAAAACCTTTTCATTGAATAAAATTTCAAACTTAGACGCATAAAGCTTCCTTAAGTCCGTAGTCAGAGTATGCCTAATAGCATACAACAATTCCTTTCTCAGGGATGATGACTCAGGTGGACAATCCTGTAGTAATCTAATAAGAATATCTGGGATTTCCGACATTCTATCTTCTAAAGAAGAAGTATCAATTTTTTTGATGAGTACAAACGCCAAAAAGAAGGCTGCCTTAATCTGACAAAGAATAAAATCACAGTATAATGATTTATTGGAAATATTTGGCGAAACATGAGTTAAGATTTCGCGTTTACGTTTATACTTTTCATGTTCTTTTCTTTGATCATCAGCTTGTAAACTCATTAGATCTAAAACAGGAGGCAAGAATTCAGGAACTGTAGAAGTAATCAAGTTGCTGTAAATATTGTACAATGAAACTAATGTGGCAGGGCATTCAGCAGCCACTTTTAAAGAATGGGTGGCCTTTAATAAATTTTTGGTGTCTTCATCAACGGTGGCTTGAGCGGCAGATTGTTTTCTGGTTCTAGTTGTAGGGGCAGTTGAGACGCCTGCTCCAAAATTCTCTTGAACAACTTGTGGCATATTTTTGTAGATGGAAATCAACAAAGAAAGATAGTCTTCAACCTTGGACGAGAGATAATTTTTATAAGATTTATGGAGTGAAATGATGATTTTGGTACAACATATCCCATTTTCTTCATTGTCGTCCTTGATAACGTTGATTAAAACATCATAGACGTCAAAAACATATTGTTGATAAATATCATTTGCAGGAAGTCTCATAATGATATCTAAGATTAAGTATCTCAATTTTTGCTCTGGGGTATTGGAGACAAACGACACTGGGACTTCCTGAAGATATTCAAAGAGAATATTCAACAACTTTTTCAAAAAGTTGTCATATTCGTTGGCTCCGATGTAAGTGTCAAGAGTGTCACATAATTCTGTGAAAATCGAATGTTTCGCCTGGAAATCAAGCGATTTATCTTGAAGACGCGTCACAAACGCATCTAAATGGTCAGCCTGAGTCGTCATGGTAACCAGAATGTCTGTCCGCAATTGGTTAAACGACTAAAACTCAAAACCTTGAAAGGAAAACAAAAAAGCTAGAGAGATGAAAGAAAATCAACACTTGGAAAAAAAAGTGCGAAACCACTTTCTTTTGAAGATTCCAAAGTCACGTGACCAAATTTCTTTTTAGTTATTTAAGTCTGTTCCAAAGTGTTATATAGCAATCCAAGAGCTGCCTATAATTCTCAGGTGTAGCTGTAAGTAATTGAAATACTTGCGGATTGATTAAATGTTCGCTTAGATTCGAATGGATCTCCAGTTGAGTCTCGCTTGGCTTGTTTTCTTTGTTTTCTTCGGTATAACCAATTGCAACTTCTTGCAATGGAGCTTTCTTAATTTCAAATAGCGACTGGAGCTTATTTGGCGCGTTAATTGGGGTATTATCTTCTGAGATTTGCCGTGTTTTCAAAGTTGCTCTTCTTTCAGTTGGATCGCTGTATATTTCGCTGCTTTGCTTTGTGGTTTGAGTATTCTGTTGGGGAAGAAATGGGGTACCTGGCATATGGTAAGTGAAGGGCAAAACAAAGGCGGTTGCAGTTCTATTTGAAAGAAAGAAGCAAAAGAAGTTGAGCAAAAGACGCGTAAAAAACTAGAAATGAGCATTTCCAAACCTTGCAGTCTCAAACTCATAGCTTTTATTGTTTCTTCCTTGAAAGTGATCTGGTCCCACAGTTTACCTATGACATCAGACTACCTTCTAGGCTGAGCAATTATCTGTTCTGACATTGTGGAACTTTTGATTCAAAGGGCTTTTAACTGATATCGTCAGAAAAAAGATATTAGCTTTTTGTTTGGAACAGAGTTTTCGCGTTGTTGCTGTACAGCTGCAACAATTTTACCGCTTCAGAAAGTGGCATATTAGATAGATATTAGTTACTCTGAAATCGGTAGTTCTACATAATAGTTGAATGTTAAGATTTTGAGTTGTAGGACCAGTTGGTTTTCCATAAATTTCACCCCCATTTCACCATGAGAACAGTCTCAAATAAGTTAACAAATTAACATAACTAACTTCCATTAGTTACAGTCGTTACCAGAGTTGTCTCCGCCATATGACACCCAGATAAAAAGTCAACAACAATTACCTTGTCGCATCTGAGCATATCACAAAATTTCCTTTTTTGCCCCATACAAGAAAAAAAAAATATTTTTTTTAATCTTGCAAACACCATTCTTAACTGTAATCTACCCAAGATGGCCAAGGCTAAAAAGACTAGACAGATCTCAGTGAAGCGTATGGTGAGCAAGAATGACCAGCGTTTGAAGGAGAACCAGAAAAAACAAACAGGCAAGAAAGACGATGCCGAACTTGTGCGCTCGATCCCGCAAGTGTCATCAGCTCTTTTCTTTCAATATAACGCAGCCATCAAGCCACCATATCAAGTGCTCATTGATACCAACTTCTTCAACTTCTCCATCCAGAAGAAGATCGACATTGTGCGTGGGATGATGGACTGTCTTTTGGCCAAGTGTATACCGATGGTGACAGACTGTGTCATCGCTGAATTGGAGAAGCTCGGGCCTAAGTACCGGATTGCGCTCACCTTTGCCAAAGATCCGCGTATTAAGAGACTCAAGTGCACCCACAAGGGTACATATGCGGACGATTGTCTAGTTTCCAGAGTTATGCAGAACAAGTGCTACATTGTAGCCACCAACGATGTGGACCTCAAGCGCCGGGTGAGAAAGGTGCCAGGTATCCCTATAATGAGTGTTGGCGGGTACGCTTACCAGATCGAAAGGCTACCAGATGTTTTTTAATTGGCTTTATAGACACTTTTCTCATATATATACACATAAGTTTTTACCATGAGCATATCTTACGTAAGCTCGAGTGATCGTCACTATCTTCTTTCAATAGACGGAGTTAATCATATGAGTAAGGTCGATGAATTGGTTGCCATGGGCTTCACTGCCGAGGATGCCACGGTTGCGTTGAACATCTGTGACCAGGACAGCCAGAGGGCGGTGATGTATCTTTTGGAGGGCCCTTCCAGTGGAGCAGTAGATGTCACCAATGGCAATAAAGTGGATCAAATGCCTCAATTGCCTCAGAGAGCTCCACCTGGGTACAGCGAAACTGCTGCTTCTCCTTCGAATGCAGTTGCAATTCCGGAGCTTGGGCCTGAAATCACTGCACACATTGAAGAATACAATCCGATTAGCAGTTCCACTGGGGAACAGATTAAAGAATACAACCCCAATGCCAATAAATACAACATATTTGAAGACATTCCGCGGACACGTCGTAGGGATGACCCATTTGTGATATTTCCTAGCGCTCCAAATATGTTTGACTCCTACTTGCCCCCATTGATCACACTGTTGAATAATGTACCTGTGTTAAGAAATACCCTATTGAAACATCAATACTTCTCGTATCCTTATACTAAAAACTGGTGGAACAGATCAAAGGACAATAACCCGTTTCCAATGGAATTACAAAAGCTGCTTGCAATGTTTGGTCCTGAATCTCATAGAGCGTTTGCATCTTGTTTTAATTTGAATAACCAATTGAATAAATTGTTAACAGAAGAAATTGAAACAGGCTCCCTATTCGATAACTTCATTTTAAATCAGATTTATTCTAGTTTTGGCAAGATTAACCCTGATCTTTGCAAACCATTGAAAACACTTTTACAGTGGTCTTTCCTAAACAAGGAAACATATTACGTAATACCTATCGAGGATTCAAACTTATCAAATAAGTTGTATGATAATATCCACAACACGCTATGGGGGGTTGACTTGGAGAATTTCCATAACAACAAGTTAGAAACAATCAATGATGTTACAACCATCTGCATCGATTCTAACGGTAATTCTATTAATGATGGTCTTGACTTATTAGAAGAAATTTATCCTCAAATATACACAAAACAATTTGAGCATGTCATAGGTGGGTATCTATCTCAAGTAGAAGACATCAAGGAAAAATATCACAGCAATAACAATGCAATGCAATCGTCTCGAATTTTTCAAGGCAAAAAGGTTGATAACATTTTAAACATGGCCAGTGAATATTTAAGAGGTGCTGGTAAAACGGAAGGTATAAATCCAATAGAAGGGGAATCATTAAGCGAAAGCGACAAGCTACTGGCTGCTGGCCAATATATTGAATCCATTAAGGCTCACCTGGAAGCCAAGCGTCAGTATTTGGAACAAGAAACAAATTCATTGCCTGATAAGGTCAGCACCTTGAAAAGGCTTATTTACAACCCTCAAGAAATTGCCTTGGAACACCGTTTGGAGCCATGGGTTATCACTGGTGTTATTGTAAGTCCCAATGAATATTTTTATAGGAATAACGACGACGATGACCGGTGGACTCATATTCAAATAGATCCTGAAACTTGTAAAGATTTCGAAGTGGAAATGGTTGACTTTGAATATGTTTATAATGAAGTACGGGCAACCACCAGAGTAGATTTTGATCAAACGATGGTTATGATGTATGTCAGACAGTCTGTTTGGGAAAAGAAGGAAATTGATCCATTAAATTCCAACTTGGCAGCATTTGTCGAAGAGGACAATATTGCTTTAGCGGAACTGATTGCAGCCGATGAAAACGGCTTATTGAGTTTCTCAAGGGATGCAGATAACTTAGAGCCAGAACAGTCACCAGAACCAGGACCAGAACCAGAGATGGCCCCTAGGATTCCAGACTTTTAGTTAACCAGATTTGTAAATTGTAAGCTGAGCACATGAGCGCATTTTGTAACCCGTACACCATGGAAATTTTTTTAGAGTCGAATCAGAACACGAGAACAAATTTTTCAACATCGTCGTACCTTTCGCTTTCTTCCCATCGCAACAAAATGGCTTCCCGTGTCTTCACCTCTGCCTTGCGTTCTTTCAACAGAGTCGCTGCGGTTGCTCCTAGAGTTTCTGCTTTCCAAGCTGGTTCTGCTGTCAGATTCGCCTCTTTCGACAGATCCAAGCCTCACGTCAACATTGGTACCATTGGTCACGTTGATCACGGTAAGACCACTTTAACTGCTGCCATCACCAAGGTTTTGGCTGATGCTGGTGGTGCTGACTTCTTAGATTACGCTTCTATTGATAAGGCCCCAGAAGAAAGAGCCAGAGGTATCACCATTTCCACTGCTCACGTTGAATACGAAACCGCCAACAGACATTACTCTCACGTTGATTGTCCAGGCCATCAAGATTATATCAAGAACATGATTACTGGTGCCGCTCAAATGGATGGTGCTATTATTGTTGTTGCTGCTACCGATGGTCAAATGCCTCAAACCAGAGAACATTTGTTATTGGCCAGACAAGTTGGTGTTCAACACTTAGTTGTCTTTGTCAACAAGTGTGATACTATTGATGACCCAGAAATGTTGGAATTAGTTGAAATGGAAATGAGAGAATTGTTATCTGAATACGGTTTCGATGGTGACAACACCCCAGTTGTTATGGGTTCTGCTTTGATGGCTTTACAAGACCAAAGACCAGAAGTCGGTAAGGAAGCTATCCAAAAGTTGATGGATGCTGTTGATGAATGGATCCCAACTCCTCAAAGAGACTTGGAAAAGCCTTTCTTATTACCTATTGATGAAGTTTTCTCTATCTCTGGTAGAGGTACCGTTGTTTCCGGTACTGTCGAAAGAGGTACTTTGAAGAAGGGTGAAGAAGTTGAAATCGTCGGTGGTGCCGATGGTGCCTTGAAGACTACTGTCACCGGTATCGAAATGTACCACAAGGAATTGGACCAAGCTCAAGCTGGTGACACCCCAGGTATCTTGTTGAGAGGTATTAAGAGAGAACAAATTAAGAGAGGTCAAATCTTGGCTAAGCCAGGTTCCGTCCAAGCTCACACCAAGTTCTTGGCTTCCATGTACATCTTGACCAAGGATGAAGGTGGTAGACACACTCCATTCTCTGAAAACTACAGACCTCAAATGTACATCAGAACCTCTAACGTTAACGTTACCTTGAAGTTCCCAGATACCGAAGAAGATCACTCCAAGCAAATTGCCCCAGGTGACAACATCGAAATGGTTGTTGAATTATTACACCCAGTCGTTGTTGAAGTTGGTCAAAGATTCAACTTGAGAGAATCCGGTAAGACTGTTGGTACTGGTATGATCACCAGAATCGTCGAGTAAATTATTGTTCGTTGATGATACTTGTTTATAGTTTAAAAGTGATTACCATAGTATTATATAGTTTGATAATAATCTAATATTTATTCTAAACTAACGTTTACGTGAAAAGAGAGATAGTGCAGTTATCCCGTGATTTTTATCTGCACACAAAAAAACGTTACATCATATAGTTTTTCCTGATTACGTCAACAAAAGCTAATCTCAGACCATGTATTTCAGAACTCGGCTATCGGAAAACAAACTCGTCTCCCCTTTCCGATATCACTAACTCCACATGAGGACCGTTTAATCCCGAAAGTTGAAAATTAATGATCGGAAAATCATGACATACTACCTTCAAGAGGAGATCCCTCAAACCTCTGACTTGTAGTTTAAGATGTTCCGAGATCTCATATGGAACGGAAAGCCCAACCGGTATTAACAATTGTAACGTAAATTTGATACCCCTTTTTAATTATATGCAATGTGTTTACATTCTCATCATATGATCCGGAAAATCCTCCTGGCCGTAAAGTGTCTTTGCCGATCGGTGAGGCGAAACATATGCTCAGCGCCGATATAATGCTATATTTACGAACAACCCCTCACTTTTACGCTCAGGGTTCTACTTTATCGGATATAAACACACCGGGAGGTTCCTATGTCACTCGCTTGTATTACCCACGGGGAACTAGCAGTTACCCCACGGGGGTAGAAATATGGTCTTACGAGCCCGATCCAATAAAAAATTGAAAAAACAGCCGATTTTGGAAAATGTTTTTCCGGGAGAGGTTTCGGAAGAAAGAAAAATGTAGGGTGCTTTTTTTGAAAGGTAAAAGTTGTTCCGGCCCGAACATCATAAATTGCTTTAAATAAGCTAACGTCAATGGCACAAGCACACCTTAAGTATCTACATGTAGCCAGAACAGGCCTACACACTCTGATAGTTATCCGGCCTGATGAAAAGTTCTGAGAAACGATTAATCTGCCTAGGAGTGGAATCAAAAACCCGGAATATACTTTTTTTATTTATTTTCTTGCGGACCACGGCGGCGCGGGCTCTGCTGTTTAGGGCAATGTGGGGGTGGGGAACACCAACAGGCCCGTTAAAGATACCAGGCAGGACCTTAAGACAAGTAGTTAACCGCCCGACCAAGCGTTTGCGCTAGCGGGCCAGCACGGGCGACAGAGAGTCCACCAGGTTGTGTCCGGGATCTGTCATTTAGCCCTCTAGGGCCTATTGTTTACTAGTGTGTCACCAAAAAAATTTCAACGTCAGTATTTTTTTCTTTTTTTCCGCCAATCGGGCCCGTAAATGTATAAAAAGGTTAGCCTTTCGCACCAAATGGACCTGCCCCAAAATTTTTGGGCTTTCCTTCAAATTCAATTTCGAATTTATAATTACAATGTCGTCCGTAGATACTTCAGTTAAGGAGCTAAGTTCCTCCGCTGCTGAGGATAACAACAACAATGCTGCAGTTGAAGGAAGCAGCTACACCAAGGCTCTCGCAAAACATTTTGGTGCTGGTTTCCTCTGCTGTTTGATTGGTTTCGGTGGTTTCGTTTTTGGTTGGGATACTGGTACTGTCGGTTCTTTTGTCAACATGCCAGAATTCGTTAGAAGATTTGGTCAAATCTCTGGTAGTGGTGAACCATATGTCTCCAAGGTTAGAACTGGTTTGATGATTTCCATTTTCAACATTGGTTGTGCCATCGGTGGTGTGACCTTAGGTAGAACTGGTGATATGTACGGTAGAAAGAAGGGTTTGATGATGACCATGGTTGTTTACATTGTTGGTATTGTTATTCAAATTGCTTCTGTTTCTTCTTGGGTTCAATATTTTATTGGTAGAATTGTGTCCGGGTTGGCTGTTGGTTCCATTTCTGTCTTGGCTCCTATGTTCATCTCTGAAACCGCTCCAAAGGCCATTAGAGGTACCTTGGTCTCTATTTACCAGTTGATGATCACTGCCGGTATTTTCTTAGGTTACTGTACTTGTTACGGTACTTTCCACAACTATACTGATTCTAGACAATGGAGAATTCCTCTTGGTCTGTCCTTTGCTTGGGCTTTGTTTATGATTTTTGGTATGACTTTCACTCCAGAATCCCCAAGATTCTTGGTTGAAATTGAAAACTTTGAAGAAGCCAAGATTTCCCTTGCTAAGGCTAACTCTGTCGATGTCAACTCTGAATTTGTTGCCAGTGAATTGGAAAAGATTATTGCTGGTGTTGAAGCTGAAAAGGCTGCTGGTACCGCCTCCTGGTCTGAATTAATCACCGGTAAGCCTAAGATTTTCTACAGATTGTTCATTGGTATCATGCTGCAATCTTTGCAACAATTAACTGGTAACAACTATTTCTTCTACTATGGTACTTCCATTTTCAAGTCTGTTGGTTTATCTGATTCCTTTGAAACTTCCATTGTTTTGGGTATTGTCAACTTCGGTTCTACCTTCCTTGCATTGTATGTCATTGATCATTTCGGTAGAAGAAAGACTTTACTGACTGGTTCTGCTGGTATGTCTGTTTGTTTGTTGATTTTTGCATGTATTGGTGTTAAGAGTCTATACAAGGATGGTTACGGTTCTGAAGCTAACAAGCCAGCTGGTGATGCTATGATTTTCCTTTCTTGTTTCTTCATCTTCTTCTTTGCTATTACTTGGGCTCCAGGTGTTTTCGTCGTCGTTTCTGAAACTTACCCAACCAGAATGAGATCCAAGGGTATGGCTATTGCTTC
This sequence comes from Saturnispora silvae, assembly GCA_030579555.1. Lineage (NCBI taxonomy): Eukaryota > Fungi > Ascomycota > Pichiomycetes > Pichiales > Pichiaceae > Saturnispora > Saturnispora silvae. The sequence goes on along the minus strand of JAKTRE010000005.1, from coordinate 286,011 downwards.
AGCCGCCAACTGGATTTGGGGTTTCTTAATTGCCTTCTTCACTCCATTTATTACTGATGCCATTCATTTCGCTTACGGTTTTGTCTTCTTTGGTTGTGTCCTCTTCTCTTTCTTCTTCGTTTTTGCATTTGTTCCAGAAACCAAGGGTTTGTCCTTGGAAGATGTTGATGATCTGTACAGAAACTACACTCCTGGTTTAGCTTTCATGAACTCTTTCAGAAAGGAAAAGTTGCAAGAAAAGAAGGAAGAACAGGCTCAAAATGAAATTGCCTAATGATGATTTACGATTCGTTAAAAAATACCCCCTCCGATCATGGTGTGAGTGTCTCTTTAGTGTCAAAGAGAGTTAGGAAAAGATTGTCATGTTTTTCTCCAATTTTTTGTTTTCTCTTGTTCTTTACTTGTGTTTTATATCTATACCTCTCTCTTTTATACAATAATAAATGATGAATATGAAAAAAAGTTACTTGAATGAATCTAGTTGACGCTGGCCTGGTGGAGGCAGTTTGCGCTTCTTACGTTCAAACATCTTCTCAATGGTGGTACTTGATTCAAATGGTTTATTGTATTTTTCATCTAACTCCAAAGCTAGATGATAATCTTGATGAGAAACCCATTCATCGGCTGTTATCGGCTTACCACAGGCGGTGCAAACTAGGGACGAGTCATTTTCTGATTGAATTTTATCCTCCTCGGTGAGGTCATTCACAGGAATCGGAATTTCTTGGATAGGGTCATCAGATGAAACAGGTTCCATTTTCGGACCCTTAAATAATGAATCCAAAGTCCTTTTGTTTCGAGATGATGTCTCCGGGATCGCTAGTTTTTGCTCCTGTTGATCCGTTGATGGTGGTGGTGAGACTGATGTCATAGGAATACCAGGTCTCCTCTTCACGTTCTTTTGCAGTAACTCATCAATAGTGTTTACACCTGAACTTTCAACCAACCCACTCACCGTTAGTGAGGCATTTCTCAATGGGAACAATGGTAATTGAGGCATTTCCAGCTTGAGATTTCTGACCAAATCGTTAACCAACTTTAAACTTTGTTCCCAGAGTACTTGATCTAATTGCTGAAAATCTTTGATTATAGACAACGTGCATTGTTTAGTATGGGAGCTCCTTAAACTTGATGCAAAAAAAAGAGTAAGTTTAGTTGGTCTAATCATTAAGCCTCTCTCTTCATCCATTTCTTTTAGTCGTAGTATCAATTCCCCAACGAACACCCTTAGCCAAGGTTCGAATCCAGTTGCACTATTAACAGCACGACCTCTAAAATTCTTATTTGCACTCATCGATTTGACGATCTCCTTCGGATCTAACGGTACAAACAATTCGCCTCTGACAATTTTGAATAACTTGTCGCACAACTCCTTATCTTGAGTAGCAGGGAAATATTCATACAGTTCATCCACAGTGTCATAGCGTCTTATTTTCGCAATTAAATCACCATCACCTAACCTTTCCTTGATGAACTGTCCGGTTTTGCCGCCCAAGGACCAGAAATCGGTAATCTGGAAGTTCTTGAGGAACGTGCCAATGCTGCCATTGCGTATGATTGTCTGCTGGTCAGGCTTTTTGAAATCACTGGCCAATTTGGCCATGGTTTTCACCCTGGCCACCCCACCAGACGTCCGGTACCCTAAGATGTCTTTGATTTTCATGCGCAAGTCGTAGCATATGTTGGACCCGATGAGTATCACCACGTCATCCCAGTCGCAAATGGAGAAGGTGTTCTGCGCGCCCCCATCCTGAGCATTGCTCCCTGTGAGATCGTCCTGAGCGTTGGGTATTATATGGCCTTTGAAGACCAGATCCGCGGGTATCTCGCCGATGACCGGTAGCGGCTCGTTCGCAGCGGCGGTCTCTATAAACCTGGCCACCTCTGGGAAAAGCTCGCACACCCTGGCGTACACCAACCGTCCTAGATCGAGAAAACACTCGTCCACACTGGCCTTTTCTATGAGGTCGCAGTTCTGGCTGAACACGCTCATGATCTTGCGCGACTCTCGCCGGTACGGGTCGAGCGACACCTTGTGGTCCGCGGGACTCGGAACGTAGTCCACATACTTCCACACGGGCTGGCCGCGGCGGAAAACCGCGGTGTGCGCCAATATGAGCCCCGGACACTTCTGCTTGGCCTCTGCCAAGCGGTCCAGACGCGACACGCCGAACTCGCGCGCCGCGTAGCTCACCGCGATGATCGTGTCCCACTGCACACACACCACGGGGTCGTCCCAGCTGAGCCCCAGTCTGTGCTGCTCGCACTGCGCAAAGAACGCGTTCATGTCGATATGGGCTACGCAGGCCAGCGGCGAGCGGAACGCGCGCGCGCGGTCCGCGAGCAGCCGCAGGTCGCCCGCACAGTAGCTGCTCTGTTCGCCAAAACGCACCGCACACATCCTACACACTCAGCTACACACGAAGAATACAAAGATTACACACAGTGGATAAACCCTGTGACGCGTAACCCTTACGCAGTAATCTATGGCATAGAGGCAGAAATAGCAGGGAAAAAAATTTTATACAAGGAATCCTAGGCTTCACTTTCTTTTCCCAGACAGAAAAGCGTGTCCGCCGGACAGCGTTCTGTCTCACATAGTAAACACTGCAGAGACGTTCCTGATGACAAGCTGTCGCCCCAAACGGAGCAATAATGACCGATTCGACTTACGCCAAACACACTGAAAATTCTGACAACGTCCACAGTACTGCTAGCTGTAATCTGCGCGCTGCGACCCTTCTTAAGACTGTAAACCGCCCGCACTGCACCGTGTGCAGTGCTGTTTCCTGCTGCCTGCGTAGTGGCCGGCGGTGCGCCCTGCGCGGTACGCGGTCCTGTTTTTTTGGACTTTTGGAACTCACGCGTGTCCTTTTGTTTACTGCTGACCTCCCCTGCTTCTTCATGGACTTCGTGGAAATCTTGCCCAGGCCGTACAGGGTCGTGGCGCTTGTAAACGTGGCGGTAGCGCTGTGGTACACCATCATACTCACGTGCATCCGCTGCGAGATCGATTTGCTAATGGTGGTGAGGTTGAAGCACCCAGACTTGACTCTGCGAAAGTTGGCGCTGGCCACGCGCAGCACCATGATCAAAATGACCACGTTCAATGCCATCAACTACGCTCTCTACCTCATATTCTACATCCAGGGACTAAACATGCCGCTGTTGAACTGGTTTCCCCTCATCTCCTTGGTCTACTGTGCGATGATTCTGTACATGCCTGAGTTCTTCTCAAACAACTCCCAGCCGTCAGTGGAAGGCCAGAGGCTGTCACAGACCTTCAGAAGAGTCCTGAAAGGTGAGATCGACACAAGCATCAGAAATAATGATATCATCCTCACAGACACACTTACCTCCTACAACAAAACAATCATCGATTTACTCATCTACATCTCAGGATTGCTGTTGGGAATGCAGGTTTTGCCTTTAACTCCTGGTGAGATGGCCAAAGACCATTTGCAAGTGTACAATTTGGACCTAATGCTAGCCAATTTCCCTTCTGCTTTGAGACTGAAACAATGTTTGTACGAATACAAGGCTTCCAGTTATGCAAACAGAATCCATTTGTTCAATGCTATCAAATATTCAACGGCGTTTCTACCAACAATCTGTATGATCTTGATGAGGCAGTCTTTCTTGAAAAGTAACTATGCCTGGATCTTATGTTCTTTAATCAACTCTTCTTATTCGTTCTTCTGGGACATTTCTAATGATTGGAACTTCGGCTTTTTTTACAGATACATCAAAGGTAACAAAGATTTACCTATTTTTAGAAGCCATCTTATCTACAACTACAAGTTTTATTACTTAGCTATTTTGGTTGATTTTTCCTTAAGATTTATTTGGGTTTTCAAAGTTCTAGCATCGCCACCAATCGACAGCGGATTCATGTTCATGATGTATTCACTTTTTAATACCGAATCTGGTTCTTTCTTCTTGCAATTGTTGGAAATTTGCAGAAGATGGGTTTGGATCTTCATTAAAGTAGAAACTGAGTATATCAAAATGATCTCTATTGAAGAGAATATCGAGCTAGACAATCAACAATCTTTCAAGAGAGAGTCTTAAATACGTATGCCTGTAAATGTATATACGTGTATATATACATGTTTATATAGTAATTTAACAGAAAAAACGATGTATTGAAAGTCTATAATTAGCGAAATGAACCTACTATTTTCTGGCACTCTTCTTACCATCCTTCTTACCATCTTTCTTTGGACCTGAACGCTTAGCCGCAACTGCTCTTTCTTTCATGGTATTGGCCTTACGTTCAGTCTTACTCAAGTATCTGAACTTCTTCTTCTTAACCTTCATAGGCTTTTCAGGTTCTGACGGTGACTTCTTTTCGGCAACGCCCATCAATCTTGCATATTTCTTGGCCCGTTGAATGGATTCATCAAGAACTTCTCCTGATTTAGTCATATCAACATGCAAACTTGGTAGATTAACTGGTGCAGTAATAGAAGACTTCTCTAATGATTCAATGATGACCTCCGACTGTCCAACAACAGGTGCGTCGCTGTTGTCAATGTTGTATATCTGCTTTTTCAAAATTGGCTTAACTGTACCATTGGACGATCCATCTTCATCATTTTCATTTTCCTCGTCTTCATCGTCATCTCCATCATCCTTGATACCATCCCAAGGTTGTTCTTCCCAACCGACACTCTTCTTAGACTCCTTTTCCTCGTCGTCATCTTCCCCATCATCACTTTCATCTTCTCTTTGTAAGAATGGGTTCAACTCCAAGGCCTGTTTCATTTCTTCCAACTTCTTACGCACCTGTTCTTGTCTTTCGGCTCTTATTCTAGCTCTCTCTTCAATTCTCTCCTTTTTCATCATCTCCACTGCATGCTTCTGTGCATTCTTTTTTCTTTCAACTTTTCTCTTATGGAAACCAGTCAAATAGCTTACACGTGAGTCTGTATCAAAGGTGACCTCGTCCACACGATTCCGCACCTTTTTAGCCTCCTTATACTTTTGACCACCGGTCAAAATCTCCCTGTTTGGTTTCCTAGGAGCCATATTATGCCTTGGTTTTCAGATGAAGAAACTTATCTCTTCTAGTGAAAAAAAAATCTACAAAAAACAGCAACTACTGTAGATCTCTGTATTGCTCAGCTTTTGGCATTGTGAGCTCAGTCCTATAATAAAAAACCTCAAAGCAAAGTTAACATCCAAGCAATATCAGCATCAAAGAAAAAACCAGCGTCAACGGCAGGCCAGCATTAAAACATAGATAAAAACGCGCCACTGCCCAACAGGAAAAAGAAGAGTTGATCTCTTTTTTGAGTATCTCAAATTAGTATTTTGATAACCCTCCTCAATACTGATTTCTTCCAGAATCACATTTGTGCAACTAAACAGACCCTCTGCATGCACATATCTTTAGTCTTGTTATATTTGTGCAGCTTGGCTATATGCTCTCTGCTTTCCCTTAGGTGTTCAACTGTAGACTGCTCGATGTCCAGCGTTTGCCCCAAAGGGTAAAGATCTGACAGCAGATCATCTCTGATTTTAACCAACTCCTCCAATTTCAAATGCATCAAACCATACATTACAATACCCTGTTTATAGTAGAATACAAACATATAATACGCGTTATTATCACAAAATATTTATTAAACGAAACGGCTTTTTTAATGCTCAGCAGCGAGGTTCCTAATCACTCTCACTTTCACTTTCAAATTCATCGATGGCGTCTTGCACAAAATCACAGGTTTCTTCAAATCGTTCATCAATAATGGCATCGACACCACCAATACTAACGTCTGCTTTTAGAACACGACCATACTTCTTTCTCGGTCTCTTTCTTTCTCCACCACCTGGACCCTTTTCCCTCTCACCGTTACCCTCATTTTCACCAGCACCAGAAGGAGCAGACGCACCACCCCAACAGGCGTGCTTGGCAGAGGCAAAAACCAAAGAATGACGGAAAAACCAATCCAAGATAGTTTCATCCATACTTGGAACAATGGCCCTCAAGGCCACATTTTGATCTAGGAAATTGACATTGGCAAAAACCTTGGATCTGACATCTCTGTGGCCGAAAAGATGGACAATACCATTGTATGCTTCACCCACCCCAATGAATGCCATTTTGATTGATCCATTATGGCCTGGTAAGTACTGTAGATAGTTATCCCAAAGGTAAATTAACGCATCCTGTGCCCAAGTAATTGAGTTGAAGTCTAAATCTTCGTGCGAACTTGTTGGAACGTTAACGTCTACTATGGAATATTTTTCCTTCAAGGCCCAGTCGATGAATTTTCTAGACTGGTCCACCTCCACAGCCGAACTTGGATCCAATATACCTGTTATAGGATCATGCCTGGCCCAAAGACGTGTTGGAGGGTGTACTATTATTACCAACTTGTCATTATGGAATAAATCAGTTGAGGCAAGTATACTTGATTTCAATGATGTGGTACCGGTGGAGTCTGCATTAGGAACTTCCATTGGTAACTTAATAAACCCATATTGATCAAACAATTGAATACGTTGAAATCCTCTGACATCCTCCTCTAATAATTTGTATGTGGACATATCCTTTTGGTTGAGACCGAAGGAGTCTTCAACATCAACTGCATCCGCATTTGGTGATGCATCACCTCTACCAGCAGGGTTGGCGAGATTACTAGGTATGGCATAATCAAGACCATAGTAACTAGGTTTCAAAGACTTCCAGAACTTAGATTGGATCTTGAGAACATCAGCAACCACTGAAATCGTTTCACTCTTAGGTAGAACATGTTTTAAAAGTTCAGGTGGTTCACCTAACAAAACTTTAGAAACGGCCAACGCGGATTTGGCGATGGAATCTAAGTTGTAACCACCTTCTAATACCACACAAAGATTACCTTTGGCTAGAGCCTTCAACATGTGAGCCATATGACCATACCCTGCAGGTGAAACATGACACCCACCAATGACATCACCATGTGCAGCATCAAACCCTGAAGAAATGATCACCAAATCAGGATTGAACTCCTGGCAAATGGGCACAACAACTTGTCTGAAAGCATACAAATAATCAGCATCACCCATGCCGCCCACTGGCCACGGAATATTGACATTAAAACCTTTACCCTTACCGGAACCAACTTTATCGGCACCACCTTCTGTTGTCCCCGGGTAAAACTTGCCTGATTCATACCTATGGAGAGAAATGTACAAGACCCTTGGATCGTCATAAAATGCCTTCTGAGTACCATTACCATGATGAATATCCCAATCCAGCACAATCACCCTACGTACCGATTCAGGGTATTGCTCTAGTACGGCTTTGGCAGCAACGGCCACGTTGGAGAAAAGACAGAACCCTCCTGGCGAGTCTGGCTCAGCATGGTGACCTGGTGGACGCACAATGGCCAACGCGTTTTTCACTTTTCCCTCCACAACGGCTTTGCAGGCTTCGATGGCTCCACCACAAGACAATTTCGCCGAAAGTAGGGAATCATTGTTGAAATAGACGGAGTCCCCCTTTTCTGTTTCCTTCAAAAGCTCTTCCTTTGTCATTTTTTGGGTGGACTCGATAAAATCCAAATGTTCTTGAGAATGAACACGTAGGATCTCTTCTTTGGTGGCCTCCCTGATTGGCAACTTGAGCATATACGGCCCCAACTCATCTAGACCTTGTAATTGTGGATCGGTGATGAGTCCGTTCTCAGCTAGGATCTTGTAGATCCGGTAAATACGGCGCGGGTCTTCTGGATGCGGGTCGATGTATTCGAAATAGGACGTGAAGAGTTTCGCATGGTACCTCATACGGACATCGTAGACCAACCCTGTTTTGAGAGGCACATAGGAGAGCGCGGCCTTAGGCAGCGCACTTTCCACATTTTGGGTATCACCAGCAGCTGGCTGTGTTGGAGCCAACTCTAGTTCTCGTTTGAGAGATTGCATGGTTCCACTGGTAAACACTTAAAAGAACCTGAGAAAGAAAAAGGGGAATCGCTCTTTTTATATCTTTGTTATTTTCCTGGGAACTCATTTCTCTTCATCGGGAAATTTTCTAGGACATAAACCACTATTTGAATACACAATACAAATTGGCAAGTTTGGGCCTCTTTACGGCCACCAACCAAACGGGAAGTAAAGGGCGCACAAAACTAAACAATCAGCTGGGTGCCGATTGGAGGTTTTCAGAAAACAAGAAAGGAAAAATCGCTTCCAGTAGAATGCAACATTTTCCGATGCTAAGCACTGTTTTTAAACGAGAGCTCAGCAAAAGAAAAGAGAGGAAGCATTAGCAGAACAGCCGAAGCTGTTTTTATGGCTCGGTTCCAAATAGCGGAATTGGAATTGGAATATCATGTTGTTTTAACACATGTCGGCTGTCTACTGGGTTGCATGTTATTTTGTTTTCCAAGTATATGAAATATTAAAAAATAAAACAAAAGAAGCTTATAAGCTGCATAGATTTACTCGATAATGCGCAACATGTATGGGTACATATCTTTTTACACTTTAAGCTATGCGCATCTAGTGTTATCCAGATTTTGTTGGAAACATTTCAGTGATTTATAGTACTGTATTTAGGTGAAATACGATTACTGTTCGAGTTGCATTCTTTCTACTGCATTGACTTTTCTGCGATGCCAAAACGTCAAAGAACATTTCATTACACTTTTCTAATAATGTCTATGTGTTTCATTGCGGCCCCAGTTGGATGTTCACAGAAAACTCCAAAATGAAACTAATAGTTTCGCACCCAGAGTTTTTCACTCTCTAAGAAAAACCGTTAAATTTTTTAAATGTTTTTCTCTAACTGTCAAATCTCTGTAAATGCAAGTGTATCGCGAGGCGCAGCCGTTTCTGAAACCAGCTAAAGGTACCTTACAAAAGCGTATATTTGATGGGGCCAAGCAGCAAAAACTGAAAACAAACCCGAAACAATTATATGCTCTTGTTTCTTCCACTCTTAAATACAAGCCATTCCTAGAGTATATCATCAAAAAGACCCACATAATGATAGACGCCAAGAAAGCTAAATTACCAGAGGACATAGCCATGATGCTGATTCACGATCTACTTTTTTCCAAGTCAAAACGTATCCAGAGCAAACAACATGCCTGGAAAGACATCATCATCAAAAACAAACCAAGATTGGAGGCAGCCTTAGTGAGAATTAAAATCAAACATAATGTCACGAACGTTGCCGATTTAGTCAAAAATGAAGATGAAACGCCTGTTAGATGGTTTAGAACAAATTTATTGAAGACCACAACAAGCTCATTGTTAAACGAATTCAAACATCTCAAACAAGTCTTGTCTTTAGATGACATCAAATCGACTGGTGTCATTTATCACGATGAATATATACCTGATCTTTTTGGGATCCATCCTAGGGAAAAGCTAACTTCTACGGACGCATATCTGAAGGGTAGATTAATTATTCAAGATCGAGCATCATGTTTCCCGGCATACATTTTGAATCCAGACAAAGACAAGGATGTTATCATTGACTCATGTGCTGCTCCAGGTAACAAAACCACACATCTAGCCAGTTTGATGCAGGGTAGGAAAGATTCAATTATTGCATTTGAAAAGGATAATAAAAGAATCAACGTTATCAGAATGATGGTTGAAAAGGCAGGTGGTAATTCATGTATCAAGATTCAACATGGTGATTTTACAGACACAAATCCAGAAGATTTTCCTGAAGTCACAGGCATGGTTGTTGATCCATCTTGTTCTGGTTCTGGTATTTTTGGTAGGCAATTTGACGAACAAGACGAAAGAGATGAAGGTGATGCCAAAGTTGAACGTTTGGCTAACTTATCAGCATTCCAGGTTAGAATTGTTAAACATGCATTAAGTTTCCCAAATGTTAAAAATCTCGTTTATTCAACTTGTTCCATCAACAACGAAGAAAATGAAGAAGTGGTTAGGAGGTTGTTAGAAGATGAAGAAATCTCCAAAAAGGGTTGGAGATGTTCTCCTAAAAACAAGGTATTGCCTAAATGGCCAAGAAGGGGTAGACCTGAGGTTTTTGAAGGTATTCAATTTACCCAAACTGCAGAGCAATTGGCAGACGGTTGTGTTCGCTCGCTACCAAGAGTTGATGGTGGTATTGGGTTTTTCGCTGCTAGATTCGAAAGGGATTGAACCATTTTGTAATAAATATATATAAAGTATACTAATCATATCACGTTAACTTTTACTTGCAAGCTTTAAAGTCTCTTGATGATATCATCAACAACTTGTTGAGTAGAAGAGTTACCACCTAAATCTGGGGTCTTGACCAAGTTTTCGGCCAAGTTAGCATCAACGGCAGCGTAGATATCAGCGGCTGGTTCAGCGTAACCCATAAATTCCAGCATCAAAGCAGTAGATCTGATAGTGGCAATAGGGTTAGAAATACCCTTACCTTCAATATCTGGGGCGGAACCGTGACATGGTTCACCGATGGCAAAGTTGTCACCAACGTTAGCGGATGGAACAACACCTAAAGAACCGACTAAAGCAGCAGCACCATCAGACAAGATATCACCGTATAAGTTAGGAGCAACAACAACATCGAATTCAGTTGGGTCTCTGAACATCTTGTAGACCATGGAGTCAACAATTTGTTCCTTGTGTTGAACAGAGGCAAATTCAGGGTGTTCTTCGTGGACTTTCTTACATAATTCTCTGAATAAACCATCGGAAACGGACAAGACGTTAGATTTGTGAACAACGGTAACACTTGGGTTGGAGTGCAAAGATTCAGCACCTAATTCTCTTTGCTTTTGTCTTTGTAAGGCAATTTCGTAAGCAATCTTAGCGATTCTTCTGGTGGCTGGTTCGGAAATTCTCTTAATAGCTTCAGCAACCTTGTAACCGTCCTTTTCATAAATACGTTCTTCCTTGATGTACAAATCTTCGGTGTTTTCCCTGACAATAACCATGTCAACTTCCTTACCACCGGCCAAGTTACCAGCGACAGACTTGACAGGTCTAACATTAGCGTAAAGACCCATCTTCTTTCTCAAGGCAACGATAGGAGAAGAGTAACCAGCAACCTTGACGGAAGGAGAGGAGACAGCACCGAATAAGGCACCATCACACTTAGTTTGCAAAGCTTCAACAGTGGCATCTGGCAAAGCGGTACCGGTCTTTTGGAACAACTCGAAACCGGCGTCCAAGTTAATGAAGTCGAATTTCAAGTCATGCTTAGATGATAAGCTTTCCAAAACTTGCTTACCAGCTGGAATGACTTCACGTCCAATACCATCACCTGGAATTAAACCAATAGTGAGGTTCTTGGTGGCATAAGCTCTAGCAGCTAATTTGACAGATGAAGAAAACATTTCAACGCTGAAGAGAAACTGCTCTTTGATTCATAGAAGTTGATGAGTTTTTTTTTCTTAAGCGCGCCATTGAGTCATTGATCGAATTACCTAATATGGAAGTTGCTCAGCACGCTCAGCAAGTATGAAGCTGGCTAATGAATCACGGCACCTTGTGTATGTCAGCAAAAGTATCATACCGCCACAATATTTATTAGATAGAATAGAAACTAAGCTACTGTGTACGCCCAGTGGCAAGAAATAGCTTTATAATTGGTATTTTTGTAAAAATAGTTAAAACCGATAAACCGATACAAGTCCAAGAAGCCACTACTCAAGGGTTTATTGTTGATGTAACTAGATACATATGAGATAGTATCTAACAACCATTGCCTGGTGTTATCACATTGGAATCTCTTCCAATTTCCATCCTGTGCCTTTGTAATGAGTTAGATCCTCAACCGGTTGAGGTTTGTCACCAATTTGTAAAACAAATGGATTTCTCACTACTGCGCCGCGCTCGGCCTTTTCTGCTAGATTAGCAAAAGTGTGGTTTACTTCCCTATGCTTTGCTTCATCGGCCCTGATGTACAAGAGTAGATCGTACATTGTACAGTCATCTTCCAACCCCCAGTAAATTTTGGCAATTTGAGGTACATCTTCATTGGCCAAGTCTGCGCAGATTCCCAACTGCATATCATTCAAACAGCGTGAGTAGGTACTGACCGCTTCCTCTTCCAAATAACCAACAAATCTATGGCACAATTTTGGGCTCATCAAATAGACCACAGTAAAACAACCAGCAAAAGCCCACTGGCCACCGTACATAACTATTCTCGTGCGTCGAGTTGGCTGCGCCATTTCAAGAAATGTTAATAAATGCATGCGTTCATTGTACGCCTCATCATAAAGTGTTTGGATGAACCCGTCATCTTTTTCGAAAAGACGGATTGCATGCAAATGACGTACACCTCCAGCCATACATCCGGGAATGCTAGCAACCGACTCCAAGACAATGAAACGGGCTAGCCACTTCTCCAACGTCATCGCGTTTTTAGACTGACTTATAAGTACAGCTTCTTCGTCTGACTGAGGCTCCAGATAGCCGGTGAAAAGGTCAAAGGACTTACGAAGCAAAAGCATGAAATTGTAAGTAAGCAGGTCACCGTATGTCAATGTCGGTCTATGTTCAAAATGGATGGCTTGCATTTCAGCAGAACTGAAACTAGGATGCTTGAACATAGGCTTTGCAAGGTACTTTGAATTGCCCTCTGTTTTCTCCTCTCTGGTAACAAGGGACGTTTGTGTCGGCCTGTTTGGCGAAACACTAGAATGGCTTAAAAACGAGTGCCTCGATAAAGATGCTACACATCCGAAATAGCAATGGAAGTGCTCTCTCATCGTTATAGCAAATTACCAAAACTACTGAGCAAAGTTTGACAAAATGAAGGTCTTTCCTCTTGCTCTTTGTCCTCTTTTCTCGAGGTCTTTTGTGAAGATATTATAATTATGATTGAATATATACTCTATGTTGCAATAATAGTAGCTGCAGCGGTACGACTTGCGAAGATGGGCTCCTTACCGGTCCAGCCGGTGGGTATACGGAACGCTCGCTGGGTCAGCGGTAGTTCTCAGCCTGCAAAAAAGGTGCAGGCGACCACCAAACAACAACAGCAAAACCCTCTCTTGACTGCAAACTGGGACTCTCTAACCAGTCGAGGTACGTGGAGAAACACCCTGTAAGCGAAAGAACCCCAAGAGGTCCCACCAGCCAGTCTTGGTTATCTCGGGCTCGATCTGGACCCATTCGGCGTCCAAATCCAGCACGTTGTTGTCGACCCCGTTGACCTCCACGGTTGGCTTGGTGGGATCTACCTTCCAGTTGCCGTCCACGATGAATTTGTAGTGGCAGTGGGGTTTGACGGCTACCGTGGCCGAAAACACCCCTGAGCGGCCGCTGGCTTCCGGAGCAAGCGGGTGATGTTGTTTCCAGTTGTCTGCGGAGGTACACACTGCAACGCACTTGGCTTGCGGGTCGTGGTACACAAAAAGGTGCTTCATCGCAGGCTAATTAGAGTTTAAGGAAATAACAATGGTTGCATGATAAGATCAATAACACCCTTTAATAAAAAAATATAAGTGATTACGCGTCTTGCTCATTCTTTCTTCCTTCTGTCAATCTCTTATGTATTTATATACCTTCTATAACTGTATAGCTGGCCCCGCGCCTACTCGTGCATTCCGATAAAAGCCATGAGACCCACCCCAAAGGCAAGAGCAGCCAGCTGGACCAAAAAGCGGCCAAAATGCGCCCATTTGGAGGTTACCTGGCTATCTATCTCTAATAACTCTGGAATGTTGCCCAAACAACTGTACATTAAGGCACCCGTGGTTATAGGGAGTGTGTAAGGACCCTGTAATGGCAGGTGGCCACTGAGGACAGTGACACCGAGAGACATTGCCACAGATAGCACCTGTGTTTGCAACAACTGCCATTTGCTCATACCACTATTCATCAAAAGAGCAAAGTCTCCAATGTGATGTGGCAGGTCGTGGAACACGGAAACCATAGCAGTGTGCTGGCCAAGATGCTTAGAGTGATGAAAGGAAGACGCTAACGTCAAAGTGTCAGCCAGGTTATGCGATAAGGACCCCAGAAGAGTCATGTAGAGAGATGAGGAGGCAGATGATGCGGATGACGGCACATCTTCTTTCTTTTCAACTGCATGTGAATGTGAATGGCCACTTGTGTGTCCTTGCTCAGACTGCACTATCCTCATCAGCTTATCAAGCACAAACAAGCCCAAAAACCCGCCCAGAACCGCCAACGCTATCGTCATTTCAGTCTCGTGAGTAGCTGACTCAAAGGTGTGTGGTAACATATGAAGGAAAACGTCACCTAGCATAGTCCCCATGGCAAAAGATACCATCAAATTAAGACTGAAGGCAGGGATCTGCGGTGGGAGAAGAAATAGCACCAATGTTGGCAGGATAGCAATGTACACTGTAGCAAGCATGGAATTTCCCACAGGCGCCAAAGGGAAAAGCTGATCGATTCTGGAGACTATGTGGAAATTCTGTTGCAAAGGCTGATGTGCAACAGCATGACCGACCAGTGAAAGCAATTGAGCTTTGTGAAACATATTGGCAAGTCTGAAAGGTACCAACAGGAAGGGTCAAAAAAGCGGAAAAAGGAATTAAAAAAATAGAAAAAACTGTTGACTTAAACTCTAAGAAGTTGCTTCTCAACTTGGATCAATTCCAACAACCAATGCAGCCTAACGTGCGAACTAGAGCACGAACTACAGCGGCAATAGCGCCTGTCTTGGAAAAGAAATATCAAGTTTCTACAGATTTCATTAAAGCAAAGCAAACAGAGCTAAATTTTAGTGTAACGATATCGTTACCCCAGCTCAAGATCCCACAAAGGCCTAGACACATACACCACTCACTCATGATACAGACTATGCCTGTGCAGCCTGACTATATTGATACAAATGAGGGTAATGGGTTTGCTGGTGATGATGACGATTTAGTCGAATCGCACATCACTTTGTCATTACTAGACCCAGTTTCAATGATGCCATTAATAACACCCATGAGATCAAGAAACTGTTCGCATAATGAATGTTTTGATTACGACTCGTTTGTCCAGATGAACCAACTAAAGCCGTTCAAGGTAGTTGTGCGAAGGTACTCTAACGCAACTCGTCATGTTGGCGAAGTTAGCATCATGTCTATCTTACACGATTCCAAGAGGCCATACAAGAACCCGAAGACATTTAATGATGTGTATGACAAGGTAGATTACAACGTTAAGAAGAAAAGACTGATAAAGGACCAACGTGTACAGCATTTCAATTCATTGGAATATTTTTCTTGTCCGATTTGTAATATCCAATTTAATATCAATGAGCCTGGTGACGTTTACGTGGTTGGAGAGATGTGTGACTTATTACAGGATCTCAAGTTTCAACCTGATTATGAGGAAATCAAAAGCATAGAAATTGACATGATTAATAAAGGCCAATGGAAATGGCTTAGGAAGGATCAGCAACTTGAGAAGAAAATACAAGAAACAATCATTTCACTTGATTCTGACGACGAAGATTTTGATCCGCAGAGTATAGTGCCTCTACCCAAACCGCAGCCGCCCCAGCAGGAGCAGCCGCAACAAGACCAGACACAACAAGACCACCAGCAGCTAACGCTAGAGCAACAACCCCAAGAACAGCCAGCGGAACCGCAGACGATATCTTCTCAACCGCCTTTTACCAGCCCTGTTGTGACCATCCCAATAGATCCCTCCGTCAACAACCCCACAGAGGACAATGTCAAGGCAGAGGATCCGCTTGCTGATGACGAACTAGATAAGGTCTTAGACATTGCTTTTCTAGAGGAAAGTTACCGGGGCGAGCCTGGTGTCACGATGGCCAATGGCGCAGCGTTACTACCGGCCTCTGACGATGACGAGGCTGCTGTGCCGGTTGACTCCAGTCTGTTGCGCGAATCCTTGCGGTCCTTGCACACTGGTTTGGCCAATGACCCCATTGAATTGGACTGAAAAATAGTATATTGTATGATTATTCTGTGTACAACTAATAGAAATAAAAAACCCACGTTTAGCATATTCTCTGCCCTAATTTGCACGAGCTGTTCTTCTAACCCTGCTAGCTGAACTGGTCCAACTTATGAATTGGTATTAATAGGCACTGGCCATCATGAGCATTTTCCAGCGCCTGATTTTTTTTAGCGATTGGCCCTCTATAGCAGGAAATGTTCAAAGTTCCAATCTGGCAAGTATAGCTTTCTTTAAACCATAATTGTTTGAGCCCAATGGCCCCTCCGAAGGACGCATTTCAACCAGGTACGCGTCTTGCTGTGGGATCGCAGCAGGTTGTTGTGACGCGCTACCTCTCGCACGGTGGCTTTGCCCAGGTGTACCTCTGTCTGTACCAGCAGAGTAAACAGGCGTGTTTAAAGCGTGTGGTGGTGCCTGATAAGCCGAGCTTGGCCATCCTGCGCATGGAGGTCGATGCCATGCGCCGTCTGGCCGGGAAGCCCCATATCGTCAACTATATAGACTCCAACGCCAGCAGAGCCCCCAATGGAGGGTACGAAGTGTTGGTCTTGATGGAGTATTGCTCGCATGGCGGGTTGATCGACTTCATGAACACTCGTTTGGTGCATCGGTTGTCTGAAATGGAAGTCTGGAATATCATGGTCCAGATAACCGAGGCCGTCGCGCATATGCATAACTTATCTCCGCCAATTGTCCACAGAGATATCAAAATTGAAAATGTATTACTAGTCGAGGATGGTGTCTACAAATTGTGCGACTTTGGGTCTAGCTCGCCTCCATTGAGCGCTCCAAAGAACGTCGAGCAATTCAAAACTCTACAAGATGACATCATGTCCAACACAACGCCTCAATATAGATCGCCAGAAATGTTGGATTTGTACAAAGGCTTTGCAATTGATGAAAAATCCGATATCTGGGCATTGGGTGTGTTCATGTACAAGTTATGTTATTTCACCACTCCATTTGAACAAAAGAATGGTGATCACACTACTCCTCATGGTGATTATGCCATTGTCCATTGCATCTACTCATTCCCACACCATCCTAATTATTCCCCGCGAATGAAAAATGTCATTTCCAAATTATTAGTGGCTAATCCTAATATGAGACCGAACGTTTTTCAATTGTTGGAAGAATTGTGCAAGATTGTTGGTAAGCCGATGCCAATCTTCTCTAAGCCAGTGCAGCCAAATCTCAACATTACTAATACAAACGCAAGTATGTCATCTTTGAGTTCTTCTCTGTATAATGTGCCTATGCAGACAGCATCTATCACACCAACAAAGAAGAAAATCAATTACTCTGCTGCAACCACTGCTGCTTCATCTATTTATTCAAATAATGGTGCTGAGTCAATATATTCAAACCCAAGTTTGGCTCCAATTAAGAAAACAACATCTCAATTACAGCCAACGCAAGGAAATACATCAGTTGCTGCCACTGCTACTACACGAACTGCATCTGGGAGGCGGAGACCTCTTTCGATGTATGCACAAACTAACTCTAATTCTAAAGATGATCTTTCTAATCTGATCCAAGATCTGAAAATTGAAAACGTTAAGCTTTCTCCAGATTCTAAGAGCAAAGGCAGTGGTAGTGAAAATATTGGCAGTTCTATGGAATTCTTGCGCAATATTTCTAGGCAAAATACAAGCCAACAGCAACAACTACAACAGCAACAACAGCATACCTCTTCTCAACAGCAGCAATCTACTGGTGGATCATTGAATTGGCTCAGCAGAAAAAAGAGATCTAGCATTACTTCCATTAAAGATTTATTAACAGGTGGTTCTAATAAACACTCTTTCACTGGTGGTAATAACATCAATCCAACATTTTCACGTAAATCCAGTTTTGATCAATCCAATGCCCATCAACAGCAGATTATAACTGCCAATACCACTCCTAGACGTATTAAATCCAACCATTCAGGTGCAAATATTTCCAATGGGACTTCATCTTCAAGTCTAGGTAGTAATTCAGGTATCCTGGAAGATGTTCAAGAGATGTCGCCTGAGAACAAAACTATCAAACATTTGCCCGTTAGCAACAAAAAATCTTCTATTCAAGAGAGAACTGCACGTCTATTTCGTAGAGCTAGTGTTGACACCAAAAAGAGAAACAACGTTGAAGGCTACGGAAAATATACGGACCTCAATTTTAAGGAAGCTACTAGGAAAGTTGTTGATCCAATAAAAGTTAACACTAAATATCAACCTATGGTTAATACTGGAAGTGATAGTAACTATCACCAGAGCCCCACCCCTGAGATGGCGCCAGAAGAACTAAAATCTGTATTAGTCGGTTTACCAAACGGTGTAACTCTTGGTGATAAACCGGCTAGTACCAATACTGGTAGAAAAAAACCTGTACCGCCAAAACCTAAGAAGCCTGTATATTTACAAGGTAATGGAGTTCCCAATGAAATGGACATTTTGGAAGCAAAATTTAGTCAAAGGTATCCAAGTGTTGCCTAAAGTGTCATCTTTTTATTTCTTTATAAGTTTATACATCTAGGGTTATACTGTTATTGGTAATAGTACTCTATTAATATGGAGTGAATCTATTTGATTTTTTCTTGGATTTGGACTTTGATCCGTCTTTATCCTTATGCTTAGAACTCTTTTCAGATTTATGACTCTTCTTCTTCTTCTCTTTCTTAGAAAGCTTAGCGGAGTAATCAATTTCCATCGGTTCAATTTCTTTTTCTTCATGATCGATTTCAATCTCGTTAGCGAAAGCTGGCTCAGAGGAGACAATGAAATTATTTCTGGTATCATCTAGTTCTTCGCCTGTTGGTTTATCCCAAACTTTAACAAGCGAGTCTTCACCTGTAGACCATACAATGCCCTTGTAGATTAGGACATCTCTTATAACTTCTTCGCCGTGGCCACCATTTAATGTTGAGACCTTTTCGAGTTGGTCAAATTCGTTTTCAAATTTGGCTATAGTTAAACTCTGTTCCTCATAAGACCCCATCATGACATAATTTGGTGCAACAATATCAATTATGTAGTTACACCCCCATTTTTCTCTAACATCGCCTATTTGTTTGACATTTATAGAAGAATCTTGTGTAGTTTCCTTATCAGTGGACAAATCCCACACTGACAATGATTCCATGTGAGTTAAAATAAAGAATTTATCCAAGGATAAGAACTTTGCAGCATGAACAGACGTGTCATTGACAGATTGGAAAAGTGACTCTTCTTCATCGATAATATTCAAATCATAGATATTGACACAACCGTCTGTTGATCCACTCATGAGCACATTAGGTCTTGTTGGGTGGAATTGGACCGAAGTTATATCATCTTGGTGGCCCTCTGTCATAGATCGTGCAGGTAGGTCCCATTTACGAGAGTCCCAAATGGTCAATTCAACATCCTGTTGTTTCAATTCTGAGCCAGCTGCTAGGTTGACACCGTTAAAGCTGACATCAAGGGAAAAGATCGGTAGTTTCCTACTGTTTTGTAATGTTTTAATTGGGCTATCAAGCCCTGAACGCACATCGAATATTTTAATCTGCGAATCTTGTGAAGAAGTTACAATAGTATTTTCGTCTAATTGTTTGATTTGTGAGATTGACTGTGTGTGAGGCTTCAAAGTAGCCAGTTTAGCGTTTTTAGAGGCAGAAAAAAGAGTCAAACCCCCAGACACATCACCAGCATACACTGTTTCACCCTGAGCCAAAAGGGTCGTCCCCCAGTCACCTAGCTGGAACTCCATATCTGTTCACAATTACAAAAAGAGAGAGAGAAAAAAGACAGAGATGAAAAAAATGGCTCATGAAGAAACAGTAGATTAAAGAATCTCACCTAAGGCCGCAAACCGATCTTCTTTGAACCCATTTAACTTCAGTTAAGCACTTCAGCGGTAGAAAGCTGTTTGAGCCTAAAAAGCTGCGCACCTGGGAGTCTGGGGCCCAATTTGCGCTATTGTTATATGAACGTGATGAAATCTTTTATCTGTCTTTCAACTCTTAATTTTCTTGTACATGTTTCCATCTAACTTTTTCCCACTAAGCCATACTTTCTCTAACTCTGAACAAAACCTGCAGTCTCACAGTCGAATTTCAATTCTGGATCTCCAAGACACAAAATCTTTGATGGGTTATATTACAAACACCAGAGGTCTTCAGCTGTTCGCATTTTGACAGGATAGGTATCTCATAAAAACTGCATCTAGTAATCAGAGTCAGCACTTGCTGTCTAATGATTCGGTTCAATCAACCGACCCGACGCAAAAAGAAATCACGTGACTTAGTAATGTGGATCTTCATTTTATCTTTGGCTTTGTTATTTTTTTTCTCTTTCGTTTGATTCCTTTCTCTGTGTCTATCCTTTTTATCTGAGCTAAGATGTCATTTGTGAACAAATCTGGTAAGAGGTTTGTACCTAAAACAGCAGCTCGTCGACCACGTCTTACGGGCTCTGGAGAAGCAGCTGCTCCTGATTTACCAGGCAGGAAACCAAGTTTTTCCTCAAATTCCACAGCTCTGCAATCAGGGTCAAGCACCAGATTGAATTCCTTGGCCACCCCCACCACATTGTTGGAAACACAGCCTAGATCAAGAAGAGGATCCACTGTATTGCCAGATAAATCGTCATCCATCAGTATGGGTGAGCCAATCAGGATTCCTAGGAGGAAATCGAGTTTTTCTATTGAAGGGACCAGACGACGTCGGTCCAGTGCTGTTAGAGTTGAAATGTCGTCTGTCGTAAAGCAACGTGTGAGGGAAGCTAGAATCAATGTGGAACAACAGCAACTCCAGAAACAAAAGGAAAAGGAAAAAGGACTTGAAAAGGACAAACAGCTGGTAGAGGAACCCGAACCCTCAGTCGAGCCTGAGCCGGCGCTAACCATCAGTGAAACCGAGAGACATGCGAAATACAAATGGCTCATGAGCAAAAGTAAGGGCAAACTGGTCCGCGTGGCAGTTGATCTTTTGGAGGGCGTTGAAGCAGAGTCCATGGCTGTCAATCAGTATGAAATCACCAATAAAATTGTCAACGTAAAACAACTACGAGGTATAAATACCGAGGAAGATGCTCATATGACGCAGCATCTGCGTATCGATGAAGATCAAATGACCATGGCTGATTTGTGTAAACCGTTATTCCCTATCGGTGAAGTTTCCAAGGATTACGAAAGAGCCAAAGAGGGTGAACGCAAAAGACTGGAAAGATCCAAGCTTTTGTCTGAAGAAAGGAAGATGGCAAGGAGGTTGAGGTTGAATGAAAAGGAGCTAGCCAAATTTCAACAACACTCATCCCTGGATACATCAAGTCCGTTAAAACAAGAACAAAGCCAATCAGATATGGATCAAAAGGCCAGCATAAAAAGATTGATGGAAGTGACCGAGTCGCCAACTAAGATCAATGTGCCACTTTTGCAGATTCAAAATGGCCAGGTTGTGTATTCGCAGGAGTCGACACAAGTTAATAGACATGAATCCACCAACGATGATCTGGAGAGAATTGAAGAAAACCCATTTGAGAATATTGTGACCTCTAACACGTACTCTAAAAGAAAGGCCACGTTGAACTGGACGCCGCAAGAAACCGCTGAACTATTCAAGGCGATTTCGATGTGGGGGACTGATTTCACCTTGATTGCACAGCTTTTCCCTTATCGTACACGCAAGCAGATCAAGGCCAAATTTGTTAGCGAGGAGAGACGACATCCTCACTTGGTTGAATTTGCGCTCCTGAGGAAACTTCCCGTGGATATCCAGGAGTACGCCGGTAAGACAGGGAAGGATTTCAAGACATTGGACGAATACAACGAAGAGTTGGCCCAGGTGCGCCAAAAGCACGAAGAAGAGTTGCAGAGCATGGCCATTGCCAAGCAGAAGGCTATCCAGGAAGACAAGGACAAGCAATTCCAGAGAACAGACGTCAAGCCCAGGAGCAGGAAGGCTGTCATTGCGGAATTCAGAAGAAACGAGGAGGTTGTTGGGTCTTTGGATTAGGTTTGAGTGCTGCGACTGCAGCGGCTGCTGCAGTCGCTACAGTGCTTTTTACATGGTTTGATGCTGATTTCGATCTAGCTTTAGTTTTGTATTCTTAAACGACGCCAGGCTGAGCAGATGAGCTGTTTTTTACTCCATTATTTTACTTTGTTATCGTTTAAAGGGCGGAAGCAGAAGAAAGCAAAAATATTTTTTTCTTCTTCCTTTAATTTGTGTGTACTCATTCGTGTTTCGTTAGCGGAAATCGATTAATATCCGGATGAACGACTACATATTGGAGATACGAAGTAGCTCAGAGGCTCAGGCGTACATTTCGCATCGCGGATCGACGGGATCGCGGACGACGGGGGCTTCGACGGCGAGCAAGAACAGGAAGAACAGCAGCACATCACAATACATCAAGTTCATCGTGAAGCAGAAGCAGCCGCGGCCGACGCGAGCGCTGATTTTGGCGAAGATCGTGGCGTTCTGCTGTTTCAGTTTGGCAATGGCCACGCTGTTGGCGCGCGTAGACCCATTGGGGCCCGTGATGAAGTATTTTGGACTATCGTACCCTCGTATAACGCACTCGAACATCCTGCACAACAACGGACTGGTGCAATTGGTGGTGGTGGCGGTGTACGGGGGCATTTCCGTGCTGATTGTGAATGAGATGTTGTGGAACTTGGACCACAAGTGCGAGGAGAGCTTGCTCATTGTGCCCAATCTCGGCATCCAGATAGAGTCGCATCTCTTCCAGCACACGATCGTGGGGCTGCTGCTGAGTCTGGTCAACCTGGACCGCCAGCCCGTGTGCGTGTGCTACAACAAGAAGTTCTACCCCATGGAGGTTGTCAAGGACATCGTCATCAACGAGGGCTTTGTCGGCACCTCCATCCTCTACTACATGTCTGTGGTGGTGGTGAACCAGAGCGACGACGGGCTCGCACTGGACGTGGTTTTCCCGTTGCTCCGTCCGCGTCGCGCCATCTTGGAGACCGTCTACAAGCAATCCAGGGTTTACTTGCAGGAAAACACCACCAGCGGCCACAACAACAGCAACAACAGCTTGTCGTGAGACATTCCTGCTGAGCGCATTTGTGCTCAGCACTGCGTTTCACTATAGACGCAAAGATGCTACTGTTGTTGAAGATGATGATGCACATTGCTCCAATATTGGTTTCTCAGTGTGTGTGCCCGAGTTGAGAGTCTAATCGCTTGTCGTGAGACACGAGAGCTGAGCGCGATCGCGCTCAGCGGTGCGTTTTACCACTCTGAGACGTAATGTTGCTACTATTGATGATGATCATGATGTTGCTTCTTGTCCTCTCTGTGTGGCCGTGTGTGAGTGTGCACCCGAGTTTCAACTCCCTTGCCATGAGACATGCATGCTGAGCGCGATCGCGCTCAGCAGCCTGTTTCACTCTGAAACATATTGTTGTTGTTGTTGTTTACAATAATATGCATCGCCCCGATCTGGGTCTCTCTCTGTGTGTCCGTGCTGGGTGTCAACTCGTCTGCTTCTTCTTCTGCGGCGGCGACGCGGCGGCCACCGCCGCCACTGTTGCACTGTCCAAATCCTATTCTATATATACTACCTAACCTTTCGCATACCTACGGCGGCGTCGTGGCCAATTTCCCCGCTTTTGCGCACATCGCGCTTTCCGGTCGATATCCAGGCTTAGCTTCTGGACGGTGGTCTTGGCAGGCACCAAAGCGCCCTGCCCGACACTTTCTATAGGCGTTTTGGGTCCTTGCTCAAAGGGGGAATGTGGCCTATAAAGGTATTTTGGATGGTTTCCGGTCAGCGGGTGGCTCTTTTGGGCGCGGAAAAGACCAGCGGGTAGCTGTCAATTAGAGCTACAGGCTGATGTAGGTTTTGAGCGGCGCGCGGGCCCTTGCGGCCACGCGCGGGCTGCGATGAGGCCTGATGAGCTGGTTGATTACCCGATTAGGAAGGCGCGAAACATGTTTTTGGTCTCCTTTGGACAAAAGGACAACACTAAGACGAGAGAGGAAAAAAATTCGCACATGTTTCAACACACTTTCTCCTTCTACAATCCAACTTAGTCACTCCTTCATGAAGCTCTCCCTCGTTCTCCAAACCGCAGCTGCCGCTGCCTTGGCCGCCGCCCAGCCAGTTCCAAATGTCCATGCTCACCACGCC
Source organism: Saturnispora silvae (assembly GCA_030579555.1). NCBI lineage: Eukaryota > Fungi > Ascomycota > Pichiomycetes > Pichiales > Pichiaceae > Saturnispora > Saturnispora silvae. Next base: position 262,030 of record JAKTRE010000005.1, on the reverse strand, counting down.
CACAAGCGTGATGTTGTGCACGTGACCGAAACCGTGCTCGTCACTGTCGACGCGGACGCTCCTTTCAACGCCCCAGCTCCAGTCCAGACCGCTGTGGGCGAGCAGACCGACGGTACCGCCACCCAGTACGCCTACCAGGTCACCCAGGCCCCAGCTGCCGCCCCAGTCAACCCAGACGAGCAAACCCAGGCCCCAGCTCCAGCTGCCGCTACCACTGCTGCTACCGCCGACGCTGCTCCAGCCCAGAACAAGCAAGCCTCTGTCGCCCCAGCTCCAGTCTCCGCCTCCGCTGGCACTGTCGGTATCACCTACTCTCCTTACAACTCCGACGGTACCTGTAAGAGCTTGTCCGCTGTCCAGTCCGACTTGGCCACTTTGGGCGACTACGCCATCATCAGATTGTACGGTGTCGACTGTAACCAGATCGCCAACGTTTTCCAGGCCAAGAAGTCCTCCCAGAAGCTTTTCTTGGGTATTTTCGACGTCAGCGACATTTCTGGCGCTGTTTCTAACATCGCCGCCGGTGTCAAGGCCTACGGTTCCTGGGACGATGTCTACACCGTTTCCGTTGGTAACGAGTTAGTCAACATGGGCTCCGCCACCCCAGCCCAAATCGGTCAATACGTCGCTCAAGCTAGAAGCGACTTGCAAGCTGCCGGTTACTCCGGTCCAGTTGTTTCCGTTGATACCCACGTCGCTATCTTAGCTAACCCAGAATTGTGTCAATACTCCGACTACATTGCCTTCAACGCTCACGCTTACTGGGATGGTACCGTCTCCTCTGGTGATGCCGGTCCATGGTTACTTTTACAAATGCAAAGAGTTGCCAACGAATGTGGTAAGCACGTCATGTGTGTCGAGTCCGGTTGGCCTCACTCCGGTGGTAACAACGGTGTCGCTGTTGCCTCCCCATCCGACCAAACTTCTGCTATGAACTCCCTTTCCTCCGTCTGTGGTAACGATGTCTTGGCCTTCACCGGTTTCGACGACTTGTGGAAGAACCCAGGTCCAAACGGTGTCGAACAATTCTGGGGTATTTTCCACTAGTTTTGTTCACTTTATTACTATTACCCAACACTTTTTGTCTCTTCCTTTATAACTTAAACCTACCGTTCTTTTTCTTTCAACTTATATGCAGATCCCAGATCTCAGATCTCGTCCAACCGTTAAACCCATCCCATCTATTATAGGCTTTTTATTGTGTGTATGTGAAAATTTTTTTGCAAGGGTCCTCAGACAAAGAATGCTCAGAGTGCTCAGCAGGCACAACAATTATTGCTTTGTGTCTATTTGTTGCTATTATCTTAACAGTTACATAAGGTTATATCTGTGTGGGTGTATACAAAAGTATTTAGATACTGCTTGCGTCAACTTCTTCTTCCTTCTCTTCAATGATAACTTCCTTAACCTCGGTGATAACAGTCATATCAACAGCTTCCTCCTCTTCGGAAATCCCAAGCTTTTCCCTACGCTTAGCCAAGGCAGCTTCGTATTCCTTCCACTCCTTCAAGGCGTCCTTTCTCTTCATGATCAATTCTCTCATTTCGGCGTTGGACTCCATCATATCGATTTCTTCGAATTTAGCAGAGTGTTCTGGTAATTGCTTTCTGACTCTCTTCTTATCGTTAGCGGTCAATAATGATTCAGGTCTTGGTCTCCAGTGGAAATCGTAGAACCCATCAATAAGTTCTTGCTTGGTGATGTGGCCAACGAAATCAAAGACAGTAAACCCGTTATTAACTGACGACTGTCTGTTGGAAGACCAAACTGCCACAGATCTACCTGAGCTTTCCCATTCGATACCTGAAAACCCGGCGTAATCCTCTGTGGCTAACAATTTGACTTCCTTGATCTTCTTCTTTTCATTGTCAAACTCACTGTCATAGAATTCTAATTGGGAATTGATCTTACCAATGCAACCGGTGACACAGTATCTACCGGTTGGTGACCATGAAACAACATTGATATCCTTGTCGTCAAATTGGCCAGATTGGACCCATTTCTTAATAGTGTTGGCTGATTTACCAACACCAACCTTCACTTCATCCAATTTGTAGAAGGTTAATAAGTTCTTCGTTGACTTACCTAATTGAACACTTGATGCATCAGTTCTATCTAATTTGGAAATAGTGGCAAACTTAGTACCCCTTGGATCCCAGAAGACATCCTGGACAACTTCCTTCAATTCGATTTTCTCAATTGGTATATCCTTTTCGGTAACTTGGAAAATTTCTAAGTTAGAAAACATTGTCTTTCTAGATTTAGTATGTCTGTTAACTCTGCAGCAGAGGTATTTAGCGGATTTTTGCCAGTGTAATTTACAATCAACAACCTGAACTAATGGTGCAGTTCTCAAAACATGCTTTTGTGGTAAAGTCATAACAGAAACCTTGGCAGATTGATTGTTAGCTTCTGGAGTCCAGTAAGCCAACATGACTTCCAATGGTTCACCCTTCTTCAACAATGGAGTTTTGACACCTGCTGGGGCGAATTCGAAATCTTGGACACCTTCGATCTTGACCAATTTCTTTTGTAATAATTCGAAATTGTTATTAGTCTCGTAAATGGCGATGGCGTCTGGACCTAATCTACCGCAGAACTGTTCGTCAAAGGACCACTTAACTAAAGGCCATTCGTTTTGCATTTGAGGAGGAACCACAAAGGTCTTGACTGGCCAACCGGTGACGATATCCCAGATCACAAGCTTTTTACCAGCATCTTCGGCCTTGAACGGATAGGACTTTCTCAAATCCTCATCGACGTGTTCAGGGTCCACCAAGGGCTCACTGGAATAGGTGATCAAGTATTTTTCGTTTGGTGAAATGTCAACCTTTTCAACATTTGGGTGAATATATTTATTGATACGGACAAATTGATCACCACCCCAGGATTGGATCCCGCTGTGGAAGGTAGAGAACAAGTATTGACCCTTAGGAGACCATTTCATGAAAGAAGAGGTCCAGTTGACTCTTGGTTCGATGACTTCTTCCTTGTTGATGTTCTTCTTGAACCAGTAGACACCGTCGGAAGCCTGGGTGTTAAGCAAAAACTGATCTCTGCTGGCAGGATCAAGCAGCCAGGAGTTGAGATAACCGACGTTCTTGAAATCTGGAATCACTGGAGGCTGGAATTGCTCGCCGACACGACCGCTCAAAACGTACTTTTCGATGTCTGCTAGCTTGTTCACAAAGAGCCTGTGCTTGACATCAAGCTTCTTACCGTTCAGGGTCTTGACCGCCTTGGTGGCAAACTCAGGCTCCGCAAACTTAATGATCAGATAACCCTTGGTCATGCCTTCTTCCAGGGGCAAGATGATGTCCTCGACCTTACCGCACTTGGAGAACAAGTTGCCCAAAACCTTCTTCAGAACTGGCGCCTTGGCTTCTGGGGCCACTGGGGCGCCGTCCACGACCACATACGAGTCCGTTGGCAACTGTGGAACTGGAACAGCATACTGCTCCTCCAAATCGCTGAAATCGATCTGCGAAACGTCAATACTGGACTCGTCAAACTCGTCCATCTTTAGCTAAAAGCTTAAAGGCCTTGGTGATTTCCAGAGCTCTGTGAAAAAATTTCACTTATGCCTAAAAACCTTCAAAAATTAAACAATTTGGAAAATTCAAAGTCACGTGATTGTTACGCAATCCGTCACGTGATTGTCACGTGACGGATTGCGTAAGCATCAAGCCAAGGCCAAATGGGGCGGTTTGGTTTTGTCTTATGGTTGACGCGTGAGTGTGTTCTTAGCCAAATGGTGTTGCAGATCTCGCTTAGCGCGTCGCTGGGGGAGACGGCGCCCCTGGTTCAGGCGCTGGAGACGATCACGGGGTTTGACGCGTGCGAGGCGTACACGCAAACCGTGCTGCTTACGCCTCGGTTTCCGTACATGCCTCCGGAGCAGGCAGGTCAAATCAACCAAATCCAGAGCCACAAGATGCGTCTGACCACTTTGTGGGAGCATTCCAAGCCCTGTGTGAGCTATTTGTCGGCACCCAAGTGTGATCCAACGCGAAATTGGACGTTCCAGCTAAGCGACATACCGATTGCCAACGAGACCCAGTTCACCAGTCAGAACATCTACGAGACTACGGTCGAGTCCAGCGATGACATTTTTGGGTATGTGGATGAGTTGGGGTACAAAATGGAAACGGAGTTCTGGACCCATTCCCTCAGGTGGTATTGGGGCGATGTTATCATAGAGCTTTCCCAAATCAAGGTGCAGGCGAGCAGTCCTAAAGATAAAGTAGAGCTTGGGGGTGGGGCTGCTAATGCTGCAAGTGCGGATTCTGCTGTGGAAGAGGTGATATTAGATGAAAACATGGATGTTCCCGCTAGTGATGGCCCTAGTACTGATGTAGACATCCAATTGAAACCCTTGACTTCTAACTGGTTAGTTCGAACTATGGTTAACGTGTTGGAAATAAATGATATGGAAAGCATCCAGCGGGCTAAGAGGCAGCTAGAGGCTTTGAAGAAGGAAATCGGTGACATAGTCAAGCTAACTGTTCCTCACAGATCCAGTATGGATTCAAGAATAGGATCGAAACTTCTCAATAATCAAATAGGTAAGAGGTGACATGCTAAGGACTAGTGATATGCTGTTCAGTTATTGTACATAATAATACTATAATACTATATATATAAATATACATCTTTAGAGGTCTACTCTGTTTAATTTAATCATTAGTTATCATTGTCATCATCATCATCAAATGCTATGTTAGTACCCTCATCAGAGTCATCTTCGAAATCTTCAAAATCGTCATATTCTAAGTCTCTAGCTTCATCATATTCTTCGTCGCTGTCAGTCTCTTCGGTTTGTTCGACATTAATTGGTTCGCTAGTTTCAGACTGTTCGATCGGAGTTTCCGACTCTTTCTTGGATTTCTGTAATAAATTCAATAAACTTTTGCTTGGATCTTCTTCGTTCATTGGTGGGGCAATCAATGTGCTGGTGATTTTTGAGATTGGAACAGGTGTGACTGTTTTAACTGGTTCATTTTCAACTTTCGGTTGAGGTGCTAATGGTTTCTTTAACATGCTGAGTAATTGTGAAGACCCATTGTCATTATTCTTCATGTCAGTAGTGCTACTGGCAGATGCTGGTCTCTTCAAAATGTTCACCTTGGGTTGTGATTGTTGAGGAGAAGCAGAGCTTGTTTGTGGTCTTTTCAAAATAGTTAACAGTTTCTTGCCTTGATCAACAGGGGTATTCATATTATTAATATTATTAATATTATTATTATTATTACTATTATTGTTATTATTGTGAGTAGGGGTAGGGTCTCTCTTCAAAATGTTCAGTAACTTGGTAGAATCATTCGGATTGGACTTATTTGAGTCTGTGGATGCTTGTCTTTTCAAGATCCTCACTGGTGGGTTGACATCGTTGTTGTTAGCAGATTTGCTCAATAAATTCATTAACTCCCTGGATTTTTCACTAGGATTTGGAGCTGGTGTAGCAGTTGCTGGTAATGATTCAGGGTTTGATTCTGAATCATTGGATTTTTTCAAAATATTCAATAAGCCAGTTAATCCATTAGGAGTTGCGGTTGTTGCTTGAGTAGTAGATGTGGCTGATGGCTGTGGTGGATTTACATTCTGGTTTGGTTCTTCAGCTAATTTGTCAGTTGCATGTAATGTACTTGACGGTTTCTTTAAAATATTCAATAACTTGGATCCATTAGATGGTGCTACAGGAGTTGAAGGTTCAGGAGTTGAAGGTTTCTTCAACAAATTCAGCAATTGGTTTGAGGATTCAGCTTGACTATCGGTGGCTGAAACTGGTGGCTGTGGAGTTGATGACTTCTTTAATAAATTTAACAATTGAGCAGAATTGTTAGGAGAGTCATTTTTAGGTTTTTCTTTCACTTGCTCTTGATTTTGTTCTTCAGCTGATAGTGGTGTAGCAGGTTTCTTCAATATGTTTAACAACTGAGCAGATCCATTTGAAGTTGTATTTGGTGACTGTTGTTGTTGCTGCTGTTGCTGTTGATTTGTTGAATTTTTCAAAATGTTCAACAATTGATTAGCATCTTGCTGCCTTGGAGAAGACTCAACAGGTTGCTTTTTCAAGATATTTAACAATTTAGATGATGACGAATCAACTGTGTTAGAAAGCGGAGTTGCCAATCCTAAAGGTGTAATATCGCCTCTAGTTGATGTAGGGAATTCCGTCTTAGTTGATGATGCAGTTGACATTTGCCTAGAATCAGGAGATTCTGTATTAGAAACAGCAGTGGTAGTTGTAGCTGGTCTTTTTAGAATACTCATCAATTGGCTAGCATTACTATCTTCACGCTTCAGCATATTACCTGAATGAATCATTGGGCTTCCTGGTTGTTGTGGTTGTTGAGACATATTCAATTGATTAGTTTTAACCGCTGGAGATTTGCCACCTCTTGATAACATACTTAATAGTTCTTTAGTGTTAGAAACACTAGATCTAAACTTAGGTTTAGCTAATGAAGAGGCAGAAGGGGCATTCTGAACAATCATACCTGAAGAAAGCATTCCTCTTTGTTGCTGTTGTTGTTGTTGTTGTTGTTGTTGTTGCATACGAGCATGAATTATATGCGGTGGGACCATCCCATAAGGTAGATGAGGAACCATGAACCCTGGTACTCTCATTGGCGGAGGAGGAAAAAACGGAGAGTTCATGAAAGGAGGAATAGAGAAAGGTAACGGTGGTAAACTCATCGGAGGTAAAGTAACAGGGGTTTGGGTAGTTGAATTCGTAGCCTCAGTGCCTGAAGTGGCCGTAGTTGGTGCAGTAGCTTCAGACCCATCTTCCCCAGAAGTAACCTTGGCAGTACGATTTCTTGCTGCGTTTTGAATGAAAGATAACAATTCTCTTCCGGGATCCTTCTTTTCTTCTTGTTGACCAATACCAAGTAATTTTTTGAGTTGGATAGTGGCAACAGATTTCAAATGAGCAACATCTGAGTTCTTCCAAGAGTTGATGTGGGACATAATTGGCTTGATCATTGAGTTGACGAGGAAAAAGTGTCCTGAGTTAGACTTCAAAGATTTGTTCAGTTGCTTTAGAGAGTGCCATTTAATGTCAACAATTTCGAATTTAGCTTTAGGTTCGAACACCGTCTCCTCTGGCACATTTTTGATGATGTAGATTTTGTAGTTCTTACCTTTGAGGGTACGCTCTACATATAAATCCTCATCGATTAGCTCACTGGCGTCAAAGCCAGTTTCTTCCTCTAACTCACGCACTGCACAATCAACGTCCTTTTCATCCTTCGAGATCTTCCCCCTCGGGAAACCCCAGGAATTGGACTCAATTCCCTTCACTAGAAGCAGTTTGTCCATGGATTTGTTGATGAGTGCAGCTCCTCGAACAGGAATTGTGGCCTTGTATTTACCAAACGACGCAAGGGCGATATCAGGATCACCCCACTTCCAAACAACGGGACAGAGCTTCACAATGGAGCGTGTAAACGGTTTCATCTTTTTAGGCTGGAGCAGCGGATTCAGCGGTGTCACATAATCGAGATAGAACCAATTGGCTTCTTCGATCTGGAAAAGAACACGTTCATACGAGGCTAGATCCTCGTCGGGGCAATTCAGCACAAAACGCACAACTAAATCCTCAAGACAGTGGTCCAGGGTCTCATTGACAAAGCCCTGATTGAGAGATATCGACATTTAATACTAGTATGGGTGAATAAAAGGTTTGCTTCCAATATGTCGACCATCGTAAATTTTTTAACAAGGAAGAACACTAATTCAACTGTGCTCAGCAAAGCAAGTATTTCAAAATTCGAAGCTAGCAAGAAATCAACTTATGTCTTTAAAAGAACAAGCTGGTAACTATTAGCTTAGTCAGAAATGGCTGTGCAGCTGTAAAAGGGGGAAGCCGGCTTTATCGAAAAAATTATGAGAAGGTTTTTTTTATCAAACTTGCTCTTTTTTCATTGCAAACACAATTTCACTGTTATCTGTATGAGACACTCCTTGTAGAGGCCATACAATCCATTAAGTATCCTTTTGAACGCAATTGTTAATTATAATAGGGTCAAAATTGTTCAAGCTTCAGCGGTTTCGTAAGCGACAAGCAAATCAACAATAAATTAGCAAGAATTCCACAAGATTTTCTATATTTTAGTTGCACCCTTCTGCACTGTCTATAACGGTTGGATTTTCCTGCTTATGCTGCCGATAGTATAATTCCCTTCTAAATGCCAATCAAATCCTCGGTGATTGTCAGATAAATGATGCAGCAGCTCAGTACATATGAGAAAAATGTATGTTTAGTTATCTTTTTTCATTGCATTCAGTCAACCAAGAGTTATACTGGCACGAGAATTGGTCAGATACCCTTCACTTTTGCCAAATGAAAACTTCAATGGTGTGACATTTTTGCTTGTTGTATTTCAGGAACTTTTAAATTTGAAGTAAATCAAGGACTATCCATTTCTTAATGCCAAAACTACAGAAATCTCATACTACAAGTTTTCTTTACCTGCTTTGTTAATCAAGTCTTTAAATTAGCATTCAAAAGTATATTTGTATAAATGATATACTTTTTCGGGCAAATTTATTAATGAACCAACTTGGAGCTTGTGGTTATTTTCAAGTAACCCATCACACTTTCTTTTATCTACAGCTCTACTACTTTCAGCCATTTATTAGAAAATATTTTTACATGTTGACAGAGTAGCATTAAGCTCAGGGGCAAATTGATATGTTTAGTGCCCCTATGAAGAACTCAAAGTCTTTATAATTTCTTACAGTCTATTAAACTTACGGTTCAAATGTGCATTGAAATTCCCTGTTAGCTCAGTTGGTAGAGCGTTCGGCTTTTAACCGAAATGTCGAGGGTTCGAGCCCCCCATAGGGAGTTTTCCGATTAATTTTTTTTGTTTGCTATATTTTTCAGCTAGACGGTGATTTGACTTTCGACTGTTCTCAAACTTATCCTTTTTACAGGTTTCTCGTCTTCAAATGCAAAACCAACAGTTCCAAGTCGAGGTCGACCCGACTGAGGACACCGAATGGAATGATATTTTGCGAGAAAAGGGCATCATACCCGAGCGTCCACCTTCTCCTACTCAACAATTAGAAGAGGCATTAGAAGAAGCGATTAGAGTTCAACATGAAAATAGATTGGGAAACCTCAATTTAGATCAGCTAGACGAGTTGGAGGATGATGAGGACGAAGATTTCCTTGAAAGTTACAAACAGCAAAGATTAGCAGAGATGAGACAATTGCAGTCAAATGAAAGGTTTGGTAGTGTTTATCCAATTTCTAAGCCTGAATGGTCCAAAGAAGTTACTGAAGCATCAAAAAAGAATTTTGTGTTTGTTCATTTGTCCAACCAGGCAGTTTTACCATCAAGGTTAGTTGGATCCATTTGGCCTCATTTAGCTTCTAAATTTAAAGATATCAAATTTTGTGATATTGAAGGTAAGAGAGCTATTGAGAACTATCCGGATGCAAATTGTCCGACTATAATTATCTACAAAGATGGTGATGTAGTTAGACAATACGTTGGTTTGTCTTTGATTAATGGTAATGATACTAAAATAAAAGATTTTGAAAAAATATTAGTTGAAATCAATGCTGTTAAGGAAAATGATCAAAGGTTAACATCTGAATTTGAAGACGATGATCAAAGAGAGGCGTATAAGAATAGATTCCAAAAGAAGACTATCAGAGGTGGTAGCAAGTTAAGTGAAGATGAAGACGAGGATGAAGACGATGATTTCTTTGACTAATGATGATAATCATAATAATCATTTATAACTAATTTATATAAATTCATTTATACAATAGAAAAGTAAATATGCTCTGACACTTAAGACATCCTCCTGTGTCACTCTTGTAACCGTGGAATCATCAAATTTAAACCACATGCCATCCTTCTTCACATATGCAATATAGTGTCCTGTATTAACACTACCAATATGAACAACTATTCCAAATAATTGGTAAGTCCCACCATTACCTAGCATTGATGATTTTTCTGTGACATAATCTTCCATACTCAAAACCAATGGTATTTGGACATGTGAATCTATTTTACTACCTTGACCATTGAAATGCTCGAATCTTTTCAATTGAATTGTTAATATTGGAGGTAATTTAGCAATTTTCAACTGTTTGGAGACCTTTGTCTTCTTTTTACAGTGTACACAACTGTACAACTCTTCTAAATCTTCCAAGTTGGTAAATTTTTTCAGTGCTGAATGTATATCATTCATACCTTTGATTTCCAATGATAAATCAAGCATGGGATCAACAGTACTTCTTGATTCGCCACAATCTTTGCAATGTAAGGTACTGTTAAGCTTACCTGCAAAAGTTTTATGTGTTATACAATCACATTCAAAATCTTCATTAGTACCTTTGGATTTATCATCAAATGAAGGAGTAGATTCTTTATTCTTGGAAAACTTACTTGAAGTGTTATCACTCTTATGAATCTGATGAATGAGAAATTGCCAGAATTCATGAGCATCTTGTTCACTATAACCAGCTAAAGACTTTTTAACCTTCCAAGAAGATGTCAAAAAATCCACTGGGCCGTACCCAATAATTTCATTTGAGGTATAAAATTCTTTGATGATGTCATTAAGTGCACAAGATAGACATTCACCAGGACCTTTCTCACAATTTAAATGACTCCCACTAAAGTAATAATTTTTAATAAAAGGATTGTGTACTGTACATTGTAAAACTGCTGACATGAAACAGGTTGATCCCATGTTGATAAACCCGCGTAGTCCAAGAGAAGCTTTGTAGCATGGTTCTCTAGTCATAGTGATAAGTTTCCCCTGATGTTCTGTATTGTGATCCGTTTCGAAAACCGGTAAGCCTGGATAACTTGCAGCCAACCCACTGTTACGTATGGTCTTGATACGCATTGCTTCGATGTAAGGATGTGAAATGGCATCTTGGCATTTGAGGCACATCAGATCGCCCGTATGGGAGTTGACAGCAAATATGTGGTTGGTAGTTTGCATATGGTCGTCGCCGTGATTATCACACGCTACATGCGAACATTGAATACACATGTAGGCATGTCTGGCATGCGCATTGCACCTCCCGCAACGGGTAACCTGGGTTTTTGCGGCTATAAGTGTCTGCGCGTCAATCGGCCGGCCATCCTTTGCAAACCATGTGGCATCTGGCTGACGTCCGATCATGACGACCTTGAGTGCCAGCTCATACGTTTTGAGAACAGCTACGCGCGAATCAGAACGCATTACTTTGGCAATGTGCACACAGCCAGGCATGGCCACAAAAAGCTCCGGACCGGATGCTGTCACAGGGACCGTTTTGGACATTTATGTCTTTATCTCAAAGAAAAAGGGTTAAAGATCCATAAATTTTGAATTTTTATCGCCTTTGTCTACAGAAAGATCTTTTTTTCAAGATTCATGAAAATTTGCTGAGCAGGCTTTTGGATGCTCCGTTCCGACTCTTTGGCATACAAAGATCAGCTTCAGTTTCAACTGAAATTACTGAAGAGGGGTAAAGTAAAAGCTCTCCCTCCCAAAGCATATATTCTAAAAAGTGTTTTAAGCAACTTTTGTCGAGATGAAGTGCGATTAAGTTAATATTTCATTTGAAACAATTGGCTAGGAAGTAAATGCAGATCCACCTCCAAGTCAGAGTTTTTTACTGCGGCGTCGCAGACGGCAAAAACAACTTTATCGGCGTCCATTGCTAGAGCTGTGACGTGGCCGTTCAGGTTTTTGATTTGGGAATTTCTCTTCTTGGTATTGATATCCCAAATACCCAACACACCATCACCCCCTGTTATCAAAACATTCCCCCTGTTAGCCAGTGCAAACACAGGCTGTGCAAACAAACTTTTATCTGTTAGCGTGACCCTGTGTGGACGGAAGACAAAACTATCCTTGCCGTCTATATCTGAGATAGACACTTTACCCTCCATGCTACCCTGGATGTACTTGAAAGTTTCGCCGGACTTGAAAAGGGACGTCTGTGTCACCAATGGGTAACCAAAGCCGGGTGAGGTAGTGTTTGTGAGCTCAAAAAGGCCGCGGGACTTATTCAGTTTGTACGATCTATTAGACACGGATGTGGTTGCGGTAGCCGATGAGGAAGCGGAGTTATTGATAATGCACACCAACAGCGTGTCCTCACACACGGCCACATTTGATATGATCCCGTCTGCTGTTATTTGTTGTATCTCTTTCTCATTCTGGAAAACTACCAGTGCTGTTGAGTGGGAGTTCACTATTATTATGAAGTCCCCCTCCGAAACAATGTGTTCGCCACCTGTGGTGCCCAGCGGAGTGGACTCCAAATCCAAGGTAGAGATGTCCAACTTAGTCACTGCTGATGAATTGATCGTGTAAAGTTTTGTTCCTGCCAATGTGGCCGATCGCACCTCTCCTACTTGAACAGAGGCTATCCTCCTATCTTCTGAATATACCACAACCTCGCCGCGAATGGAAATGGCCACCGTCACATGATCTGCCAAAAACACATGATGTATATAGTCAACAGGTGGTGTATCCAGTTTGTTCATCCTGCAATAAAAATCAATCGCTAACGCGTCAGATCCAAACAAGTAAAAAAATAAGAAAACATCAACAAGAGAGAGAAGACGAAGACTTATTGAGAATCGTACAAATTGCGAACACATAAATTCTTCCAGAACTGTCCATTGTTTCAGATGACCCTACATTCAGCTTTGAATAGTGAGCACTTCTGGTATAACGAGTGCCAATTTAGCCGGATGCGAAATTAATTGCGGCCAAAATATAATCATTTTGCAGCTTTCAATCTTTTTCAACGTGATCTATGCTCCCCAATCCAAAACAAACGCCGTTTTTTGGTGACTTCACCGAGGCACCATAAAAGTGCAACTTTTTGTCCTATCGAAAGACCAGGTTTCAACATTTTGTGCAAGGCCTGTTTGATCCAGCTGAGCATGCTGAGCGTTTCGGCATTCGCCGAGCAAAATTTTTGTTCTTTGATTGCCTAATTGGGAAACCTTGTCTTATCATTGTAGAGAAGTCAAAAATGTCCATTTTTCAGAACCGGGGTTTCTTCCAGCTTTGTTGAACAACATGTACTTTTTCCAGGTGACTCCACGGAGAAGAGTGGTCCAAGTGGCCTGCGCGGTTGTTTGGTGTCTTTTTGGTGCAGGACCGATTTTTGGGTTTGCTGCTCTCAAGCCTGTACTTATCGACCAAGGCATCTACAACAATTTGTGCGTCGGTGAGGATCTCTGCACAGAGCAGGATTTGAAACTCAACATGATGTTCACCGTTGGTGCAGCTTTAACCAACGTGTCAGCTCTGGTTATCGGGGCCAGCTTGGACCATTTCGGGCCTCAGTTTTGTGGATTGGTTGGTGCATCCTTTTTGTTGTTGGCAAGCATCATCTTCATCCAGTGGCAAAACATTTCAATGTTCGATCCCATTTTAGTGGGGTATGCCTTGATGGCTTTGGGTGGTCCTTTCACGTACATTTCTTCGTTCCAATTGTCTAACTCCTTTCCAGAAAAATCCGGTCTGATCTTGGCCCTATTGACAGGTGCATTTGATACCTCGTCTGCAGTCTTCTTGTTCTACCAGAAATTGTATGCATGGAATCCCAAGGTGTTTACCCTCGAAACTTTCTACAAGATCTACTTGATCGTACCATTGTTCATCATTTTGGTCCAGATGACTATCATGCCTACGTCGTCCTATATGATTCCGCCGTCCGACTTGATCCCAAATGCCACCGAGCAACAACTGGCTATCGCAAGATCCGCCGAGATGGAACAATCTTACCATTACCAAGACACTGAAGTTAATACCGTGCCATACACCGACGATGTTAATGACAGCAGCATTACTGCTGCCGACGAACATACGCCATTGACAGGTTCCTTAGCTAGAAGAAAATCATCTTTAGGTGATGCATTTAGATCTGCATACGTTGAGAATGAGATCGATGAGATTGAACATAGAAAGCCAAATTCCACTTCCATTTTCGGTGTTATGCATGGTCATTCCGCTTCTCGCCAATTCAAATCTTTATGGTTCATTTTAATGTGTTCCTTTGCCACAATCCAAATGTTGAGATTGAATTATTTTGTTGCCACCGTTAATTCCCAGTACACTTACCTTTTAGGCTCCAGTGAATTGGCGGACCAATTGAACGGTATCTTTGACGTTGCTTTGCCATTAGGTGGGGTCATTTCAATTCCGTTCATCGGAATGTTGTTAGATAATTTTTCCACTTTCAATGTCATGAATGGGTTATTGGGTGTTTCCGTGTTAATTGGTTTGTTAGGTGTTTTGAAAGACAACTGGGTTTCAGGTGTTATCAATGTTCTCATTTTTGTTTGTTACAGACCTTTCTTCTATACATCAATTAGTGACTATTGTGCCAAAGTTTTTGGATTTGAAACTTTTGGTGTTATCTATGGTAGTATCATGACGATCAGTGGTGTTTTTAACTTTTTGCAGGGTTACTTGGATAAGCTAACCCATACTAAATTTGAAATGAATCCTATTCCTCTCAACTTGTTGCTTTTAGGTATCACCATAGTTATTGGTATGTTGACGGTATTGTTCATTGGCCTGGAAACCAGAAAGATAGCTAACAGAGGTTAACAATATGATCTCTCAAAATACGATCTTTTTATATACTTATTTATATTCAAATTTATTCCTGTCTTTACTTTGGTGCTGCTGAGCAACTTTGATCCTATAAAACCCTATTTGGTGTATAAAATTTTTTTCAACCTTTTACTGAACCTTCTTTCTTTAGCAATTAGGCCTCTTCGAAGATCCCATAGCGTACAAAGGTCGCTATGTGATTCAAAATGAGGCCTAGAAAGACAAATTCATTTGACCCCTGCACTTTCGGCACCGGTTGACTCTTGAACAGTCGGCTGTATTGGGAAAGTAGCGTGGTATTCTCACGCGACTCTGGGGTACATACACAGTAAAAACATAAAGAAAAATAAAGAACGATTACTATTTATAAACAGAGCAAGTGAGAGAATCTTAATCTAAGTCTTCAGTGTTAAGTTGGAGATTCATCACTCTAGCAGGATCCATCGACAACACAAAATCTTTTAGGGCCAACGGACGCAATTTGATGTTGGCTGCTGTGTTTAACAGAGTACCATTTTCTGCAAGGACATTGGAGCGAATGTATTCTCTTGTTGAATTAACAGCGGCATTTCTGCATAGCTCCTTAAGGTCAGAACCAGATAACCCTTCTGTTATGTCAACCAGTTGCTGTAGATCGAAGTTGATGGTGATGCCAGATGTAAGCTTCTGTAAAATTTTGAGTCTTTGGCTTGCATTTGGTAACGAAACAGCAAATCTTTTAGGCATACGACGCATGAACGCAGAATCAATATCATTCGGTCTATTGGTAGCACCTAAAACTAAAATTCTACCGCTGGAAACCAACCCATCCCATAATGTCATGAATTCAGCCTTCAAAGTTGCAGTAACTTCATGATCAGTAGATGACCTTTCTCGTAAGAAGGAATCAATTTCATCAATGAATATAATGCAAGGCTCTAATTTGTGTGCTAAGCTAAAAAGCGCGTCAACTAACTTATTACTCTCACCAAACCATTTATCCATAATGGTGGACATTCTAATAGAAATAAAATTTGACCCGGACTCCTTAGCCAAGGCCTTAGCCAACATTGTTTTACCACAACCAGGAGGTCCATAAAGCAACACACCCTTAGGAGCGGCCAAAAGGTTACCATATTGGGAAAACAATTGGGGGTAAACCAAAGGTAAAATGACGGATTCACGCAAATCGTCAACGATGTTATCTAATCCACCGATATCTTCAAATGAGACGTCAATATCTTCTGCTGGGACAAGATAAGCTAGCATAGCCTTTTCGTATGAGGAAAGAGACGACAGAACCTGACGCAAATGCGGTGACTGGGCAGCCAACTTGGCTACGTGTTTGGAAGATCGGGCCTTTTCGTCGCTGGAACGGTTAGCGCCATCGCCAATAAGAGTGTTAAGCAAATAGTACGCCGAAAAAGTTGTCGCCGAAAGAAGAAGACACTCTCCGACAAGTTTGAAAGCGTCGTTTTTGTTCATGATAAATGTGTATATATATCTCAAATGATAAAAGAGCCATTTAAAGGCATGAAATATTTTTCTCGCTTACTTTCATATAAATCTTCTTCATCGGAAACAGGCAATTTTCTTGGTGGTAAAATGGCCCAAAAGAGACACACTATCACCATGCCTGGTGCAGTGTTGGATGCTTTGCGTGAGAATGATGCCCGCTACGAAAATGACGCGCGTTTTGCTACCAAGAGAAGAAAAACAGCCGGAAAAAAGGATACACACGCTGTTAGGAAGCAGGCTAAAAAGGATAAGAAACAACAGATGCATCTGCAGCGCATTCAGAGGCAGCAGAATCAAAAAGAAAGACAGAAACAACATCAACAGCAGCAGAAAAAGAACAAGCAGCCGCCAACAAATGGTCCAGTGGCTTCCAAATCTATGAAAAAACGCGTTTCTTTCTCAAATGAAGACGATATTCGCCACATTCCGGCTAGAGACTCTCCCCAGAGCCGCAGAGTGATGGACTATGCGCAATGGGAACGTACTCATGGCAGCAGTTCTGAAGAAGACTACTCAACTGATGAAGACCTGGAGCTGCTGCTGAGCGAAGATGATTCACAAGATGAAGAAGACGAGAATAACACCATGGGGTTAATCGATATGCTTAAGGCTTTGAAAAGACAGCAGCTGAGTGGGATTGATCATGAAGAAGATGCAGAAGATGCAGAAGATCAGAAAGAGGGAGAAGAAGAGGATGACAACAACGCACTTGCTCAGCTCAAGGCCTTGAAAGGTAACAAAAAATCTACTTCAGATTTTCGGATCATCAAGGAAGATGACTTGGAAGACGATGAGGTTTCCGATCTTGATGACGATGATGACGAAGAAGAAGAAGAAGATGATGATGAGGATGAAGAAGAAAAGGAAACCGAAGTCTTGGCCAAACTGAAGGCTTTGAAAGGCAATAAGAAATCTAACTCTCAAATTAGAATTGTCAAAGAAGATGACCTTGAAGATGACGAGGTTTCTGATCTTGATGACGAGGAAGACGACGAGGAAGAAGAAGTGGATAGAGATGAAGAAATCGAGGACGATGAAACCGATGCGTTAGCCAAGCTCAAAGCTTTGAAAGGAAATAAAACGTCTAAATCCGAAATCAGAATCATTAAAGAAGACGAATTAGAGGATGACGAGGTTTCTGATCTCGACGACGACGAGGAGGATGACGAAGAAGAAGTAATCGAAGAAGAAGAAAGCGATGCTTTAGCAAAGCTGAAAGCTTTGAAAGGCAATAAAAAATCCAAATCAGAAATCAGGATTGTGAAAGAAGATGACCTTGAAGAAGATGAAGTATCTGATTGGGAGGACGATGAAATTGATTTAATCGACATTGATGATAGATCCGAAGAAGATGACGAAGCTGATGTTCTAGCTGAACTCAAAGCTCTTAAAGGAAATAAAAAGTCCAACTCCGAGATAAGGATTGTCAAAGAAGATGATCTTGAAGATGATGAAATTTCCGAACTTGATGACGACGAAGAATCAGAATCAGAAGTTGAACGTTATGCTGAGCCATTAGACGCCGAAGCTGAAGAGGACGCTCGTGCGATGGATTATTATGCTAAAAAGCTTGGTTTAAAAAATAAAAAAGGTTTGTCAAAACAAGATGATGACGATATTGTCGGAGGTTTGTTTGAAGGTCTTGATTTCATGGACCAATACATTCCAGGCAAACCTAAAAAAGAGAAAGATAGCGAAGATGAAATTGAATATGCTGATCCTGATGCCTTCTCTGACAACCATGATGATGATATGGATTACTATGCTAAGAAACTGGGAATTGATCCTAAAAAGGGGTTGTCCAAAGAAGATGATGATGATATTATTGGTGGTTTATTCGACGGATTAGATTTCATGTCTGACAAAAAATCAAAATCAAGTAAAAAAGCTCAACCAGAATCGGAATCAGATTCAGAGTCTATGAATGGTTCAGATGATGAAATCAACGAAGATGATTTTGATAATGATGATGATTTGGATGAAGATGATAAGGCTTTGTTAAGAGAAATGTATGGTTTAGGGAATTCAGATGATGATAACGAAGATTCCGAATTTGACTCAAATGAATCAGACGATGACGGCGAGCCAAAAGTCAGAGAAAATCCATATGTGGCCCCAGTTTCTATTGAAGATGATCACACATCGGCAAGTGGTTCAAGATACATACCACCTGCTATGAGAAAGAAATTAACCGAAAACGGAGACTCCGAGGAGTTGAAAAGGGTTATGAGACTATTGAAAGCCCCTTTCAATAAATTATCTGAACCAAATATGACTACGGTTATTAATGAGTTGAACAATGCATTCAATGATAACCCAAGACATTATGTTAACGAAGCTATCATGAAAATTATTCTGCAATCAGTTGTTGTCTCGACTCCAATGTTGGATAGTTTCCTTGTTTTGTATGCGAGTGCCTTAGTAGCTCTCTACAAATTACAAGGTGTAGACTTTGGTGCGTTTGCAGTTCAAAAATTAATTGAAGAGTTTAATACAATGATTGAAAATCCAAGCACTGATGCAACTAAGATAACCAATTTGATGGGTCTTCTTGGGTTTGTTTATACATTAAATTTAGTCAACGCTCAATTGATTTATGATATTATCAAGGATAAATTAATTCGCAACGTCAATGAATTAAAGACTGACTTGTTGTTGAAATTAATCAGATCTTCTGGATCAAGATTGAGATCCGATGACGCTGATGCATTAAAGGATATTTCATCAGAATTGAACAAATCAATTAAGCAACTTGAACGTGAGGGTGTTCAAATTTCATCAAGGACCAACTTCCTTGTGGATACTATTAACAATTTGAAAACTAACAAATTGAAGAATATGGAAAATGAAAATACCAATTTGATGATCAACAGAATTAAAAAACAATTAGGTGCTATCAACAATAATAGAAACCCCGATCCTATCAAGGTTAGACTTTTGGATATTGAGCAAATTGAAGAAAAGGGTAAATGGTGGTTAGTCGGTTCTGCTTGGAAAGGGAATGACGGAGAGTCAAGAAAGTCTTCATCAATTGATAACGATGATGAATTGTTAATGGACAATGGGGATGGTGCAGGTGATGATGCAATCATTGGTGACCTTTTAGGCAATGCTGAACCTAATTGGCTTGAGCTAGCCAAGGCCTACCGAATGAACACTGATGTTAGACGTGCCATTTTTGTCTCTATCATGTCAGCAGAAGACTACATGGATTCTTTTATGAAATTAGAGAAATTGAGATTGAAAAAGTCCCAAAAGGGTGAAATCTTGAACATTTTGATGCATTGTGCTACTATGGAAAGTACTTACAATGCATATTATGCTGTTTTAGCCAAAAAATTGTGTGATGATCATTTAATGAGACGTTCACTCCAGTTGAATATGTGGGATTTTCTCAAAGAATTAGATGGTGACGACGCTGCTACTAATATACTTGGTGAATCTGAGGACGAAGAACGTTTAGCGAAAATTCTCAACATGGGTCGCTTTTTTGGAACCCTCATAGGTGAAGGTTCGCTTTCACTCAACATTTTACGTGTTATCAACTTCCTGACAGCTTCATCAGACGTCAAAATATTTTTAGAAATCCTTCTCATAACCTTTTTGGACACTGTTGGTAAGAAGTCTGAGATCAAGGCATTTGGTTCAGGTAAGGGTAAGTCCAAATCCAATGACGTTCAATATAGCGGTAAACTATTGGCTGAAAAGATTGCCAAGTGTGATGAGCAACCTTTGCTTTTGAAGGGTTTACAATATTTCCTCAATTCCCGAATTGTTGACAACAATTTAATCAAGGGCAAGAAGCAAACTGCAAGAGTGCAATGGGGTGTTGCCACTATGGGCGACATGATTACCGAGATGCTGGAGCAAAATAAGGACGCTTAAAAATTCATTGTTATTTAAATTTTATAGAGAAAAGCACTTATTATACAAAGTAATGTTAGCTTATAATTATAATAACGAAATTGAGCTGAGCAGCTAAATGTGATGTCACGTGATTTGCCATTTTTTTGGTTGTTTGAAAAAAAAATTCAAACTGTGGCTGAGATGAAAAATTTCTAGTAAATTTCAAACTCCGAGATATCGTCTCCGAAGTTAAACATTACATTTTCTTTTTGTAACCAAATGTCTACTGCTACAGCCACCGCCCCATTTGGCCTCCCTGTTGACCCACGTGAGTTGAAGGGTAAGGTGCACACCAGTGTGCAAACCGTTGTCTCTGCCAGTTCCTACTTGCTCAGCGACAAGATCTTCAACTGTTTGCCAAGCACTGAAGAAAGTACTTTAGATTTATGGGCTTCTGCTGGTAAAAAGAACTTGAACAACGAAGTTCCAGCTTTACACAACTTAGAAATCACCACTGGTGCTGGTAATGTTCTCTTGGGTTACATGAAGAACTCTTCTCCTTCAGTTGCTGCTACTGTTGTTGCTACTTCTGATTCTTTATCCCACTTGGCTGCTGCTTTAATTGGTCACGGTGAACAATTGCCATTGTCAATTCAATTAGCCAGTTTGGAATATGATTTCGGCAAGGGTGAATTAGTTAGCAACTATTCTAAGGCCTTGCAAGCTGCTAAGAGCTTGAAATTGCCAGTTTTGACTTCCACTGATGCATTGGAAGCTCAATACTACGCCATTCTTTCTCATGTTTTGGCCACCTTGAACGTTGCTAACGTCCATTTATTCAACGGTCTGACTGCTTTAAGACAATTTCAAACTATTCAACATGTTTTATCTGCAGAAGAAGTTAAATCTTTATCTTCCAAATTGACTGCTGCTTTAACTTGTGAAATTACCAACTTGGCCCCAGCTCAAAGAATTACTTTCGCTTTGGCTAAGTTAAATGAAATCACCGGTACTACTAAGTATGATTCATTTGAATTTTACGGGGAAAAATCTTCTGAAGAAGTTTACGTCGTTTACTCTACCGAAGAAAAGGTTGTTGCTCCTTTCAAGAAGATCAACGTTTCCTCCCCAGGTGCCGCTGCGATTGTTGTCAAGTCTCCAGCTGCCTTTGATTCTGTTAAATTCAACTCTCTCATTGGTTCTTCTGTCAAGAAGATCACTGTTGTTGCTGAATCTGTTGCTAAGGGTGCTGTCTCCGCTCTTAAGTTAGATGTTCAAGCTGCTTTGTTTTTTGAAGGCAATTTTGGCGTTCAAGTCACTGAAGCCACCGAATTACCTGAATTCATTGCTATCGAATCTAACGGCGCCACTTACCGTTTCATTTTGCAAGATAACTCTAAGTTTGCTCGCGTTCCAGCTCAATTGACTCATGCTTTATCTTTGGCTGAAAAGGATGTGAAGTTCAGACCTATCTTTGACAACTCTATTCAAGGTGGTCTTTTCCAAGTTGATGTCACCGCTGGTGATGATTTCACTAACTTATTAGATTTGGTTGTAGTTGAAAATGCTACTATGCTAAACAATGTTGACTTCTTCACCACTTTGAAGTCTAACGGTACTATTTTGGTTTTGAATGACGCCGAATCTGCTTTCGATGAACAAAAGTTAATCGATAAGACTTTATCCGAAGAAACTAAGCGTATCTTAGCCACCAAGAAGTTGAACTTGGAAATTTTGGACTTGAACGTTGTTGGTGAGGCTGAAGCTACCCAAGGTAGAACCGGCTCCATTGCCATTCAATCTGCTTTCTGGGCTATCACTAACCCAGACTTGGTTCCACATGCTGTTACCACCAAGATCTTACAAGCTTTCGGTTCTGAAGCTGAATTACTTGCTTCCGTCATTGCTGACCAAATCGAAACTACTAAGGCCAATGCATTCAAGAAGGTTTCCTTTGATGAAAAGTGGATTGAAGGTGAAGCTGAACAAACTGAGGAAGATGGTGATAAGGCATACGCTACCTTAAGAGATACCGCTTTTGTTGGTAACCCAAGAGAAGCTTTCGTTGATAACTTAAATGTTCAAGTTGAAGCTAAGGATGCCTTAGCTAAGAAGTTGATGTTTAAGGAAGCTTACGGTACCACCACTGCCTTGAGACCAGACTTACCTGTTGAAAACTTTGTTGTTAAGGTTAAGGAAAACAAGAGATTGACCCCAGACAACTACTCCAGAAACATCTTCCACATTGAGTTTGATGTTAGAGGTACTGGTTTGACTTACAACATTGGTGAAGCTTTGGGTGTCCATGGTAGAAACAATGCTGAAATGGTTGATGAATTTATTCAAATGTACGGCTTAGATGCTGATTCACTTGTTGAAGTTTCTAGCAAGGAAGATCACCACATTTTTGAAGTTAGAACCCTGAGACAATCTTTAATTGAAAACATTGACTTATTTGGTAAGCCAGGTAAGAGATTCTATGAAGCTTTGGTTGATTTCGCCGAGGGTGATGAGAAGAAGAAACTCGAAGAGTTGGTTTCCCCAGCCGGCGCTGAATTATTCAAGAAGTTCCAAGATGAAGAATTCTACACCTTTGCCGATGTTTTTGAATTGTTCAAGACCGTTAGACCATCAGCACAAGACTTGGTTCAAATTGTTCCAGCTTTGAAACGTAGAGAATACTCCATCGCTTCTTCTCAAAAGCTGCATCCTAACGAAGTCCATTTGTTAGTTGTTGTTGTTGACTGGGTTGACGCTAAGGGTAGAACCAGATACGGTCAATGTTCCAAGTACCTTTCTGACTTGGCCGTTGGCCAAGAGCTGGTTGTCAGTGTTAAGCCTTCTATCATGAAGTTGCCACCACTCACCACCCAACCTATTGTCATGGCTGGTTTGGGTACTGGGTTGGCTCCATTCAAGGCTTTCATTGAAGAAAGACAATACCAATTGGAACAGGGTGCTGAAATTGGTGAAATCTACCTGTACTTGGGTTCCAGACACAAGAGAGAAGAGTATCTTTACGGTGAATACTGGGAGGCATACATGGATGCTGATGTTTTGACCCATCTTGGTGCTGCCTTCTCCAGAGACCAACCTGAAAAGGTCTACATCCAAGACAAGATCAGAGAAAACTTAGACGAATTGAGAGACCTGATCACCGAGAAGAACGGTCACTTCTACCTCTGTGGTCCAACCTGGCCTGTTCCTGACATCTCCGCCTGTTTGCAGGACATCTTGGAGGCCGACGCCAAGTCCAAGGGCATTGAAATTGATTCTGCTCAGGCTGTTGAAGACATGAAGGAAGAAGGCAGATACGTCTTAGAAGTCTACTAAGCGTGTCCACGTCCTGTGGTCTTGCTATATCTTTTTATAATTTTGAATCACCATCCTTCACTATCCAACATCTCCGGTTGCTGAGCTAGTCCCGGACAGTGGCCTCCCTCCCTGAAAATTTAGTACACTCCCTAAATAAGCCCCGCTGAACCCTGCTGAACCCTGCTGAGCGCCCCTTTCTCTATCTCTGCTACCTTCCTCCTCAACCTGTATATCGGTCACGATGGAACAGAAAACAGGGTTCTAGATAGCTCAATAAAAGAACTCTTTCTGCAATGAGTCCCTACCACCCATTTTTCCACTCTTCAGCCTGTTGTGTGGGGGTTCTGAGAATGGCCAGTAAGAACGTTACAGCCGTGCAGGGCTAGAGCCCTTGGCACTGCACAGTCTGTTGACTATGCAAATACTAATCAGAGAGTGCGGAGACTTTTATGGGTTTGCTGCACCACCTGGTGACCAAAATGTTCTAGATGTGTGACGATGTGCTCCCCCCAACGTTGCTGAGCAAGTAGATAAGAGCTCGGTTATAATTCCAATGACCAGCAACGTGCTTAGCAGCGGCTCAGAGGCCATTGCTCATCTTTACAAACAGGAATCAAAGAGCTCACTCAAAGGGTAGAATCAAGCCACCCTTCAACAAGAACGAGCTTATCGCTAGCTTAACACCAGGACAACTAACCCTTATTATTGTCTCGGTATATAAACAGAAATTCCATACACGTACCTTGTAAGCTAAGGGTAGATTGTAAATATGGATTTATGCATCTCAAATTTGAAGCCTTTTTGTGGGATGTCGCTAATGAGCTCGAGTAGTCCACTAGATTGTAGAAGGAGAAGTCGGTTGATAGGATTATGTCGACAGATTCCCCTTGCCACTTCCAGCACCTTTCTCTGATGGGCTTACCGACGGAGAGAAGAGTCTCGGCGCCACTCTCATGGCAGCAGTCCTACACGACTGCGCAAAAGCTAAGCAGAGAGTGCGGGGGACTTTTATGGGAGTGCTGTATCACATGAGGCCCAAATCCGATGTCATTCTAGATGTGTGACTTTTCAACCAGTCCAGTCAAGACACTATTTAAGAAACAAGAACCCGCCTCAGGCTAGTGCAGGCTGGGATAAACTCTCCCTTCTCAGTATCATATAATGACCTCTTCTACTGAAAAGACAGAATTCTTGCACGAAGTGGAGTCTCAACTCACCCAGACAATCGATCTCGCTATTTCCGACGCTGCCAAAGATGCCATCGTTGAAAAGATCGCCCAAAGCATGGGCGTCAACCACAAGCGTATGATGCGCAAGATCGACGTGTGTGTGGTTCCTCCTCTCGCTTTGCTCTATTTCCTTGCCTTCTTGGACCGTGTGAATATTTCCAATGCCAAGATTTACGGTATGGAAGCTGCCTTGGGTCTCCACGGTAACCAGTTTGCTACCGCCTTGACTGTTTTCTTTGCTCCCTATGTTGTTCTCGAAGTCGGCTCCAATTACATGTTGAAGATCATCAAGCCACACCAGTGGCTTTCTGCCTTGCTTTTACTCTTCGGTGTTGTCACCATCTGTATGGCCTACGCCAACAATTTCGGTGGTTTAGTGACCTGCAGATTCTTCCTAGGTGTTTTCGAAGCTGGTACCTTCCCTGCTATTTTCTACATCATTGCGAATTTCTACGCTCCTGGTGAGGCACTTCGCAGATTCACATTCTTTTTCAACTGTGTGTGTTTGGCCGGTGGTTGTGCTGGTGCATTGGCTTACAGAATCAACGATTTAGACGGTGTCCACGGTTTATCTTCCTGGCAATGGATTTACGTTATTGAAGGGTCCATGACTGCTGGTTTGGCATTTGTTCTCTATTTCCTCATCACTGATTTCCCAGAAGAAGCTCGTTTCCTTTCAGAAACCGAACGTGCTTTCCTCAAGAAGAAGCTTGCTGTTTACTCTGGTCATTCTGGTTTTGAAATCAAGCAAACTTGGGGTGATGTTGCCAAGGTCTTCAAGGAGCCAATTCTGTACATTTGTGCCCTCACCTACTTCTGTTTCATTGTTCCCTGCTACGCCTACGCATTCTTTGCTCCCACTGTCATTTCGCAATTGGGTTACACCGCAATGGAAGCCCAGAGTCACTCTATCTACCCTTGGTTAGCCACCATGGGGTTTGCTCTTATTGTAGCTTTCATCTCTGATCGTGTTAAACACAGAACCTGCTTTGGTGTTTTTGTTACGTTGGTTGCAGTCGTTGGTTTATCTATGATTTTAGCCAGCGAAAACCCTAACGTCAGATACGGTGGTTGTTTCCTCACTGCCATGGGTATTTTCACCGGTATGCCGATTTTGATCTGCTGGATGTCCTTGAATTTGAACGGTCACACGAGAAAGTCCGTCGCCACTGCCTTTGTCATTGGGTTTGGTAACATTGGTGGTATCGTGTCCAGTTTCCTTTTCCCTAACGGAGATCGTCCAAAGTTCACCATGGGTTTGAGTGTCAGTCTTGGTTTCACTGCCGCTGCTGCCGTTTTGTTGTTGGTTTTCACTGCCTACTTGCACTACTCCAACAAGAAGAAGCAGACTCCAGAATACCAGGCCAAGTGGGAAACATTTGACGAGAGAGAGAAGATCATGAAGGGTGACTTGAGACCTGATTTCAAGTACATGTTGTAAGTTAAGCACTGCTAGACTAGTTCACATAATCTCCATCTCACTAATTTCTTTTTCTCCTTTCTCCCTTTCCAGAACAATTTTCTTAGAATATTTGTCAAGTATTTATGTAAAGTTGGTTAATCATCGTACTATCGCATGACACTTCAATGTGGTTGGCCTGCTGATCCCTGTAAAACCCTGCTGAGCCCTGCTGAGCGCTTTTTTTTCTATCTCTCCTTTTTTTCTCCACTCTAATGTGTCATATCGGTCATGACACAAAAGAAAACAGGGTTCCAGATAGCCGGATAGAAGAATTTTTCCTGTAATGAGCACTTACGGCCCGGTTTCCATTTTTTTCAGTCTCCAGCCAGCTGTTCTGGGATCCTGAGCGGAGCCAGGGAGAGTCTGTGCAGCCGTGCAGGGCTGCAGCTGTTGGCTCGACGCTGTCTACCTGCTGCGCAAATGCTAATCGTAGTGTGTTGGAACTTTTTTGTGGGGTCTGCACCCCTGGCGGCCAAACCCGATGGCATTCTAGATGTGTGACTCTTTAACCGGGCCGGTCTGCCAAGACACTATTTAAGAGCCAAGAACCCGCCAGTATGTTATTGCTGCAGCCTGGGGACATTCCCTCCCTTCTCAGTATCAATAATGACCTCTTCTATTGAAAAGACAGAGTTCTCCAACGAAGAAGAATCCCAACACAGCCAGACCATCGATCTTGCCATCTCCGACGCTGCCAAGGATGCCACCGTTGAAGAGATCGCCCAAAGCATGGGCGTCAACCACAAGCGCATGTTGCGCAAGATCGACGTGTGTGTTGTTCCTCCTCTTGCCTTGCTCTATTTCCTTGCTTTCTTGGACCGTGTGAATATTTCCAACGCCAAGGTCTACGGTATGGAAGCTGCCTTGGGTCTCCACGGTAACCAGTTTGCTACCGCCTTGACTGTTTTCTTTGCTCCCTATGTTGTTTTCGAAGTTGTCTCCAACTACATGTTGAAGATCGTCAAGCCACACCAGTGGCTTTCTGCCTTGATTTTGCTTTTCGGTGTTGTCACCATCTGTATGGCCTACTCCAACAGCTTTGGAGGTTTAGTCGCCTGCAGATTCTTTCTTGGTGTGTTTGAAGCTGGTACCTTCCCTGCTATTTTCTACATTATTGCAAACTTCTACACTCCTGGTGAGGCTCTTCGTAGATTCACGTTCTTTTTCAACTGTGTGTGTTTGGCCGGTGGTTGTGCTGGTGCCTTGGCTTACAGAATCCACGACTTAGACGGTGTCCATGGTTTATCTTCCTGGCAATGGATTTACATTATTGAAGGTTCCCTGACTGCTGGTTTGGCATTTGTTCTCTACTTCATCATCACTGATTTCCCAGAAGAAGCTCGTTTCCTTTCAGAAACCGAACGTGCTTTCCTCAAGAAGAAGCTTGCTGTTTACTCTGGTCATTCTGGTTTTGAAATCAAGCAAACTTGGGGTGATGTTGCCAAGGTCTTCAAGGAGCCAATTCTGTACATTTGTGCCCTCACCTACTTCTGCTTCATTGTTCCAGCCTACTCCTACGCATTCTTTGCTCCTACTGTTATCTCCCAATTAGGTTACACCGCAATGGAAGCTCAACGTCACTCCATTTACCCTTGGTTAGCCACCATGGGTTTTGCTCTCATTCTCGCTTTCATCTCTGACCGTATCAAGCACAGAACTTCCTTTGCTGTTTTTGCCGCCTTGGTTGCTGTCATTGGTTTAGCCATGATTTTAGCCAGCGAAAACCCTAACGTCAGATACGGTGGTTGTTTCCTCACTGCTATGGGTCTTTACACTGGTATGCCAATTTTGATCTGTTGGATGTCCTTGAATTTGAATGGACATACGAGAAAGTCCGTCGCCACTGCCTTTGTCATTGGGTTTGGTAACATCGGTGGTATCGTGTCCAGTTTCCTTTTCCCTAACGGAGATCGTCCAAAGTTCACCATGGGTTTGAGTGTCAGTCTTGGTTTCACTGCCGCTGCTGCCGTTTTGTTGTTGGTTTTCACTGCCTACTTGCACTACTCCAACAAGAAGAAGCAGACTCCAGAGTACCAGGCCAAGTGGGAAACATTTGACGAGAGAGAGAAGATCATGAAGGGTGATTTGAGACCTGACTTCAAGTACATGTTATAAGTTCAGCAGTGCTTGACTAATGATCTAAATCGCTCAACCATTTTAATGTCTTTTTCTTTCTCATGCCCCCTTTTCAGAACACTTTTCTTTAGAATATTTATTACATTAAAAGTTAATTAATTATCGTACAATCCAAAGACAATTATCTCCAATGTGATTGGCTTGCTGAGCACTGCTGAGCGATTTATTTTATTCTGAGTTCTTTGTTTTTTGCCACGGTCGGCTAAGAAAAAAACCGTTAGGGAATTTTCTATTAAATTTTTCACTCACCATCGGAGTCACCTTCAAAACAAGCATTGAATTGTGATTTGCGGGTTGAAGATGTCTGACACGGCCTTTTCATTCCAGCTGGCCGAGATCGAGCGTGCGATGCAGCGGCGTGCTGTAATGGCGGACTCGCGCAGACACTCTGGTGGAAAATACCCCGTCTATGGCACCCCCAAACCTCGCAGAGTGAACTCGTCTGGTGAAAATGGGTTTAGGCGTCAGCGCATGGTTCCGCAGCAGCCACCATTGCCGCAGCAACAGCAACAGCAGCAACAGTACTATCGTCAGTATGACCAGCATGCGTATTACGAGCCTTCACGGCCGGCTTCACAGCCTGCCCTGAACACTCATCATTCACAAACTGGGTTGACCACCCAATTCTTGGATTCTCTCTTGGCTCAGCAGGTTGCTCGCAGTCAAACTCCTACGTTGACAACTTCTGGTGCCGGTTTCTTTGATTTGGGTGTGAGTACCAGCCGGGTGGGCACCCCGGGCGCGCCGCTCTCTCCTGTCGGGGGTGGTAATTTTGGGGCTAATCATGGTACGACTAATCCTGGGGCGAATAATAATAATCACTCGTCGTTTGATTCGTTCGCTTCGTTGAACTCGCAGTTTGGAGAGCTGAATCTTTCAGCTTCGTCGCCGCAACTGTCCTCGCCTATTCCAAATCAGCTGCAGCCTCACCAGCTGATGAATTACATTTTCAAGGAATCTTCAGCAGCTACAACATCGTCTTCACATAATATTAAATCGGGGTTGGGGAGTATCGATACTAACTTATCACTTAACATCAACTCATTGAATAATACCACGACAAACGGTCTGATGAGCAATACCGTCACAGCCACCACCCCGAATAATAATAATACCAATACCAATGCTTTAGGGGGGAATATAAGTTCATCGTTTAGTTTGTCTGGGAATTCAACACCGTCGCTAACTACGCCAACTACAGCCATAGGGTCGATCAACAACTTCAGTTCGTTGAGTGGCAACAGTAACAATACCAATACCAATAATGGTGCTTCACTTAATGGCTTCTCTGCTTTCGGATCTTCCTCGTTACCGCTAGCAATAGGTAACACGAACTCTCTTGTCTCGTTGAATGGGCTTACCCTTAGGGGCAATTCACTGGAAAGCAGCTTCGGCGGTAGCAATGTGGTTCCTGTAAGTGTGGGTGTAGGTAGCATCGGATCAAGCACTATTGATTTGACACAGCATGATACCAAAGCCGGCAAAAATAATATCAATCACCATAAAGAAATGGTCGATCCATTGGAGAGTATTTGGAAACGCAGTTCTGCTGCAGGGTCGAATACCGATTTGGGCCTTAATGGGGGATACATTGGTCAGGATATCGGTGGGTACTTCTAGAAAAGATAATTGCTTATGGAACGCTATCATAATATTTGAATTTTGTTTTTAATAATAATAGGGGGTATAGTATATAATTAATGATGTATTTTCTTCAAACGAGAAAGAAGAGAAAGGTGTGTATGTTTATAAGGTCTAGATACTCGAAAGGAAAGCTAATTAGTTGATGTTGCAGTTTCTCAAAACCGAAACAGATTATATACACTTTATGTATGTGTTTGGGAAAAAGACCTAGATTAATTTCCCCCCTCTGCGGCTAATTGCCAAGCTGGGATTCCAGCCTCTTGAGGAACCTTTGTAGGTTGAGGAGATGCCGGTGAGGATCCCGTTTTAGGAAAATCATCCTTAAGAATGTCCTTGGCTGATGGTAATGTTGGAGGAGGGATATTAATTTGGTAACGAGAATTAGACCTCGAATCGGAGTCCTGGGAAGAATCATATGACTTATTAGTTACTAAATTGGCTGGAGGTGAGACAGATGGACGTGGGATTTCTCTCTTAGCCCCTGCTTTGTCACCATTCCTGTCAATGAGCACCATTTTAGCGTCCACCTCTTGTTTGATGTCCTTGGTGACGTTTGTTAGGCTCTGTAATTCCGTGGTGATAGTATCCTTTTGAGACTCCAGATTCTTTAGAAGCGTAGTCTTGATGGACTCGATTTCTAACTTCAAGTACTTCAATGTTTCGTCGTTACGCAGATTGCGTTCGTTGGTATCAGTGATCAAAGACGAAAGCTGGACTAGAGTGTCATCAATAGCCTTGGATTTCTCATTTTGAGCGTTAATAAACTCCCTTTGGTCGTTTTCCAACTTGGTGAGCATCCCTTCCACTCTCTCAAACTCTCTGTCCATTGCCTCCTTGTCCTCATCTAGCTTTGTCTTAGCTGGGGGCATGATCGAAGGTATGATATGATTTGAAATGACATGGTATGCCCCGTAGATAAACCCTAGAGTGGTGGTACTCATGATGAGATAGTCCTTCCAATCGTACGCATTTGGCAAAGGTCTCAATTGAGGTGGAGGCAGCTGGTGCGGCATCGCTGGCATCAGAGGTGCCTGTGCCATCTGTGGTGCGTGGTTCCCCGATGTCAAAGTCATAATCTGCTGAATCTCCTGTTGCGAAAGCCCCTTGGCCTGCAAGAAGGCGCGTTTTTGGTCATCTGGCTGCTCGCGCACCTTGGGATCCGACAAAAAGCTGATAGCCTGGTCAATCTGGTCCTGAGACGCCATATCAGGTATTTATTTCAAACAGGAATGACTCTGCTAATAGAGAAATTCTATCTCAAATAGGAATCTCTAAGAGAGAAAGACGAAAATTGCTGCGGCACACTAAAATGACCGCAACAGGCGTGTTCAGACTCAAAATGGCCGTCGCAGACCCCTAAACCTCATCATGGCATTTAAACTGGTGCTACGTTTTTTGCACGACAGATATACCCATTTCTCCTTTTTAACTCATGGACCCCAAAAGACCATCACAAACGCGTCTCCTTCTTCTCTCTTGATGCTGACTGTTGAGAATTTAAACAAAACCCTCATTTGACTCCTCCAAAGCAATGAACGTCGCCCAGCCCGATGCGCTCTTGGCCGCATTCCACGCCACACTGGCGGCCGTGGTTGAGACGGACGCTGCGCAGGCAGCCGCCTCGTCCCAGCGCGTCTTTTGCGCCGAAACACAGCTGGCTCAGACCGCACCTGGTCCGTTTGCCTCCTTTGGAGCGATCGGCGCGGTGCGCAACAAGCTGGAGCAGCTCGTCGATGGCGAGGAAATGGTGCTGAACCGTCAGCGCCAGTTGGAAGCCCAGGACCACCATCTGAAGCTCGTCAAGGGCGCTGTTCTGGCAGAGGCAACCAATATCCAATCAAAGATGGAGATCGATGATTTATTAACCACCAAGGGACTAAACGACAGTCACATCGGCCAGCTAATTGATAACGGCGGCGATGTCTTCTTGGACCAGAAACATCCGGACGGTGCCTCGGCCCCGGTTGTCATCGGCAAAGAATCTAATCACCCAAGGCGCAGGAGGAAACCCACAGTGCGTTCCGAGGAGATGTTGCAAATGGAGGAAATGGAGTTACTTTCGGATGCTGAGAATGAAACAAACGAAGCTGCTGATAATAACGGTTACCAGAAGCCAAATAATGTGAAAAGGAGGAAACTATTGAACGGCAATAACAACGTCAATAGCAGCGTCAATGGTATTAACCTCGCCGGTAGTAAAAACACAGCTTCAGATACTATTCTCAATCCAGTTATATCAAATGAGCCACATGTCCATGTGGATCCGCTCTCACCTTATGTACCAGATGGAATCCACAAATTGTCGGCTAAGGAAATCAGATCATACGAAAGAAACTATGACAACACAATCATTTCCATTTGGAGAGATATGGCCAGAAAGGATGGTCCTAAGGCCTACAGAATTTTTCAGCAAAGTTCACAGGCAAAAGCTGTCAATCTGAGGAAAACTGCCCAGTTGGCCTCACGTGAATCGATTCGTTGGCAAGTTAGAACTACCAAAACCCAAAAGGACCAGATCACTAAAGCCAGAAGATGTATGCGTGAAATGCTGAATTACTGGAAAAAGAACGAACGTGAAGAACGTAATGTACGTCAACGTGCCGAAGTATCTGCTCAGGCCAAGGCTAAAAAGGCAGAAGAAGAGCGTGAATCCAAACGTCAAGCTAAAAAGCTTAATTTCTTACTTAATCAAACTGAATTGTATTCCCATTTCATTGGAAAGAAAATCAAAACTGATGAGTTGGAAGGCGATATGGGTGATAAATCACGCCAAGGCACACCGGCTAGAACTGAAACTGAAGATGATGTTGACATTTCCAAGGCAACTAAAGATATCACTGAAGTTAATTTTGATGAAAACGATGATGAAGAGTTGAAACGTATGGCTGCCGCCAATGCACATTCTGCCTTGATGGAAGTCAAAGCAAAGGCAAGGGCCTTCAACGAAACAAATGTGGATGGTCAAAAAGTTGATAAATTAGCCACTCCTGGTGAAGATGAAGAAGATAATGAAGGTGAGATGAATTTCCAAAACCCAACTTCACTAGGTGATATCAAGTTGGAGCAACCTTCATTACTTAATTGTACATTGAAGGAATATCAATTGAAGGGTCTTAATTGGCTTGCTAATTTATATGATCAAGGTATTAATGGTATTTTAGCAGATGAAATGGGCCTTGGTAAAACCGTCCAATCTATTTCGGTCTTAGCTTACCTGGCTGAAACCCATAATATTTGGGGTCCATTTTTAGTTGTTACGCCATCATCTACATTACACAATTGGCAGCAAGAAATTTCCAAATTTGTTCCGGATTTTAAAGTCATACCATATTGGGGGTCATCAAAAGATCGTAAAGTGTTACGTAAATTTTGGGATAAAAAGAATGTTACTTATAATAGATCCTCCCCATTTCATGTGATTGTTACATCTTATCAATTGATTGTTCAAGATGCAGCATATTTCCAAAAAATGAAATGGCAATATATGATTTTGGATGAGGCTCAAGCAATTAAATCCTCACAATCAACCAGATGGAAAATGTTATTAAACTTACAATGTAGAAATAGGTTACTATTAACAGGTACACCAATTCAAAATAATATGCAAGAATTGTGGGCATTGTTACACTTTATTATGCCTTCACTTTTTGATAATCATGATGAATTCAGTGAATGGTTTGCTAAAGATATTGAAGCCCATGCAGAGAAAAATGCTAAATTGAATGAACAACAGTTAAGAAGATTGCATGCAATTTTGAAACCATTCATGCTTAGAAGAATCAAGAAGAATGTTCAAAGTGAATTAGGTGACAAAATTGAAATTGATGTTTATTGCGACATGACAAACAGACAAAAGAAGTTGTATCGTATGCTTCGGTCCCAAATTAATGTTGTTGACTTGATTGAAAATAACAAAAGAATCGGTCGAGATGAGGAAGTTGAATCAATTATGAATGTTGTTATGCAATTTAGAAAAGTTTGTAATCACCCAGATTTATTTGAGAGAGCAGATACAAAATCTGCTTTTGTTTTTGGGGATTATTCCAAATTACCAGGATTAGAGGGCCAAATCAATTTAGGTCGTGACTCTATGGAAATACAATCAACGTTAGATTATACTACCAAAAACTTGATAAACTATGACTTACCGAGGTTACTTTATGAGGAATTAATGAGTCCAACTTGGGAAAACGATAATGGGTTATCAGAAAAGGATATGATCATCAAAAAGATGTTCAACCTTTGGGATCCAAAATACTTGTACAATAATGAAACTGGAAGCGAAATGAACATTTTGAAATTCGTAGATTCCAACGGGAACGATATACAAAGAATTTCTGAAAGTAATCTCATTCAAAGATCAATTGATGAAAGATCGTATATCGAAACATTTGATGACAGAATCAAATTACAGGAAGAGGTTTATGGTAAGAATTTCAAAAAGAACTCTTTGAGATTTACACCAAAGGAAGTTCCTCATAGCTCTGAAGTTAAAGAAACAGTTTCTAAATCCATGTATATGCAGACGTTTCAACAGGGGTCATTTGAAGCTGCATTAGCCCCACCAATTGAATTACAATGTTCTAAGAGTAATTTCAACGAAAAGAAAAACATGGTTCTATTTGACCCAACAATCCGCCAGGCTTTAACCCCATTGAGCTTGAATACGCAAGCCTCATTGCTTGAAAATGATGTCCCGCTCGATTTGTGGCCGAAGGCCGAAATGTTACCTGAGGAAGAGTCCAAATACATGGGTGGTTCAACAATCAGATTACCATCAATGGAAAGATTCGTTTTGGAAAGTGCCAAGTTGAAGAAGCTTGATCAGCTATTGGTTGACTTGAAGAAGGGTGGCCACAAGTGTCTTATCTATTTCCAGATGACACGTATGATGGATCTAATGGAGGAATATCTAACATACAGACAATACAAATACATTCGTCTAGACGGTTCATCGAAGTTGAGTGATAGAAGAGATTTGGTTAACGATTGGCAGACAGATCCCGAGTTGTTCATTTTTATCCTTTCTACCAGAGCTGGTGGGTTAGGTATCAATTTGACTGCGGCTGATACTGTCATTTTCTATGATTCGGACTGGAACCCAACAATTGACTCGCAAGCCATGGACAGAGCACATCGTTTGGGTCAAACAAGACAGGTCACGGTCTACCGTTTGCTAATCAAGAACACCATTGAAGAACGTATGAGAGATCGTGCCAAACAAAAGGAACATGTCCAACAGGTGGTCATGGAGGGTAAAGTGGATGTGGCCTACGAGCAAAACGAGGACAAGAAGGATGCAGGGAAGGAAATGGCCATGCTCCTTTTACAAGACGAGTAAGAGCGTGTACCCCAAGATTCTGGACATATATACAGTACATACACATAAACACTATACAAGTACCATAAACACTATACAAGTACCATAAACACTATACAAGTACAAACAAATAAACAATAAAGGGAGTTCTCCTGCTGAGCAAGAGTCACGTGACCGTCACGTGACTCGCTTACCACATGCCGCTGGATTTTTTTCCATCAGATCAAAAGAAGAGCCTTAGTAAGGATTGGGAAAAATGTAGAGATTACAGTTACACGGTGTTCTTTAGATTCGTGATGGAATATACACCTGAACAGAAGGCGATAGTGGACGAGGTGCTAGCGGCGAGGGCCAGCGACTACTATGCTGTGTTACGTGTGACGAAGGGCGCGGACGAGGTGGAAATCAAGAAGTCATACCGTAAGCTGGCCATCAAGCTCCACCCGGACAAGAACAAGCATCCGAAGGCGTCAGACGCGTTCAAGGTGATTGCTAAGGCGTTCGAGGTGCTTGGAGACACGTCCAAGCGTAAGCTCTACGATATGACGGGCCGCGACCCTGACGCCCGGGGCGGTGGCTCGGCTGGCGGTGGCGGTGGCATGCCACACGAACACGCCTTCAGAGGCGGGAGGAATCCGTTTGGTGGCCAGTTCGGGGGCCAGTTCGGTCAGCAGGTGGATGCAGAAGACCTCTTCAACATGTTCTTTGGCGGAGGAATGCCACAGGGCGGGTTCCAGAGCTTCCAGTTTGGTAACGGTCCCGGAAATGGATTCTTCTTCCAGCAAGGGGGAATGCCTGGTGGCAGATTCGGACAAGGCGTCCCAAGGAGGTCAGCACACCCGGGTGCCAATGCCAGAAATAGAGCTACGGGACAGCAGGAACCGCCAACGCCCAACTGGGTTCAGTATATGTCACAATATCTTCCAATTGTCATCATCTTGCTTTCGGCTATTTTTTCACTCTTCTTTGGAGATGAAGATACTAGTAAGATCCCAAAGAGGTTCCATGGTAAAGTTCCTAAATACTCGTTTGAAGAAAAGAGACCTTATGTTATGAAAAGATCAACACCATTGCACAAACTTGACTATTTTGTTACTCAGAAGACAAGTGAAGATTTCGACCAACGTCGTGATTCTGTCAAGGAATGGCGTGGGCTGGATTCATATGTTGAGGGTAAATTTGTGGAGCAGATGCAAAATGGATGTCAGATTGAACGTCAAAGACAGCAAGCTATGTTAAATGATGCCTACGGTCTCTTTTTCAACGATAATGAACTCATAGAACGGGCCAAGAATATGAAAATGCCACACTGTGAAAGGCTCAGTGGTCTTGATTTACTTTAAAGATTTAGTTTGAAACTTAAAGAAGAAAATAATGAAGAGCCCTGGTGGTCTTCATTAGGCGTTACTCTGGTCAAAAATATAAATGCGTCTCTTTTTTTCTTTCTTTCTGTCTTTCTTTCTATCTCCTCGCATAATCCTACATACAACTTCAGTTGTGCCTCACTTGTATATGTGTTAAATATATAGTATCAATAATAATAATAAGTAATAATAATTTCATAAACGTTATTAATAGGGCAGTTATTTCGAAGTTACACATCTATACGTGATCAAATTTGTTTGATCTTTTCTTCTAATTCTTCTAATTCTTCTTCTTCTTCGTTAAGAATTTCTTGCATTTCCCACATTTCCTTATAAACACCATTTGATTTCTGTAGTAATTCCTTATGAGTACCTTGTTCCGCAACGGAACCGTTCTTTAGTACAATAATTTTATCAGCATCCATGATAGTTCTCAAACGATGAGCAACCCAAATTGAAGTCTTATCGCGACCATTCAAGTTTGATTTCAAAGTCTTGATAATACCCTGTTCTGTGTGAGTATCTAATGCAGAAGTGGCCTCGTCTAGGACAACAATGTGCGAATCCTTCAAAAGTGCCCTAGCTATGGCCACTCTTTGCTTTTCACCACCAGAAATCATCAACCCACGCTCTCCAACTAAGGTATGAACACCATCTGGTAAAGAGGTAATTAAATTGTTCAATTTAACACGATAAATGACATCATTGATATCTTCATCTGAACAATTTGCCTTGGCATAACGAAGATTTTCTAACAACGATTCGTTGAATAATGGAGTATCTTGGGGAACGACAGCAATTTCGTGTCTTAAGGAATCTAAATCCACTTTACGTATATCTTGGCCATCAATTTGGACTCTACCTTTTTCAACATCATAAAATCTGAAAAGTAAACGTAAAATTGTAGATTTACCAGAACCTGAAGGACCCACGATGGCAACCTTCTGACCTGCTGGGATGACAAAGGAACAGTTTTGTAAGATTGGTTTACCTTCATAGTAAGAGAAGTTGACATTCTCAAACTTGATTTCACCGTTTGTCAAGTTCAATTCTGGTGCGTTTGGTTCCGACTTGATTTTAATTGGATGCTTCTGCAACTTGAACAGTGATTCCATATCTAGCAACGACTGTTTCAATTCACGGTAAACCGAACCTAAAAAGTTGAGCGGCACTGACAATTGGAAAACTAATTGATTGATCAAAACCAAATCACCGACAGAAAGAGAACCTGCGGCGACTTGCTGACAAGCCATGTACATCATAGCGGTTAAAGCAGTGGAGAAAATCAAATTTTGACCTGAATTGAGGAACGCCAACGAAGTTGCCACTTTGATACTTGAGTTTTTGTAAGTTTCCAAAGCTTTGTCGTATTTAGCAGCCTGTAATGATTCGTTGTTGAAATATTTGACGGTTTCGTAATTGATGAGGGAATCGAGGGCCACAGAGGCAGCCTTTTGATCGGCCACATTGGCCTGTCTACGGAAGGTAGTTCTCCAGGTCGTAGTTTTGATGGTGAAGATGGAATACGTCAACATAGTCAGCAAGGTAACGGCAGCAAAGGCCGGACCATAGTTGTAGGTCAAGATCCCACAGACCACTGTGATTTCAAAGGTGATTGGGATGATGTGAAAAACCATTGCAGACAAGACGTAGGAAATACCCTTGGTACCTCTTTCGATGGCTCTTGTCAGACCACCGGTCTGTCTAGAAAGATGGAAGGGCAAATCTAGATTGAGCAAATGCTTGAAAGTGTTATTTGCGACGGATTTGATAGCGCCCTGAGCAACGGTGGCAAAGATGGCATTCCTCAATTCGCCCAAGAGCACAGCGCCGAACCGCGTGACACCGTAGGCGACGATCAAGGACACAATCACCGTAGGCAAGGCCGGCACCGTGGCCATCACAGTGGAGCTGACGCCGTCGGGGAGCGTGGTTGCGATCGACTGCGACAGCTCTTTCCAGTCGATGTTCATGTCATCGATGATCTGCTTGAAGAAGAACGGAACCTGCACATTGAGCAACTTAGCGGATATAAGTAGCGTCAAGGCAGACACCACTCTGAATTTGATCGCCGGCTTGCCCTTGGGCCAGATGTACCCGAAAAGATCGTATATAATTTTCAGCTGCGAAATCTTGGGCAGAGAGGGCGGGTCCTTGGGCTTATTTGACGACTTGATTAAATCTGGTTTGGGTTGCGGGTTCTTAGCAGACGGGGTAGAGGACGATGCGAATCGCAAGGATGCAAGAACTGGAAAAGCCTGCGGCTTCGCAAAAATCACCACCGGGCTGGCCCTGGCCAACCTCAGCGGTGTCCTGCAGGTCCCAACCTTCAAAAGTCCTCTGAACATTAGCTGTCCGATTAAGAAATCACGGTCTAGGGCATATGAGACATTTTTCAGAACTTTTGTTTCTCTATAAGGGAAACCAGAAATGTTCTGTGACCATGGCAACATATCACGTGACGCAACCCCGGAGCCACATTACAGATAAGGAATCAGCCCGCAGCAGCAAAGCGACAGAGGCGGCGGCCGCCCCCGCCGTCTCTGCCGCCTCTCCCAAGCTTCAAGCAGACTACCACTTGCACACCCTCGTACCACCAAAATTTCCGGCCTCAAACCACCGTTTTACACCATCTACACGAGGTTCTTCTACCACATGCTAACAAACCATAGAGGGGAGACGCGTCAAACACGTCTCCAAAGCCCCCGTTTGGCGCTACGTGCGCTCCGTGAAGCTTCCGCCACCACCTAAACAAGCTCCGGACGACAACCCAGGAGGCGCGGCCCTCAAAACACGCGTCTCGCGTGCTGAGCACCAACCCTGATAAGAGAAAACAGTAGAGCTGCAAAATAAATAAACGGCTTCTGCGGAGCCAACGGCGAGTTCCGCGATAAGCAGCTGCAGCTTGGCAGTCGGGAGAGACGAGAGTCGGGTGGAGCCGGGGACTGGGCCCCGGCCGCCGCCGGCGACTTGGAAGATAATACGACGCGATATTTTACTACTACAGGCTCGCAGTCTGGCTCTGTGCCGACTTGCGAAGCTCGCTACAAGACAATTTGCCTCATGAGCACACGTCCCGATTCGGCGTGGCGGCACGTGACAGGCCCGTTGGGAGACGGCATTTTTGGGCGGCCGCAGTAAGCGGTCCCTGGGGGTAAACGGTCGCGCGCAACACGCTGGCGCAAACTCCGAGACGCTGCGGGTACTCCGACGCGAGATAGACGCGCTTTGGGCCCTTTTACGAGGAAGAGAAAAGTCTTGCTGGCCAGAAGGAAAAATTTTCGCCCATGACGTAGAAAAGCAAGTGGTGGGCACGGGGCGTTTGGCGCGTCCGCACCCGCCAAAAAATCGTGCAAGCTAGGCCCGCAAAACTGCCGTCTGGAGCGCCCTGGCGGCTCTCGTTTGGCACCAAACTTGGGCTTGCTGTGACGCCTGCGACGCTTGCAGACTCCTGATTTAGCGTTTGGGCTATGACGCGGCAAATTCGCGACTAAAATTTTATATAAAGGCAGCCATCGCCCTTTTTTTTTAAAGCGACAAGCGAAAAGAAACAAATCCACGACATCCCCCGTGTCGCAATGTCTGATCAGGTATCTGCGCAAAAGGATGCCACAAAGCCTGTGGAAACGGCTCAGCTGGAAATCACAGGCGCCACAGCTGTGGTCGAGCAGCCGGCCGCCGCCCAGCCAGAAGCTGAGGCGTCTGCCGGCGCGGACGCTGAAGCTCCTGCTGCGGATGCGGACGCGCCTAGTGCCGACGCAACAGGCTCTGCTGAGCACAAGGAGGGCAAATCTGAAAATGATAACAATGTCTCTGCTGCTGCTGTTGATGGCGCCGCTGGCCACGCGGGGGCCGACACCTCGTCTATGGTTCCGGCCCCTAAGCCGCCCCAGGAGCCAGACATGGACAATCTCCCAGAGCACCCTATTCCGCTCCACCAGAAGAAACATGCATTGAACACCATCAAGGCCATCAAGAGGCTCAAGGACGC
Organism: Saturnispora silvae; assembly: GCA_030579555.1. Lineage (NCBI taxonomy): Eukaryota > Fungi > Ascomycota > Pichiomycetes > Pichiales > Pichiaceae > Saturnispora > Saturnispora silvae. The sequence continues at coordinate 221,619 of JAKTRE010000005.1, read as the reverse complement.
GTCGCCGTTCATCCACCCCGTGGACACGGTGAAGTTGAACATCCCGTTCTACTACAACTACATCACGCGGCCGATGGACTTGGCGACGATCGAACGCAAGCTCAACGCCAACGCCTACGCCAAGGTGGACGAGATCACTGAGGACTTCAACTTGATGGTGTCCAACTGCTTTAAGTTCAACGGCGAGAAGACCGCGATCTCACAGATGGTGAGAAATATCCAGGCCAGTTTCGAAAAGCACATGCTCAACATGCCTCCCTTCGACCAGCCGCTTCAGGATATCAAGGAGCAGAGACAAAAACAAGCCGGGGCCAACGGCAAGGCCTCCAACGGCGACTACCCTAAGATAAGAAGGGACACATTCTCAGACAACGGCAGACCGAAGAGGGAAATTCACCCTCCAAGACCTAAGGACCTACCCTACGACATGAGACCTAAGAAGAAGAAGTTCCAGCCAGAACTGAGATTCTGCCAGCAAATTCTCCGCGATCTATTATCGAAGAAGAACGAAAGTTTCCTGTGGCCGTTTTTACAGCCAGTTGATCCTGTCGCCATGGAGTGTCCTACGTATTTCGACATTATCAAGGAACCTATGGATCTGTCCACGGTCCAAAGGAAGCTGCTGGAAGGTCAATACGAGAGGGCCACCGATTTTGAAACTGATGTGAGACTAATCATCAAAAACTGTTACACCTTCAACCCTGACGGCTCGATGGTTAATATTCTAGGCCACAAGTTTGAGGACTTCTTCAATTCCAAGTGGCAAAATAGACCTGCCACGCCAGAGTCAGGCGCAGAAGATTCGTATGAATATGACTTCGATTTCGATCCAAACGGCGATGACGAGGATTTCAAGCTAGATATCAATTCAATCACCGATCCTACCATCGAGTTTCTATTGCAGAACATCGAGCGTATGACCAACGACCTAAAACGTATGCGTGAACAGAAATACCAAGAGTTGAAACGCGAGTGGCTTGCCAATAAAAAGAAACGCGGGAATAAACGAGGTAGAAAGGGCTCGAGCGTTTCAAGTGGTAAACGTATGAAATACAGTCTCGATGACGGCATGGACGACGACGACGAACTAGCTCCATCCAAATCCAATGTCATCTATCCAAAACACGTCACCTTCGAAATGAAAACCGAAATTTCAGAGGCCATGGCCGGTGTTGACGATAACAAGCTGCTCAAAGTGCTGGCTATCATCAGAGAGTGCATGCCTGATTTGAAGGATGACGAGGAAATCGAGTTGGACATGGACGCACTAAGCGAAGACACTTTGGCCAAGCTTTATGTTTTCTTGGTTGGGTCTAAAAAGCAACAGCAGGAGAAGCGCGATGATGAGGAAGAGAAGAGAATTGAAAACTTGAAAAACAAGCTAAAGCAGTTTGAAAGCAGTCGTGTCGGTGGCTCGGGCGCAGGCGGTGCTGCCGGCGGTTCTGGCGCCGGCGAAAGCGCTGTTGCCGGTGACTCTTCCAGCGATGAAGACGATAGCGATGTTTCCAGTGAGGAAGAATAAAAGTTTTTTGTAGAATAATGTAAAATATAATGAGCATGACTTGGAAAGTGACAACCCAACTTAAACTGACACCTAACTGGAACCTCACTGAGGAGATTCGCTAGAGCACAGCCGGAGAGAGAGGGCCCGATAAAAAGAAAAGACGGTTTTTATATAAATAGAGTGCTGCTGAGCAACTGTGGATCATATAAATAATTTTTTATCGCACCGGTTTCTTGAATGCATGTAGATGATTTAGCTTCTTTGAAAAATCAGAATGTACGGCGAGCTGCTCTCTTCGCCGGCTTCTACGTTGAGTCTGCACACGGATACGGCTCTGAAGGAACGACTAGCGCTTTTGAACGCGCGACATGTGCCTCGCACGTCCTCACCTCTAGCATCTTCGTCCGCCACGGTCTTATCAAGCAATGGGGAGGTGGAAAATACCCCAAAGGAGGCTGGAGAGCCAAACGTTTTGGTCACATCTGACAAAGCGCAGTACCCGGTATACATATGTGCGGGTGGAGGGGGCGCGTTGGTGTTTGATTTGGAGACTATGAAGGCCTTGTCTGTTTCCACCGGAATTGCAGGACAGTTGTCCGGAGTGCTGCCGATCGCGCCCCAGCAGAACAGCTTGCTCGGGTTTCCATGGAGGTTGAGTGTCTACGAGACTTTGTGGCTGGTAGAGAACGGGTGGGCCGTTTTATCAGAAGGGACGGAAATTGCTCATGCGTTTGTGGACCAGCTTGGCCAGGACGAAATGCTCTTACAGGAGCTGAAGCGGGATCTGGACTGTCGCTTGGATCAGCAGCGAGAAGACAAACGCAGACAGGTAGCAGAAAGGCTGAAAAAGTTTGGTAAGGAAAACAAGGCCAACTCCAGTATGCCCAATTTGAGCGATGCGTTGACGGAGCAGAAACGACCTCAAACTGCGGTTCCCACGTCCAAGACGTTCAACACAGGCAGCGACATTGTTTTTATGGAGACTGACAACGACGAGAGGAGAGTCGCACAGTACTGGCGAGAGTTCCTTCCCAAGGGTGCAGCTGACGACGACGAACTGCGACTGCTTATAAATAAGCTAATAGAGCCGGAAGTCCGGTCGCTGATGAAAACAGCAGTCGGATCTGCCACCAGAGCAGAGGCCTGTCGGCGTTTCAGACTCCAGTACGAAACGTTCAGACATCTCAAAGACCAGCAGCAGATGTGGCTTTTGCCGGGAATGCGCTTTGGTGGACTTTTCGTGGCCTACGCCGGAGATCCTCTGCGGTACCATTCCCGTTACATTGTGGAGACGCGCGACTACTACACGGAGGACATAGGCATCCGAAGACTGGCCAACCGAGGCCGTTTGGCCACCGGCGTCAAAAAGCAGTACATGGTTTGTGGGTTCAAAGAGAATGCGCTGCTCGATGGTTCTGCGGCTGGTTCTGCAGACGGAGAAAACCCCGTTTTCTCCCGCAGCTTAGCTAAACCCGTCGTCTTTACTATCGAATGGGCTGGCTTTTAAGCTAGCAATGCATGCTTTTGGTTTCAAAGCAAGTGCACTGTTAAATGGTTCTGCAGATGGTGCTACAGATGGTGGAAACGGCGTTTTTTTTAGCAGCTTAGCTAAGCCCGTGGTCTTTACCGTCTAATAGGCCGGCTTTCAGACCTTACATAGACAACTGCATTTCATATAACTACATTACATATTTATAAGCATAAAGAACAGACAAGACAGAGAGTCATGAGCATAAAACTCGGTCAATTACCATAGTAAAAAAAATATAAAGCAGAAAGAGCACGAGTGTGAATTTCTTTTTACCGAACGCGTTCGTTTATCATCGTCAGAAACCATCGATGACGGGCCTTGAAGCTGCGGATAACAGCAGGTTGGTGCACAGAAACAAGTCTGGGACGGAAGAGCCGGAAACGCGCGCGGAAACAGACGGCGGGTTGGAGCACCAACTGTTGCATAGTGTAGACATGTTCCTCACGTCGTTGGATTCGAAACTTCACCATCTCGAGAAATACCTTCTCGCGGCGCAGAACGCCGCAGAAGACCCACACAAGCCCAGCGCTGGTCGTCAGCTTTTTGACGCGATCAAGACGGCGCTTGCGCAAAACCACGAGTACAATTTGCATCCGTTAAGCCAGGTGCTTGATCTGTACTATTCTAACGAGCCCTTGGAGGGCGACACCATCTACCAGCGTGTTCTCCACGGGCTCCAGAAGCTTGACGAGAAGATCTCAGATGTCGAACAGAAATACGATATTATGCCGAAGCATCCTCAGGAAAGATTGGGAGAACTGAAGGGTTCCCTCTACAACTATGACAAGGCTCTGATCAATTGCAAGGAACGCACGTTGAACTTCTATGAGCTACCGTTCCAGTGGAGAGAAAACAAATACATCATCTATGGCTACAAATTTGCGCCTTCGCATGCTCATGCATGGCATGGTGTCGGGTGTTTGCACAACGAATCGATGAACATCTGGACTCATCTCCTGGGAGCTTGTTTTGTCGGCTATTTGTCGCTCTATCATTTCCCGCAAACTGACTATTATACCCATGGTACATTCATCGACCATTTAGTCATGTACCAATTCCATCTATCAGCCATTTTGTGTCTATTGTTTTCCGTGATTTGGCACACATACACAAACATTGCCATTCTGGACATTAGATCTAAGTTTGCCTGTTTTGATTACACTGGAATCACCATTTTGATTATCTCCTCAATCATAACAACCGAACATCTGGCACTCTATGATCACCCTATCTACAAATATGGATTCATTTCATTTTCTTTGTTATCAGGTGTGGTTGGTGTTGTTCTAGCTTGGCACCCATTCTTTGACAAGCCAGAATCTAGGCCTTTCCGTATCTTGTTTTTCATTGCCCTCTCTGCATTAGGTGTCACTGCATTCATATTAGCTTCATTTATTAGAGGTGCTGGTAATGCTTACGATATGTATCAACCATTATTGAAATCATTTGCTTGGTATTTGTCAGGCGTGTTCTTTTATGGTTACCTCTTCCCTGAAAGATTAAGATCTGACGTTATTGTGGATGAATTTGAAATTTCTGATGAAACAATCATGGATTTAGACAAAAAGGGTCATTTGGAAACATATTTGAACAAGACACCTCAATTAACTGGAAAGGTTGGATTTTGGGCCCTTGGATGGATAGATTACATTGGTAATTCTCATAACTTTTGGCATCTGTTTGTTATGGGCGGTATCTTGGGTCACTACTGGGGGGTTTTAGATATGTTCAAAATCGGTATCATTAATCAGCAATCTTAAATTACATTTTTTGTAGTGTTTTATATACTTCATCATTATACAATAATAATAGTAATAATTAAGTCCTATTAGGTAAAGAGCCAATCCTGCGTGGGTGCGATTTGGAATTCTTGGAATATTCACTGGAGAAAGATCTATCTTCAACACCGTTTATAGGTGTGCCACTTGTTTTGCTATGGTTACTAACGATAGTACTATTACCATTATGTGAGCTTACGTTATCTTGTGATTCATCTGGGAACTCCATGGTTTGATCAACAGAAACTAATGGAGTCCTTTCATTAGCAGTACCTTCTTCAGGTATAACATTCTGTTGTTGAAGCAATTTTTTGCGCCCAGAACCTGCAAACACAGCACAAATACAAATCAAAAAGATTTTAATGATCAATGTTAAAGCAGCCGCAGCCAACATAGCCAACCATGAAAGGTGAATATTAATGGAGTTATCACCATTTCTCCATTCAGGGTCAACAAATTTATCCAAGATGTAAACGGATTGGTTATAATCAGGGAATGTTTTGCCGGAATTCAAAATTCTAACTTCGTGATCTGATCCAGAAGAAATGCGTAACATTCTTTCTCCTCCTGCTAATTGACGGCAAGAAAGCTTCATCAATGGATCAATAGTATCAATCTCAATTTCTGGATCACACTCGTGAATTTTCCCAACTGATTCCTTTGGTAATATATGTAATGAAACAAATTGTTTTATTTTCTTAGGTGACCAGGTTGTTAATAGATTTGTATTTATTAATGATTTTGCAGGTGGTAACAATATTGAGTAGCCAGACTCCATAATGTAAGTATTATTAAATCCCATTGTTTGAATAATCTCGTCAAATAGATCATGATCTTGTGTTGAAAGGATATCCAATAATGAAATTTCAAAACTTGGTGAATAAGGAAAATTTTCAAAAAGTAACAAATCGTCATCTTCAGGTTCTGGTAATGCATGAATGACACCATCTTGGAATAAAATTTCATTGAACCATGACAAGGGAATTTCAAACTCTTTATACTCAGGTGAATGATAAATAAGTCTAAGATATTCCCCATCAACTGATTGAACGATCACCTTTTCTCCTAACCCATTCGTTGTTTCAATGGCACCTTCAAAATCAGTGTAAATAGAGTCATTCAAAATAAAAGATTTTAACAAATGTTTCAATTTAGAATGATTAGATTGAAGATACTTCCAAACCAACCCTAAGTTCTCCCATGCATCAGTGTCTGGTAAAAGAACTGTACAGTCATGTGGTAAATCTAAATTACCTAACAAATTTGCCGAACGTGCATATCCTGTTTTCCTTTTGGCAATGGCCACCTTAAACTCAGACGGTAAATCTATATCTTCATCAACAGTGTAGATTGTGGTAGATCCAATGGAAATTGGTTCTTTAGTAGTATACGATCTATCATTAATTACCAATCTCCCATCTCTTTCTTTGTACACTCTAACCTTCTGACACTTTTCACCTTTACAATTTAATGTATTCAATAGTTTATGGAAATTTTCTTCTTCAGCATCTGGAATAGTGAAATCTTGCGCAAAATGATACAATAATTGATTTTTTATTTGATTTTGAACGCTGAATGATTCACTTGATGACTGTTCCGAAATGAAAATTGTCTGCTTCACCCCATTATTATCAATTAATTCATGTAAACCTTTCAGGTCTAGCTCACGCACAAATTCGTTTTGATTTAACCCTATGAGATATTTTCTTGGAGTAAATTCAATTTGGTAACGCCCACTTTCATTAAAAAACAGTGGATTTTCAAAATAATGCAAAATACCATCGTTTAAAATATAGTTTGCCTGCGTTGATACAGCAGTTTGGCTTTCATAGTTAATTACCAGTGCATCTCCCAAGTATTTTGAAGTGATCCCAATTTGTTTGCCGTTTAAGTCAAATGATTTTATCCAATTAGAGTGTAGATTACCACCAATCATACCTTGAACAAAGTAATTACCTAAGTACATGTGTCTATCTTCCTGAGATTCCATTGACACTAAGTAGTTCCATTCGATTTCATTAAACTGGGTCATGTCATCGGTGCCATCACTAGGGATCAAAACTGTTAAATTACCATTAAACAGATCCAAATCTGCACAAGTGTCCCACGAAGAAATCAACTGGGCAAACTTATTAAATTCTCTGGGTGAGGTATCTCTGTTTAATGACTCTTCAAAATATTGACATAGAGGTAACTTAGGGTCCATGAGGAACGAATCGAGACTTAGCAATTTTGCATTCATGGTAGTTGAATAACGGTCTTTTAGAACATGTGCGTTTTCCACAAACCAAGTTCCGTTTGAGGTACCGTCATTCTTCATCAAGATGGGCACCTTTGTGGATAGGAACTGTTCATGTTCGTTTATGGACCGAGCTAATGTGTCAAACAAGATCGTTCCCTCGACATCTTCGGGCCACACGGGCGTGTCTATGATCATACGATCGAGATCCAATTGCGTTAGCCTGCCTTTGCTAGAGTCTAGCGCATACGCTGAGTTCACAGGCGCCAACAACGTCACATTCTCCAGTTCATTTAGATAATCAATCAAATCGGCTCGCTGAAGCTGTTGTAAAAACTGCGAGTGGTCTGCGTCTGCGCTTAGTAGCGATACCAAAGAAGACGTGGGGTTCTGTAACAGTTCTTCGCACGAAGCCAAGAACCACATGATGTTACAGAGTCGCATAACTTGTTGATTTAAATTCCGTAGAATAAAGGCTTGCAGAGTCAATTTTTGATTCTATGCGCCTGGCATCAATTTTAGGGGCTCAGGGACCAAATGATAGATATAGAGCAGTAACCGCCAAAATTACTCACCACCATCATGCAATCAATGGAGTCTGTTGGAACTTTATGGATTGTGGTATTTCGTGTTTCAGCACAAGTCGTTCTAAACTGATAGCCCCTTGTCCAGGCAAAGCATATGAAAACGCTTCCACATGCCTTTCTAACCGATCCGCTCAGCACCGACTGAGTGGATCCAGATCCCCAATTGGTCTTTCTAAGACTAAAGCAATAACTTTAGATAGTGTGATTGGAAAAGTTGTCAGTCAATTAATTAGTTGATTGAATAAATAAATATATAAACGTCGCGTACTCTTTTAAATGCTGAGCCGCTTGCCCCCATAGGGAAAGTGCTCATGAGAATCAAAGCTTGGGCTTGTTGATGGAATTGACAATAACCTGGGCCTCTCTTTGGCCAGAAAGCCAGGCGCCGTGGGCACATCTGGCACCGTAGGCTACAGTGCCTTCTCCGGCAAATCTGACCCGGGAAACGCCGCTTTCGCCAAAGATACCTCTTGGATTGATCATGTTATCGACAATCTCGAAATAATCATAGGGTTGACCGATGGCAGTACCAGTGTACGAACCCCTGGAGTACGGATCGTATGCCCACTCGGTCATCCTGATGAACTTCGGCTTTGGAACCTTGTCAACAGGAATCTCCGAAACTCTGGCCAGAGCTGGGCTGATTAGCTTATGAATGGCATCCATATCGCCGTTTCTATAGCAGATTTCAAGCTTTTTGGTGAAATGCTCGGAAGTCAAGGCAGCAATCATTGGCGTCTTGACAGAACCGTATTTTTTCTTCATAACAGCAGCAACGTTAATGAACTCGATGGGAGTTGGGTTGGAGCCGCGGGCGCTGGTGACAGCAGCCAGGACTTCAGGCTTCAATGGCACATCGTTGAAAAGAGCGTCATTGAAAGCCAGGTCTTCGTCTGCAATAGCAAACATGTGGCAGGTGTCTGGCCAGAACTGCTCATCGAACTCCAGGAAAAGCTTACCCAAGTTTCTATCGCCAGCAGACTGAATGCTGTCACGGAGATACTTTGGTAAAGGTGGGTTCCAAGTGATGCACCCAAGTTCCTTTGGATCTGTGACTTTCAAAACAGCCAAAGGAGTGGTGACGACAACATAATCGCAAGTGAAAACACCCTTGTTCTTTGTTGTGACTTCAATCTTACCTGTGGTGTAGTTTTTGCTAATGCCACAAACCTCCGTGCCTAAGTTGAATTGAACACCAGTGTTGTTTGGAACCAACAATTCATCGACTGATTTCTTGTTAACTAGAGCCAAAAGCTCCTCTGTCTCACCGTCGTAGACAGTCTTGTATCCGTTTAGCAAAAGCAAATCTCTGCCCAAATGACCAGAATTGACTACCTGTCTAGCAGACATATTTTCCCAAGAAGAACCAAAACATTCAATGTATCTGAAAATCTGATGAGTGTATTTCAATTGTTCGGGAGTCATAGCGTAAGCCTTTTCCTTAAGATACTTGAGACATGCGTCTCTGATGGAGATGTCTTCCTCCTGAGGCAAAGCACCACAAACAACTTTCAAATAAGTGATCAACTCATGCCTGGTTTGTTCAATTGATGTAGATTCGATGTCAATCTTACCGTCAGCGTCGAAAAAGTCAATGCCGAAATCGTCATATTCAAACTCAAGTGTCTTACCCTTGTTAAGCTTTTTGTAATATTTCTCCAACAATGGATTGTTTAGACAATCATGAAACCACGAGGCACCAATATCAATTACTTGGCCGCTAGGAGTCTCCTCAGAAAAAAGTCGGCCCCCTAGTCTGCTTCTAGCTTCCAATACCTGCACACTGATTCCCGCAGCAGTGAGATCGGTTGCAGCTTTGAGCCCGGCCATCCCGGCGCCCACAACGACTACAGTGGTTTCAGTCATTGGTATGGTAATGAAACTAGAGTAAGTAAAAAACTACCGACAGAACAATGCGCCTTTATAGCTCCGCTCTTTTGTGGGTGAGGACCGCTCTTATCTAACCCCAGGAAAAATAGCCGCTTATCGCGGCTTGGCAAAAAAATAACAGTGGAAAAATACTACGCGGCTAAACTTCGAGCCTTAAAATGTTTCCACTCCCATAACTCGCTACCGTGTTAATGATGTTGCCACAAGATAAACTGGTAGCTTAAAAAATGTCATTGGTATTATTATAAAAAAGAAAAAGAGTACATATCATGAGCTGAGCAGGCAGGGTTGAAGCCCAAAACGGCTGATTAAAGCTTAGCCTTGTTAACTAGCTTTACAATCACCTTAGCTTCCCTCTGAGCAGAAAGCCAGGCACCATGGACGCACCCCTCGCCTTCGTCGATAATGCCTTCACCAGCGAATCTTACACGAGAAACTCCGCTTTCGCCGAAGATACCTCTTGGGTGGGTCAGGATTTCAAGAATTTCAGAAGCATCAGACTCCTTGCCAACTGGGGCCCCAGTGTAAGAGCCTCTGGAGTAAGGGTCAAAAGTCCACTCGGTCATTCTGACAAAACTTGGGGTTGGGATCTTATTGACAGGAACGTCTGAAACTCTTGAAAGTGAGGGGTTGATCAATTTTAGAATACCACCCAAATCACCATTCCTATAGCATAGTTCTAACTTTTCAGTAAGATGTTCGGAAGTTAAACAAATGAGTAATGGCCTTTGAACTGACCCATACTTTCTCTTGAGCAAAGAGGTCACATTGATGATCAAAACAGGGGTGGGATTTTGACCTTTACCTAAGTCAACACCGAGAGAGGAAAGGGCCTCCTTTGTTAATGGTTTGTTATTCAATAAAGCATCCTTGAATGCCAAATCTTCATCTGGTAAGACCATGTATCTAGCTGTGTCGCCCCAGAATTGCTCATCAAATTCCAGGAAAAGCTTACCTAGGTTACCAGGACTGAAAGAGTCAAGGGCGGTTCTGATTTGTGGTGGTAAAGGTGGTGTCCAAGTAATACAACCAATTTCTTTTGGATCGGTAAGCTTTAATACAGTCAATGGAGTGGTGACAACTAAATAATCACAAGTGAAAACACCTTGGGATTTAGTGGTTACTTCGATGTTTCCAGTTTGATAATTTTTGGCAATACCACAAACTTCTGTCCCAAGATGGAACTGGACGCCGGAATCATTTGCAATCAACAACTCATCTGCAGATTTTTTATGAGTTAAACTCAAAAGCTCTTCCATTTCACCATCGTAAACCGTGGCATAACCATTCAAGCAAAGTAAATCTCTACCGGCATGTTCGCCCGCAAAAGCTCTGGCAGAGATATTTTCCCATGAAGAGCCAAACCAACATTCCATGTATCTAGCTAGTAAATGAGTGTAACGTAATTGATCATCGGTCATTGCGTATTTCTTTTCCTGCAAATAGTCAAGACATGCTTGTTTCATTGAAAGATCTTGTTCTTTTGGTAAGTTACTTGTAACGAGCTTCAAATAAATGAAAAGCTCATTCAAAGTAGCATTCATAGATGTAGTGGTAGTGTCCAAATGGCCATTGGCATCATAGTAATCCATTCCGTAATCATCGTAATCGGCTTCAAGCTTTTTACCCTTGTTCAATTTTTGATAGTACTTTTTGAAAAGAGGATTGGTCAAGCAATCGTGAAACCAGGAGGCACCAATGTCAAGAGTAAGACCAGATGGGCTTTTCTCTGACAACAGTCTACCACCTAATCTATCTCTGGCTTCTAAAACCTGGACTGGGACCCCTGCTGCAGTAAGATCAATGGCCGTCTTAAGACCGGCCATACCGGCACCAATAACTAATGCAGTAGAGTGGTTGCACATTGCTGAGTATGTTTAGGATTGGATCCAAGGAATTAGCTGCAAAATGTGCCCACTAGGTTGAAATATATACACACATAGGGTAGAATTTCCCTTTTAAGCTTTATGCAGAGTACACTTTAATATTTTTTCAGAATGTCATAGTAATAAGCTTTTGAATCGCATCGCGGCTTGAAATTTGCTTTTACCGGCAAAATGATGCTATCTTTTTCAGTTAGTGGTCTGATCACCAAGTAGACGCCTTCAGCAAAGTTTTTGGTAACTGCTCCAGCCCTTTTGCCGATAAGGCAAAAATGAGAAAAGCATAGTTATCGATATACTTTGAGTGTATAAATTATCTTTTACGCAATAAAAGTCATTATTGTTGTAGATTACTTCACACGTAGTTATTCAATCAAGTGTTGGTAAAACAATTGGAGGTATAAGCTATCATTATTTGATCAACAAATAAAGACACTCATAGGCTCATTGGGTTTTTTTTCTACCTATAGCTTGGGCTTATTGATTAGATCGATGATAATCTTGGCCTCTCTTTGCCCTGACATCCAGGCACCATGTGCGCATCTGGCGCCCAATTTTATGGTGCCTTCTCCGGCAAATCTAACTCTTGAAACCCCACTCTCTCCGAAGATACCCTTTGGATCAGTCAGAGCCTGGAGGATTTCTTGGTAATCTAACTTTTGACCAACTGGTGTACCAGTGTAAGAGCCTCTGGCATAAGGGTCAAATGCCCATTCTGTCATTCTGATGAATGTTGGCGTGGGGATTTCTTCCAATGAGATGTTGGAAATTCTAGCCAAAATCGGCTTGATCAACTTCATTATGCCTTCATTGTCACAGTTTCTGTAACAAAGCTCTAATTTTTCAGTGATGTGCTCCGAAGTTAAAAAGACTAACATAGGCTTGTTAGTAGTTGATCCATATTTTTTGGCTAAAATCGGATTCAAATTAACAACCATGGTTGGCGTGACAGTTTTGCCGGTACTAAAATCCAAAATCTCCTTCTGTAAAGGTTGGCCTTTGTTAAGTGCATTGGTGAACTTGACATCCGAATCTGGTAAAACTGAATATCTTGGACAATCAGACCAAAATTGCTCATCAAATTCTAGGAAAAGTTTACCTAAGTTTCTGCGACCAGTTGAGTCCAGAGCATCACGAATTCTCTTTGGTAAAGGTGGAGACCAGGTAATGCAACCCAGTTCATTTGGATCTGTGACTTTCAAAACATTCAATGGTGCAGTGACGATGATATAATCACAAGTAAAAATACCCTTAGATTTACTACTGACTTCAATTTTACCAGTTTGATAATTTTTACTGATACCGCAAACTTCAGTACCAAGATGGAGCTGAACACCAGAGTCGTTTTCCTTTAACAATTCGTCGACAGTTTTTTTGTTAGTAAGATCCAAAAGATCTTCCATCTCTCCATCGTAAACAGTTTTGAACCCATTTAACAAGAGCCAGTTTCTACCGTAATGGTCAGAATTCACAATCTCTCTGGCAGACATATTCTCCCAAGAAGATCCAAAACATTCAATGTCTCGGAACACAATTTGAGTATAATGTAATTGCTCCTCTGTCATAGTGTAAGCCTTATCCTTCAAATATTTAAAAAGAGCATCTCTTAGTGATAAATCTTCTTCCTTTGGAAGAGAGCCACAAATGACTGCCAAATAAGTATAGAACTCGTTTATAATGGCCGTAATAGAATTATTAACAACGTCAACTTTACCTTTGGCGTCGTAATATTCCACACCAAAGTCGTCATAGATTGCTTCAAGCTTCTTACCCTTATTCAACTGTTTGTAGTATTTCTCTAATAGCGGGTTGTTCAAGCAATCGTGAAACCATGAGGCTCCAATATCAATAGTTTGGCCCGAGGGGGTTTCCTCAGAGAAAAGTCTGCCACCTAATCTGTCTCTTGCTTCCAAAACTTGAACAGGGATTCCTGCAGCTGTCAAATCAATAGCGGCCTTGAGGCCCGCAATACCTGCACCTATGACTAGAGCAGTGGAGTAAGACATGATTTGAAAGAGGAACTAAAGTGGACAGGGAATTGAAAGTGGACAGAGAATCGAACTTGTATTTTCGAATTTTGGGTCAACTTTCCTCTTTTGAAACCTTTATCGGCTAGCTGATACGTATATCGCGGGACAGTGAAAAAAATCAATAGGCTTCCTAATTTTGCTTAATTAGCGGCTTAAAGAGAATATTTCAATTAGGTGACTTCCCTGTATTGCTAAAGAGGTTATTGCAGAGAGAGAGAAGCCTTTAAGTTTTCATTTTTATCTTTGAAAACAATGAAAAGAGCACTGGGCATGTTTTGTGCCCATCTCAGGCGTTTTTAGGTCTTTCTAGTTTGTTTCCACAGCTACTTGGTTAGATTAAACATGTTATTAGGCCTTTTTCGCATATATATTTAGTTCCTAGTTAGTAAAGATAGATAAGATCCTCATGAGCCTTTTTCTCTTTCTAACACAGATAAAAATTTGAAATTTAAAATATTTTTATTTTTATTTCCTTTAACGGACATCAGAAGCTCTATCTGATATGGAGGCTGCTGGTAGCATTAACTCTGGTGATACACCCAGTAGCATTATAAAATCCGAGCCTGATTCTTATAGTTCTTTTTCAGACGTAAACGAAAGGCGAAATTTTCCTTCGATGGATGAGAGAATGGTATTAGATGCACAGTCTGTATTTGTTAGAGGCTTCCCGCCTCAAACCACGGTCGAGCAGCTAGCACATTTTTTTATAGCCAAAGTTGGAACGGTTACTAAGGCTACCATTATGATGAATAGGCAAACAGGTCATTCTTTAGGTTATGCATACGTCCAATTTGCTTCTATAAATTTAGCTCAGAAAGCCATTCAAATGAATGATAATGATAGAACGTTCCATATTGGAATCTTTGGTGGTAAACCTGTTGATGTGATCTTGATGGTTATTGGTAAAAGGACTAATTTGCCTGGCTACAGACCCATCCGAAGTTTATCTGTGCAAAGAGTTCTAAATAGTGGTTCAGCGGCTACGAAGAAATCATTGGCAGCGGTCAGAAAACAACTAGTCAGTAGTAAAAGGGGAGAAAGGTTTAATAAAAGAGTTTTGGATAATGACGAACTAGCTCGACTCAAAAAACATTTGATTAAAAGGAATAACAGCAACAACAAAAGTGAGAACAATTCCGACAGGCAAATGTTTGCGTTTTTACAGCATGAAAGGTTTGGCTCATCAAAAAATAGCGGATATAGGGAAAGGGTAAGTATGAAAGAGAGAGTTAGCGCTAAAGTTTCACCTGAAATTAAACAGGAAGAGTTTGAAGAAACTCTCATACCAAGCAATGAAGTTGAAGAAATGCATGATATTGACCAAATTGGAGACTGAGAAATCTGTTAATACAAGACGATGTTACTAACAACTAAGAACAGTTTTTAAATGATAAATTAGTCGGGACTATGTATATATACACAATGAAAAACCGAAAGAGTTACAGAGTTTAGAGTTTTGGCTTGTTGACCATATCGATAATAGCCTTAGCTTCTCTCTTACCGGTTGCCCAAGCAGCGTGAACACAACCGTTACCTTCGTGCATGATACCTTCGCCTGCAAATCTAACTCTAGAAGTGCCTAATTCACCAAAAATATCTCTAGGATTAGTTAAGATATTGATGATTTCGATATACTCAACTTCATTACCGATTGGTAACCCGGAGTAGGATCCTCTGGAATAAGGATCAAATGACCATTCAGACATTCTGATGTATGTTGGTTTTGGTAGCTGAGCAATTGGTAAATTGGATATTCTGGAGACGGCAGGGTTAATCAGTCTAACAATAGCATCCATATCACCATTTCTGTAGTTCATTTCTAACTCTTTAGTCATGTGTTCTGAAGTTAAGCAAACTAAAAATGGCTTATCAACAGGTAACCCGTATTTCTTTTTGACAACAGAAGTTAAATTGATGAAAACAAGCGGCGTTGGACATTGGCCTTTACCTAAATCGATACCTTGGGTGGAGAGCAATTCCTTTGTCAATGGCTTGTTGCTGAAAATGGCATCTTGGAATGCCAAGTCATCGTCGGCCAAGACGAAAAACCTATCAGTGTCAGGCCAGAACTGCTCATTGTACTCCAAGAACAGTTTACCCAAATGACTGAAATCGGCCGAGTCCAGCGCGCCACGGATCTTTTTAGGCAGAGGTGGGGACCAGGTGATGCACCCAATTTCTTTTGGATCGGTGAGTTTGAGAATGGACAATGGTGTAGTGACCACGATGTAATCGCAAGAGAACATCCCCTTGGACTTAGTACTGACTTCAATCCTGCCTGTTTGGTAGTTTTTGGCAATACCGAAGACCTCGGTGTCCAGATGGAACTGGACGCCGGAGTCGTTTGGCACCAGCAACTCGTCCACGGACTGTTTGTTGGTGTACGAGAGAAGTTCCTCCATTTCACCGTCGTACGCAGTTCTGTAGCCGTTCAAGACCAACGCGTTTCTGCCGAAATGGCCTCCGCTGCAGATTTCACGAGCTGACACATTCTCCCAAGCGGTCCCAACCCAGAGCTCGGCCAGTCTGGCCAGCTGGTGCGAGAGACGAATTTGGGTAGGCGTCATAGTGTACGCCTTGAGCTTCAGATACTGCAAACAGGCGTCTCTCATGGAGATATCCTCGTGTGGCGGCAGTTCCGCAACGACGGCACTCAGGTAGGTTTCGAGCTCGTGCGAGGTCTCCAGAAGCGACTCGGTGATGACGTCGACTTGGCCTTCGGCATTGACGTAGTCGATGCCCGAGTCGTCGAACGCCAGCTCGATCTTTCTGCCCTTGTTCTGTTTCTTGTAGTACTTTTCGAGCAGTGGGTTGGTCAGACAGTCGTGGAACCAGGACGCACCAATGTCGATCACGTGCCCGGACGCTGTCTTTTCTGACAGCAACCTGCCGCCCAGTCTGTCTCTGGCCTCCAGGACCTGCACAGGAATCCCTGCTTCTGTCAAGTCGATCGTGGCCTTGAGCCCGGCCATCCCGGCCCCTATAACAATGGCGGTGGAGTGTGTCATGTGTGTGTGTATTGTATCGATATCCAGCAGCAACTTGTCAACAGCACGGCACCGAACTTGCGATCGTCAGTATTTATATGCACTGCTCGTATAAAAGTTCTATATGTAGATAGCCAAACCGTTTTTTCACTTGGCATCGATCCGCGGTTAAGGTAAGCAGGGGCCATTTTTGCGTGTGTGGTGTCTTTGTGAAGCCGCGACTGTGCCCTTCCTCATGCGCCCGTCTGTTTCGTTACCCGATTTTACTAACCGCCCGCGGCTCTCAATTACCGCTTCTGCCGCGATGCCGCGGCCCCAAAAAATAAGCCCACCCAACAAGGGCAAATAATTAATTAAGAGACTGACCACTATCTTATCGCTTGCTTCTCAACCATGGACCCTGCACTTGCCTCACAACTGGTCCACCCGCACGCTGCGGCTGCGCAGCCGCAGCAGCAGCACGTGCAGCCTCCACCGGTGCTGCTACCGACGCCGCTGCTGGCGCGGCGGCGGTTTCTGCTGTCGCGCGGGTTCGAGCCGCAGGACGACTTCGAGTTCTGTCCCGAGACGCGGCCGGTTTCGCGCGCCAAATTCGACACCAGGGCGTCTGTGTTTACACCGGACTCGTCGCCCACGACGTCTCGCAGCTAGCAGCCCCGCCGGCCCCTTATATGTACCATAGAACTATTATGTATTACCCACAAGCACAGTTTCTTTCTTTCTCTTTCTCGCTGCCATGATAACGGGATCCGAGCTGTTGCAGGACCCCTCGGGCACGCGCACGGTGTACTACCGCGTCCAGGGACCGTCGGTGGAGGTGGTGAAACGGTACAAGGACTTTGTGCAGCTGCATTCTCTGCTTAGCGCGGCGTTCCCAGCGGTCATCCTGCCGCCTCTGCCACCCAAACACTCCTTGAGCAGGCTCTTGACGAGCCCCTGGGGCTACAAACAGGACAGCGAGATCATCGCAAGACGCACCAGGCTCTTGGACCACTATCTCACCAGACTGCTCGCGATACCCTTCGTGGGGGGGTGCGATATCGTGGCGAACTTCCTCAGTGGCAACGACGAGATGAACGACAAGATCGCGCAGCGCATGTTCTCCAACAAACAGCGAGATCATACCGACAAATCCTTGTTGATCTCGCCGCAGCCCCACAATTGGGACAAAATGAACCCCCTGTGGACCCAGTTGCCAATACCTCCCATGACATATTTGAACAGCTTTGTGTCGCCCAACGCCGATGTTTTCCGGCCGCTCGAGGCCCTGATCCGGTCCATCTGGGCCTGCATCGGTCCCATGGAAATGACAGTGAAATCGATCAGGGCGAGCTTGGAGGCGTGGCGCAAACAGCTCGTTGATCTCGGCGGTTTCCTAAATATCATGTCCATGAACGAGGACGACTTCTCGCTGCGCAAAGCTATCGAGTCCTTTGGGAACAAGATCGACTTAACGTTCCTGAACGTCGAAGTGTTGATGAACTCCATCAACAAGTCGGTCTTGGAGTTTATTCTCATTGTCAAATACTCCATCTCCGAGATTGTCAAGGTTCTGCATTATCGCAAGTTGAAGGAGTGCCAGCTATCTTTCCTGCAGCTGAGAATTTCTAAAATGCAGCTGAAATGCAAGCTGATCTTGGACAAGCTGGTCCAAAACCAGATATTGAAAACCTCCAATGTCAATGACATCCACTCTCCCTCATTGACAAATGCGTTGAGAAATTTGAACATGGCCCGCACCAGCGACGACGACGAGATACCCTCCGTTCAGGATTCCAACCCGGAGACGGTCAAGATCGTCAGGAAATACAACGATGAGCTCTCCAAAAGACAGATTCCCTGTTACGAACAGCTCAAGGAGGATGTAAAATTTGTCAACGACTCCGTGAAGTCGCAGTCCACTGACCAGCTCACCTACTTGTGCGAGGTTCTTGTTGATCTGACGCAAAATTGGCAGAAATGCTGGTACGAGTTCGGCAAGGCCCAGGTCAAGGTGTGGTCAGAGGAAAGCAACTAAGAGGATGAACAATAGTGATAGATAATAGTGGATCAAGTCATTCACACATAACAGCATAACAGCCCCCACGCCCCTCCTCCCTTTGAAAAACTATCTAGAGAAGAGACTTTCCTTCTCTTCTAATGTATAACTCATCTTAATTACTCTAATAAACTACAAAATGAGGTCCTTTACCTAAGAATAATAGACAATCGTGCTGAGCGCTGTTTACGTAATCCGGCCCTATTTTTACTATTTTGGACAATTATCAAAGAATTGCCCTTTTTTTCCAGCCTCTCTATATATACGTCTCTGTCCTGCTTTCCTGTGTATCTTCAAGAGAAAAAAATCACTAAGAAATGGATCCTTTCAGTGATAAAAATACGTACGAGTTGAGCTCGGTGTCTCCTCAACCACAGTCAAATGGCTACAACGGAGAACTATTTTTCTCCTCGTTATCGACGGTTCAGGGTGGATTATCTGAATACGAATCGCAATTGGATAACTTGGCACAGGCGCACCACAATGCGGACCAATCACAAATCACTGCATTGTCACAGTCGATCCGCTCTACCACTGACTCTATCAAATACCAGTTCAGTCAGCTGGAATCGCAGGTGAAAAAATCGGATCCTGATCAGATCAAACAGTACAATAATGCCCTTTCGCGTTTTCGTAAGCTAGTGGTCAGAGAGTCGCAGTTGGATTCTAACTATCAGCACCATCTACGTGAAAGGGGTGTTCAGGAATATCAGATCTTGAATCCTGATGCCACATACGAGCAGGCAATTGACGCCATTGAAAATTACGGTAACCAAAGCGTTTTAGCTAACCCAATGTTGGTTGAGCAATCGCGTTATGATGCTCAGATGCAACAGAGGATTGGTGAGGCTACAACCACCTTTAACGAGGTGAAGAATAGACACCAGGAAATGCTGAGAGTCAGTGAACAAGTTAACCAGTTGAACATGCTTTTAAATGATATGCACGATCTACTTTTAGAACAAGATACTGTGTTTGATAACATCCAGCAAAACTACACCTCTGCTGAGAGAGATTTTGAAAGAGGGGATGCTAATGTCATTAAAGCTAGAGATCATGCTAAAAAGGGCAGAAAATGGAGATGGATTTTATTATGTTGTGTTATCTTCCTTATTCTTGTAATCGTAGGTGTTGTTGTTGGTTTGGTTAAGGGTTTGCATTAAATTGAAGGTTTTTTATTCTGGTACTATGTATAAATTAAACTACTAATAACTGAAAAGTAATAAAATTATCTGTTTGTTGTAGAAATTGATATCGACGTCGGAGAGACAAATTGTTCAGTTGAAGCGGGTTCATGCAGTGATACTGAAGTTCGCATAGATTTCGGTACATTCACCGCTTCATGAGCTTCCTCTTCCTCATCTGGATCTCGGATAAACTGACTCATATCAGGATTCGGCTCCTGTGGTATTGGAGTTCTTTTAGTCAATACATTTAAGCTATCATTCAGATACTTATGGATATCTTCTCGGGAACTGATGTTGTTCCTTCCCTTAGTGACACTTTCCCCATTAGTGGCTTTTTCAGTAGTAATTTCCAATGTTTTCGAGACATTGTCTTTATTCTTTTGCGAGCCACTTTCAATTTCTGCTAGTATATTGTCTCTTGTTACAGTGTAAAGATGTCCAGTATTAGAATGAAACCAAAATAAAAAGCGATTGAGGGTTTTAGGGGTCATATGTTTCTTATAAAATTCGCTAATGCCAAATTCAATTTCATTCTTAGTAAAACCCTTTTCTAATAAATCTTTAATTAATTCTCCTATTGAGTAAAGCATTGACAAATAGGTTGCAGTACAAGTCATTTTCAAAAATCTTTTAGCTGGCATCATATCTTTGAAGGTTAAGTAATTAGTTGAAGCATTACCTTTAATGGACAACTCGAAAATTGTATTGAATTCCAGTCTATTTAACCTCAAAGGCTCATTGCGTGATTTTTTGATCAATTCTTTTAATTTGCTGTCATAGATAGTTTCCGGCAAAAGTGATTCATAATCCTTGAATGGGCTTTTTTTACTTGTTGGCTTAGGGAATTTCATCCCCGATCTAGTGTGATGAATTGATCTCAATTTGCTCTCCCTGGTTGGCCTCCGGGAGGTCTGGGTACCTGTTCTTGCGTTATGTGCCTTGTAATCACCATCTGAATCGTCTTCGTTATTGTCAGAAGAAGCAGAAGGAGTTGAAGAATGGGGTGGAGCTAATTCGGATGAGGCGGGAGACGCTGGAGTATCCCTCTGGCCAAGTTGTTGTTTCTCGGATATAATGTTGTTAAGCGTGAAGTTGACTGTTCTCTGATATTTCTGGCCCGATGGATCATGTTCTCTGCGCGGCTTCCTTTTGAGGTTATCGCCACCTAAACTCTCATTCACAACCACTTTATCTTTGGTGACTCCAATAACTGCAGCATTTTGACCGAGTTCACACGTGCGGCAAGCTCGGTTTGCCTCCATCTGTGAAAGGCTTTCTTGCAGCTTTTCAAACAGGCCCTTGAAAGCAAGCTGGTTCTCGACTACTGAGTTGATTTTGCTTATCATTTCCGTGTTTCTGGCGGTCTCCCTTGCTACACGCGCTTCCAATGTCAGGAACCGGTCTTCAATGGTCTTCTGCAGCTGCATTTCAATTCTGTTCAACGATTCCATCACCAAGTTCAGCTGCACCGAACAAGGCATCATGTTCATCTGGTACTGCGTCAAATGCTGCGCTGTTTGCATAGGCATGCCCATCATATGTGGGGGCCCTGCTGCTCCATGCATTGGCGGCTGCTGTAAATCGCTGCGCATGTAGTTCACCCACCTGTTCTGGCTTTCGAGCACAGGACACGGTGCTGTCTGTTTGGGGTTGTTCTTTGCCATCAGCCTTACCGTGTTGTATGCAATGAGTGAAGCCAAAACGACATACCCGCTATTTTTGGGCCCTCAGGTGCTCAGCACTTAGACGAATAAATTATTCCAAAATAAAAAAGCTCTTATATAAATTAGCAAATAGTGGTTCTGTGTATGGATGTAGGGATGTAGGGAGCTCATTGTTCTCTCTGGGTGATCGCCTCGGCTACAGCTAATACTACGTTCTTAACCTCGAGGAATCTCTCCATCGACAGTCCCATCCATTCAACCAGTCTATACCACGAGCTGGTCCACATCTCTCGCATGTATAGATCGACAGCTTTGTATACGGTAGCATCACTGTAGCCGGCCTGAACTGCCTCTACAAATATCAAACTCACGTGGTGGTAATTCTTGAACCTGGTAACCGTTCGCACATCCTTCATCATTCGTGATAGTTCATCAATGTTGTGGTTACCTGTCTCGGCCGTCCCGCAGAGCGAAAAGCGCATCATGCCCTCTGTAGTTATGCGGGAAAACGAGATATGGTACGGTGGCTGCTGCGGTGTCTGAGAGTGTGTAAACGTTATCGGCTCACCGGATGGGAAAGACGATGCGAGTTCTACTCCCTCGTGAACCAGCTGTACCAACCTGGAATAGTCGAACGAGTTCGGTAACAGTAGTTTTTTTCTCAGTCCCTGGCTCGTGCGGCTGGTTCTAAAGCTTGCATTTTCGATAGCTTCATTGGATGTGTCATCGTCGGAGACTGCAGATGACCGGGTAGCCTTTCTTGGTAATCTTGGTCTTGATGGCGAAGAGGTGCCAGCAGCTCTCTTACTACTTCCAGCAGCATTGGATTTGTTATTGGACCTAGCAGTTTCCGCCGTTCTTCTAGTTACGTGAGAAACAATTGGGGTAGATGGATGTTTGTTGTTGGTCTGGATAGATATCATGAATTGAGGATTTGACGAATTGCCAATCATCACGGAAGCATTCTGCTCATCGCTCAGTTCGTTGTGATCACCTAAACTATTATTGTTTGTGATTTCGATACCGTGGGAATCATTTTGATGAAGTGTATCAGCTGATGTGTTATCACGAGCATTTGGACTTGCATTTTTCATCGAACGACGTGTTGTTCTCAGGTGATTACCTCCGAGCTTAACGCCTGGATATATCGTGAGATCATCGATTACTCTCTTTTTAAATGGTCTAGTCCTTCTGACAGTTTTAGCGGCCTTCGCAGCTGGCTTTTTTGGACGACCTCTTTTCGGAACTGGAGTTGACTTAGGAGCAACAGCGGGACGTTTGAGTTTGTTGGGGTTAGTTCTACGAGTTATCTGCAGTGTGCGCTTCCTGAAAGTGGTATCGTCTGTTTCTTCCGTACCTTCCTTGTCGTGGTCATCATCGCTTTCAAAGGAGGACGATGCAGACGATGAAGGGGATAACGACGAAGAAGACAAATCTAACCTTGCCGACGTATATTCGTCGCTACTTCTCCTCCTTGGGGTTGTTCTCTTTCTCTGTTTCACATGTTGAACTAGACTTCGGAAATCAACACCATCAGCTTCCTCGCTCTGTTGCGCTCTCTTGTTGTGGGTATATCTTTGTGTATTTTTCAGCTCAAGCACTTCTGATCTTAGATGCTTGACTTCTCTTTCTAATTTGTAACTATTGGAAATGACTCTTTCCACCAAAGCCAAAAGTCTGTTGATGCCGTTGCTGTTATCTTCTGCAGAAGATTTAATAGCTAAGAGCGTTTCGTTGTTCAACTCCGTTACCATGGGTCTGTCTTGAGACTCAGTTGGTGTCTTTGGAGCATTTAAATCGTTAGATAGTATTCTTGCACCAATAAAAGAGTTCGAAGAGCTGTTTTCAGTCGAAATTGGGGGTGTGGTATTGTTGATCTGTTCCACGTGTACATTTTGATTCTTATTCAGCGTATCCAAAGGATGGAACGGCTCTGAATGGGCGGTTGGCAATGGCAGCTGAATATCAGGACTCAAAAGACTGCCTACGGATAAAGTGTGGAGGGATTGCATCGGCTGGTCGAGCCGCGTGTTGTTGGTTTGTGAAAGGATAAGCAGCAGTAAGTTGGGGAAGACGAATTTTCTTACATGTTCTTATTGTAATCTAGAGCTATAGTGCTCATGATGATATAGGCCTTTAATTATTAAATAATATTTTATTAAAAAGGGCTTCGGAGGCTCTAACTAATCAGCTACACAGTAAGTACACACGGCATTCTTGCCAGCCAGAGGCAGAAAGCTGCCAGGCTAATTATTTTGTTTGATTTGATTCGATTTCAATTCGATTTTCACTCAATTCTTGATAGCCTTCTTGACAATATCTTCAACAACATCCCAGTCGTCGCTCGGAACAGGCTTCAAGTCAATGCCACCAAAGAATTTGGAAATGGCCATCAGACAGTCGAAACTCTTCTTGCTGTCAATGAACGAAATGGAAACCCCTCTTCTACCGAATCTACCTGTTCTACCAATTCTGTGGAGATAGGTGGCCGGATCGGGTCTGTTATTCTTGTCAAATGGCATGTCGTAGTTGACAACCATCGAGACAGTTGGAATGTCAATACCTCTGGCCAAAACGTTGGTGGTAATCAAGACCTTGGATCTACCCTCTCTGAAATCGTCAATGAGTCTATCTCTGTCGTTAGGTGTAAGATCACCGTGCAAAGTGGACACAGCATGACCTTCTTGCTTCATCTTGTGGTAAAGCTGTTCAGCGGTGGCCTTGGTCTGAACAAACACCACAGAAGAGGCGATGGTCAAAAGACCGTACAATTCACAAAGACATTCGAATTTGTGTTCAGGTGACTGGCAGTCCATGTACAATTGAGTAATGGCGTCAACATTCAACTCTTCGTGCTTCAACTCCAATGAGTTAGCATTCGGAACAAACTTCTCGGCGTACGCTCTGACATCATCGGCAAACGTGGCGGAAAATAGGATCAATTGTGTTGAGTTAGGCAACATTTTCTTCAATCTGGTACATTGATCACCTAAACCTTGCTGGTCAAGCATGTTATCGGCCTCATCTAGCACAAAACATTTCAGTTGACTGACGTTGATTCTCTTTCTTCTGACGGCGTCTAACAAGATACCTGGTGTACCGACAATAATCTGGCCGGTGATAGGTTCTTGAACCGGTCTGTTACCTTCGGAACGGTCCCCAGGGACAAGTAGTTGGATCTTGGTCTGTGTGAACTTACCCATCTCTTGAACGACTTCCATAGTTTGTCTGGCCAACTCTCTAGAAGGAGAAAGACAGATACATTGAACACCCGTATTGGACTCATCCACTCTGGAGAGCATTGTCAAGGCAAACGCAGCAGTTTTACCGGTACCTGATTGGGACTGTCCGATCATGTTTTTAGGAGGACTGGAAAGTAACAAAGGTAGAGCCTTTTCCTGGATCTTAGAAGGTTTCGAGAATTTCATGGCATACAGCCCCTTGAGGAGCTCCTGCTTGAGTCCAAGCTCTTCAAAAGTCTTCGCAGAGTAAAGTGGTGAGTTTGGATCTGCCTGGAGATCTGCAAGCTTGACCTTGACTTCGTAAGTGGAGCTGATCAATTTGGCCTCGGTCTTTTCAGCACTGGCTGTATCTTCCTTAGGAGCCGCTGTTTCGGCGCTCTTTTTCTCAGCAGCAGGTGTTTCCTTGGCAGCAGCCTCTTCGGCGATGTTTAGCTTCGACAGCAACGCAGACGCGTCAGTTTGGTCGGCCATAGTTATTTTCACTTAGAAATAAGAACAACAAGATGGAAAAAATTCATCTTCTCTGTCTCTATAGAGAGGAAGAAGTGATTAGTAGCATCAAATAATACTTTCAGAGCCACCGAGATGACATTTCAAGCCAAATTAGCACGGTTCACTTCCAGGTGAAATACTACGACTTCGACCTATCTTTCGCCGTTTTCGGGGACTTACCACGCTAATTTAAAGGTCTTGATGGTATAGATTGAAAAATTAGTACTTATCTATATAGACATCTTCATTTCATCTCAACTGTATCACTGATTGACACAGTCGGATGTCCAAAGTACAGCTTCGATTCCAGCCATTAGGTTCAGCGCCGGCAGTTACGCCGGCTGCGGTTTCCGTGGACCGCTCGCGACCGTTTGCCTCCGTCACTGGCTTTCTACAGAAACGCACTCAGTTGGACCAGCTCTGGTGTTACGTGGGCAACTCGTTTGTGCCTCATCCGCAGATCACCGTGGGGAGTCTTTGGGACCTCCACGAGCAAAGCGGGGTCTTGCTCGTCATCTACTCACCCATTGAGGCTTTTGGGTGAACACCATCAGATGTCAAAGGCCACGAGAACAATGACCAAGTCGCTATCGCAGATGACTCTGCAGATTTCCGTTTGTTTCACTGCTAGCTCAGGCAATATCTCTCTCACCATACGCATCTGGCGATAGTCAAGTATGCGAACGTTTTCAAGTGCTGAATTCATCTCCTTGATGAATCCTTTCTCACTGGGCTCGATTAGTCTGCATCCCGGAACAACTAGCGGTCCTTCTTCATAGTTGCATGTCTTTTCGACATGAGTCTTGTCAAACTGGGCCTCCTCGTCTTTCCTTTGCATAAGTATTGGCGACATGTCAGTTGCGTTGACGTTTAGTATCTGCTGATATTTCCCACCAGGGAGACCATACAACTTGTCAGTGACTTCAATGATTAGGCCACTGTCGCCGTCTCTCTCAAATGTATGGAATTTACCGTCGTCCAAGATCTTAGCAACCGCTTCCAGATCCCACCATTGGTGATCAATCTGACGTGATTTTGAATCATAATGGCCAATGTCCAATATTTCGCCTCCGAACTTGGCCTTATACTTCATTTTCGTGCAATCCGGTATGTAGTATCCCAGATAGTACCATCCTCTTTCCCATATTTCCGTCATGCACATTTCTCTCACTGCACTGACAGTACCCAACCCCAAATGACCAAAGTCGGGATCATAGATGAAATAAACCGACGATATAGCGTGGTCTAAGACGTCCAAAACAGCCAGCGCAATCAATTGATCTTGGTAGTAATAGCATTCGTGCATTGCACCTTGGAATTGTGAAATGAGTTCACCCGGCTCTCTTTTTGACCATTCTTCGTTCATTTTCTCGAATAACGTTTCGTCCGTGCCAAAAGGGTCGGTGCAGAGGAATCGCTTAAACGATTTAGGACTCAATTCGTCCTCCTCGTCTTTATGAATAGCCATCTGGTACTTTTTGAAGAGATTGTATTTTATATCGTCGTATTTAGCAGGTGTTAGTTCTGTTCGAAAGCTACCCTCATTATTAGATTCATTGTTGATGAATTTTTCCATTAGACTTGATCCAACACCCTTGTGATCATCCTCGTTCGTTTGCTGCTTTGCCCATTTGTAGAACTTATTCATAACCTTTCTTGGCTCTTTGGCCTTTTTGCCTTTCACAAAATCCAGGTTAGTCCTTATCGTATAATGGGAGCAACAACTGCGTAGCATATCATTTCTGTAAATGTAGCTACCCGAACGTCTCCAGCCTGAATCGACCAACGATTGATAAGCCTTTGTTGAGATGGAATCTACCTGAAATCCATGGGAGCTTGAAACAGCGCGGGCTTTTTTACCCGAGCAATAACCACAATGGTCTGACTGCATATAGCTTATGTTATCATAGAGTACAATGTCTGCCATGTTGATGAGAACAAAGATCTACCCTATGTAAATGATATTCTATAGCTATGTATAGGGATCTGAAAATTCCAAAAAAATCTTGGCAATCATTGATCACTGAGTTTAACTATATAAGTCTCTGACTTTGTTTCCTCATCTACTCTCTTTAGCTGTGTCTGTGGTGCTATGACAAATCTAACTGATATTCAAAGGAAACGATTGACCCATTTAGGTCAAATCCTAGGCACCAAAATAGACATGGAAGATATCCAAATGGATCCAAATCAAGATCCTTTTGATATATACGAACAATCACAAAATAAATTAGTGGACTCGATTGATATCGAGGCTAAGAAACTGGAAATGAAATCACATCAGTCTGACATTGATGCATGTCTTCAGAGGTTGCAACCAATGAAGGACTTTTACGAGAAATTCACCGTCAATAACAATGAAACCGACAAAGAAATGGAAAGAATGAATGTCAGGTTGGCTGAAATGGACCAGGTTTTACAAGAAAGAAAAGAAATCGATAGCATTTTAACCAAGGATATACGTAAAGTGATGATTTCCAACGAAACCATCAATGTGTTGATAAACAACGATGTTGATTTGGAATGGATCGGGAAATTGAGAGAGTTGGAAATGAAACAGCTAGAATTGTCTACTTTAGACGAGAAGGATATTGAATTGGTCACTATATTGAAAGACTGCTTCTACCAATTGGAGAACAAATGTATCGAAAAGATCAGATCATTTCTGATAAATCAAATCAAACTTCTGAGATTGGTTGATTCAGAAGCGGATGATATCCAAAAGGATTTGTTACCGATGTCACCAATGATGTTATTACTTAAACGTAGGGTGCCTGACTTGGCACAACAGCTGCAGAAGGCGTATTTATATACCATCCGATGGAATTATTACTACAACGTGGTTAAATATACTAGCTTACTAGAACAGTTAAAAAGATTTGAACACATTGATTGCATCAATCTATCAGGCAATATGAATGGGTATCTAATTACAATACCAGGTAGAATTGACCAATTGAATCAACCAGTTTTGCAAATTCCTTTACAAATTATTGAATCATCCAATATTGATATGAAGTTCCAAGTTGAGCAATTGATTCAAAGTTTGAATGAACAGATCTGGAAATTTTATCAAAATGAAGTGATATTCCTCATGGGCTTCTTCCAGTTGAAGAATGATGAGTTGATTCAATCATTAAAATTGGTGTTCAGTCCGTTATTTAAAATCTCCACTGGTTTTACAAATTGGGTAATTGACGATAGTACCAATTTTGATTATTTTGGCATGTTGATTGTTATCAAGAGGCTACATCAGCTGAAAGAAAATGCCAAGTCAGCTACCGCGACAACATCTAATGACGATATATTGGATTCATTTGTTGATAACCAGTTGCTTGAAATATGGCCTAAGTTCCAAAAAATTATTGATCAATTATGTTTAAATATAACGACTCATTTCAGCTCTAGCAGTTTGATCAAAGAAGTTTCAATGGCTAAGACATTGCTAATTCCGATGAAAATTGTCCAAATGGTGGGTAACATCATGGTTCATTTGATTTCATTGTTGCCTACAGCTGAGAGCAATTCCAATAGTGAAGATAGCGACGTTACTATGGGGCCTTTAATCAGCTCGTTACAAAGGATTAGTTTAGTTTTAGAAAGGGGTTTAGTTCAGATTTCCAAAAGGTTGAGTGAAGATAAACAAAAACTATTTTTGTATGTCAATTTTGATCTAGTCTGGAACGTCCTGTCTGTCACTGATGATGATGAGAAGAGCCAGCAAAAGGAAACCAGTAACATTGCCGCCGACATAAGAGAACATTACAAGAAGTTGGTCGAGGTGTACAACGAGTCTCCGGGCACTCGGTCATGAGGATTTTTATCTTGTTTGCTGGTTCATAATTCGTTTACACATGGTCATATATAGGTTTATACAATTTTGTAAGATGCCATTCAACTGTCTATCATAAGTCCTTCTGGGTGACAGACTTTACTTCGCCGTTAGGCGATAAAATCTCGGTTTTTTCGAAGGCCTTCTTGGTGCCGTCGCTGAACTTCTTGCGTTCAATGGTGATTCTCTCGTAGTCTCCCGAATCCAATGTTCTCAAGGAAGATTCCATTTGACTGGAAACAACAGAGGAATCGCCTGAGTCCTTGAGCCCATCAGTGGACCAGATGGATTTCCACTTCTTGGTTTCCTTGGCCTTCCACTCCTTCCATTGCTTGTCGTTCTGCTCCTTGATCACCTTCTTCATGTCGACCTGCCAATTCAACAAATCCGTCAGGGAGCTGAACCACAAGCCGTGGGTGTCGCTGGAATCATTCTCGACATCCTCTCTGCTGAGCATTTTTCCTCTTTGGGTGATATTGCTCTGGTCGGTGTGAATGGCAGACTTAGGGAACAAGCAATGCCACAAGCCCCTCTGGTCCCATAGCCCCAACCCGTTGAGCTTCTTGCACTCCTCGAACGTGTCCAAGGGAGGGACGGTTTCGGTGATGATCTCGTTGGGCAAACGCACGACGTGGTCGTTGGTCAAGAGCGACATGGCTCCGGTAAGCTTGTCCAACGCGTGCGTGAGTCTGTAGGACTCGGTCGGCAAGTCTGGCGGCAAGAACTGGCGAAGCGCTGAGAGTGACGAAAGCGTGATATCGCTTCCATGCGAGAGCGCGTCCCGTAGAAAATTGTACGCGTCGCTGCTCAAGTCCGCATCGCTCGCTTCTAGCTGCTGCGTGGCAATCTTCGCCACGTCTGTCTGTCTCTTAGGATCGTAAATACCCATTGCGCTGTTGGTTTTGGTAAGAATAGAGGGGAAAGAAGGGAACTATATGGAAATTTCTGGATATTTCTGGTTGCTGACGTCTTACGTAAGCCCCCTCCGCTGATAAGTATAAAAGCCACTGATAAGCTGTGAGAATCGTGTGACCCAATAACCACTTTCTTTTCCTCAATAAAACAACTACTACTACTACGATGGCACACACTCAGAAATACACCTTCTCCAAGGACCACGAACCTAACTACTTTGCCAAGCACGGACACGTAGGCGTGGATCCTCGCGCCGAGAAGAAGCGCGGCTTTGGAGCCTCTGCCGGCTGCAGAGGCCAGCCTGGCTCCGAACTGGCGGACCTGCACGAGTACGTCGACGCGGGGCTTGTGCAGAACAGACGCGGTACCAACTCGCTGCGTAACGAGCAGCGTTTCGAGCAGATCCAGCGAACCGTCTAGGTCCGTGAACAGTGGCGTGACGGCCACAGTACCTTTATAGCTACGCAACTACATATATATATTTAACGAACGATAATGACTGCATTACAATTGAGGGGTGGGTATAAGCGGGTGGTCCTCACGGTTAGAGTGGCGCGCCACTGGTGCGCCACTGTCAGTGGTACGGTCTAGAAAGCCTGATACTGTTATCGATGAACAATATCAAAGTTGCTCATGATGCTTACAACTCCCGTGGTTACAACTCCCGTGATAACAACTCTCGTGGTTAGACTGGTTATCCCCTGCATCCTTGAAAGGCCCAGCAGGGCCCCTTTTGAGCTGTTCCACAGACCCGTGTACGCATATTGCGGGCGTGACAGCCACAGCACATTTTAACTACCCAAGTACATATTTATTAGTTTAACAGACGCGCACGACATCACCACTTTCTGGTGTATACGAAAGAGCACATTTGTGTAAAATTAAACTGCTGTGCTGCTACGCTCTGCACAACCGCGCTGAGTTCTATAAAACTTGCTTAATGTTATCGTAAACAGTATTCTCAGAGTTGCTCATGGCTAAAACTCCAGCGATTTAGACGGCTGGTCGTCCTCTGTGTCCTCCACAGGGATAGACCACTCTTCGATCTCAAATCTGCGCCTGCCGTTTTTGAACGAGAGCTCGGTTTCGCGGCTCAGCGCCAAACCCTGGGCCGATAACACAGGTATCTTGTAGATGTTCAGATGGCCCTGGTGAACCTTGGCAGGCTCTCTTCTGTGTGTTCTTTCAAGCAGCTGTTGTAGTTCAAACGGGAACGGCCTCAATTGCAACACAGCGTCACTTAGACTCTCCAATAACGCTATGAGTTGCGATTTTCTCGGATAGAGCTTGGTGTTGACACTGAAAACAACCACCGCTCTCTTATCTTGGATGATCCTTTTGAGCCCGTGCACAAACCTCACCGCGGCCGAGTCCAACAGTTCGTCCTGGTAGGCCAATGGATGCATGAAATACGGAATCGCTATACGTGTCACGTGACCGGCCTTTTCCTCTCTCTCAACTATCTTGGCCAGCTGTGAGAGGATACGTTCGTAACCCAGTTCCAATCCTAGACTTGTCCATTCCAGAGGACCTGGAGCGGGCCTCAACACGCTTGTGGTATCAAACTGGTGGCAGAAGTTGCTGGCTTCTTCCTTCGCGGAGGAGGAGCCGCCTTTGTTATTGTTATTGAGACCGTATCTCCATGCAATCTTCATATCGTTCTGGGTGTTCACATTGGAGACGCTGATCTGTTCTTGCTGACTGCGGACTTCCTTCTTCTTGCGTTCTCTGGAAGAGCCCATGTCCAAGCCGGGCATTTCAGCAGACCAATTCGGCGGCATCCCAATGGCCACACAGTGGTTCATCTGTCTGTTGTCCAGTTCTGCAATTCTATTCTGAACCACACCCTCACTGAGGAAGCACTTGACGATCCTACTGCAAAAGTCGGTGTTTCCGTCTTCTTCCAAAAGCAAAACGCTGCCTAGCGGGATCCCTGAATGGCCCACAACTCGGTCCAGATCACTGCTGCCCAGCGAAATGCACGGTGTTGTCGTGAACACCGTAGAAGGACGGATAACAGGCAAATATGGCGCTGGAGCGGCAGAAGAAGGAGAAGAAAAGGCTGGTGCTGGGCTCTTTTTAACGCCAGAAACAGCAGGAATAGTTCTTCCTGGTGTAACTTGGGGCCCTCTTCTCAATGCATTCGCATTCAAAGCCTCTCCTCTCTTCCTGAAGGACATAATATGAATTTGAACTCTTTTAAAAGGAATCAAACACTATTTGAAAATTTTAATAGAGACCTTATACTATTCCATATCCCAAAATTTAGTAACGTGTGATAAATCATTCTTTCTTTATACACTTGTTAAACACGGCAGCAATACCTCCGAATGACGTCTGATCAGCCTGCTGACGACTCCAAAACCCTTTACAGCGACGGTGGTGATCATGCTGGTGACTCCTCCGAGGAGAAACAGGCCCCGGAAATGGCTATATATACCCAAGGCGCCAGTCAATTAGAGGGATCGACACTCTACGACGGCGAAATGGCCAGTCTGAGGGCTCCATCGCACATGCACGCACAAACAGCGTCTAGCGACGCCATGCAGGCGTATCTGAAACAGGAAAAGTTCAACCATAACAAGATCATGTTGGATAGATGCATCAACTCAACGGTTGCCATCATTCAAGATCTATCGCAGCAGAACGATAAGTCCCACATCTATTATCCACTAGAAAGGATATACAACAATGACAACTTGAAACTTTTGTCAAATACCTCGCAGAGAGCTTTGCAAAAGAAAAACAAGGATATCTCAGATAATGATAACGACGATAATGACCAGGAAATAGTTGACTTCCAATTGTTGACTATTGATATCAAAACAGGTCAGACAGATTTGTCTTCTGCGACGGATTTGCTGGCCCAATTTGATGACAAGACCATTGCCAAGCTTTTGGACCAGAAATTCTCAAGCATCGTTCACCATTTGAAAGCTCTCAAGGATAGAATAGACGACACGAACTCAAAAGTTTTAGTGACTGGGGATTTGAACTCCGGAAAATCAAGTTTTTGTAACGCAATTTTACGCAGAAACGTCTTGCCTATTGATCAGCAACCATGCACAAACGTTTTCTGTGAATTGATAAG
This sequence comes from Saturnispora silvae, assembly GCA_030579555.1. Classification (NCBI taxonomy): domain Eukaryota; kingdom Fungi; phylum Ascomycota; class Pichiomycetes; order Pichiales; family Pichiaceae; genus Saturnispora; species Saturnispora silvae. The sequence goes on along the minus strand of JAKTRE010000005.1, from coordinate 188,729 downwards.
CGTCGATAGAAACTTCGGTATTGAAGAAGTTCATGCTGTTCCGATAAATGGTGAGGCATATAACATCAAAGACCAAACTACGTTCAAACGTTTCAAATTAGTTGATTTATCAACGTTGGTTTACCAAAATGATCTCTACTCCATTTTGAAAGTTTATGTCAAGGACAATCGCTCAAATGAAAGAAGTCTATTGAAAAACGGTGTTGTTGATATTGTTTTGATTGATGCACCTGGTCTTAACCTAGATTCCTATCAAACCATGCAACTTTTTTCAACTCAAGAGGAGATTGATTTGGTTATCTTTGTTGTTAACGCCGAAAATCATTTTACTCTATCAGGTAGAGAGTTCATTTCCAGTGTTAACAAAGATAAGAGATTCAGTTTTATTATTGTCAATAAATTTGATAATATCAACGATAAAGAAAGATGTAAGCAAAGGATTTTGGATCAAGTTGGGGAACTTTCCCAAGAAATTCATAAAGATTCTGAAAATTTTGTGCATTTCATTTCATCGAGTCGTCCGGGAACTCCAAGTGGTGATGGTCCAGAAGGTGATGATGGTCCAAATGGGAATGATGAACGGAATGACCCGGATTTTGATCATCTTGAAGCTTCATTGAGAAATTTCATTCTAGATAAAAGATCAATTTCTAAATTATTGCCCGCCAAAAACTATCTCACGAAATTGTACACTGACCTGTTGACTCTTGTCGATATCAATGACAAGTTTTACTCCAAGAATAAACACCAATATGAAGTTGAGTTGCAAAAGGTGACGCCTAAATATGAAGATGCAGTCAAAAACTCCGTTAAAGTTAATGACAAGGTCATGAAACTTATTGATGAAGTTTCTAATGATGTCTATGATCATACAAGAAAATCGATTTTAAGCACGTTGGATATTTTTGAAAATAATCCAAATATTGCCAAAGGTGTTTCTATTTTTAACATTGACCAATTCATCCAAACTACGAAAATGAACATAATAAACGGGATACTAGTTGGTGTTAATGAAAGTGAAGAGTACTCCAGAAAATTGACAAGTGATACCGTTGATAAAATTAGAAGTTTGGGTGTTGAAGCATTGGGTGAAGACTCGCTACCTAAAACTAAATTTCAACCTGGGATAATGTACAGTCATAAACGAGATTACAACTTGAAAAACAGAATCACTGTCCAGTTTGAGATTATTGATTTGATCAACATGGACTCTATCAAAAGTCTTTTCCACGGCGCTCAAACTTTATTCTCTCTCAGTAACTGGTCTTGGAGTAAAATTATGGCTTTTCCAACTACAGCAACGTCTATCACCTCTATGATTATTCTATGGTCGCCTAAGATTATTACTGTTTTTTCTGGTATGGGTGTTTTGGTCAAGTTGCCACCTGCGGTTCATTACACTGCCATGGCCATACTTATTGGTTACCCAACTTACTGTTTGATCAAGGATTCACCACGAACTATCCATAAGAACATCACACGTAGAATCCGTCATGGTCTTGAAAATGACGATTATGTGCACAGCAATGCGCTACGTGTTTCCAAGGAGTGCCGCAAAGTTCTCAATTACCCTGCCAAAGATGTTTCCCTCGGACTAAGCTCCTTAGTGGACCGCGAGGGGAAGCTGAAAAGAGAGTTGTCTGCTAAAGTGCAAGCTGTGGGCATCAATGTTGGGTTTGTTCGCCAACTGAAGTCCAGAGTGCGCTTGCAAAGCGATTTATTGGGAAATTTCGAATTGGATTAGACATGCTGAGCAACATTAGTAAGATAAAAGGTTCTAATCTGTAAAATTACATCAACATCGCCCCCGATGCTTCCTGCTTTTTAATTTGTATATAGTTAAGTTACAAATGAGTGCCCCAGCCAAGTTCAACACACAAGATTTCGCCAACAAATCAGGTGAGTATAAAAGAAAAGATTCGTCGTTCCGTGGAGTCATCTCTTCCTCTGGGCCACATTTGCCAGAAGCTAATCGTTACCATTTGTATTTCTCGTATGCCTGTCCTTGGGCCCATAGAACTCTCATTACGCGTGCATTGAAGGGATTAACAGGGATTATTAGTGCTTCTGCTGTTCATTGGCACATGGACCCTGAGGGATGGAGATTCGGGTCTGAAGGCGACATGCCAGAAGGCGTGGAGGAAGACCCATTGTACGGTTTCAAGAGGTTGTCTCAGGTGTACTTCAAGGCAGAACCTCAGTACGGTGGCAGATACACTGTTCCTGTTTTGTGGGACAAGAAACTCGGTACCATTGTCAACAATGAGTCCAGTGAGATTATTAGAATGCTATCTACGGAATTCAATGACTTGATTGATGACAAATACAAGAGCATTGATATTTATCCAACCGACTTGCAAAGCGAAATTGAGTCCTACCACGAGTGGATTTATCCGACTATCAACAACGGCGTTTACAAGGCAGGTTTTGCAACCAAGCAGGAGCCTTACGAAAAGGAAGTCACGGCCGTGTTTGCCAGTTTGGACCGTTTAGAAAAGATATTGGCTGACATCCATGCGAAGGGTGGCCAGTATCTTGTTGGTGACGTTTTGACCGAAGTCGACATCAGATTATTCACCACATTGATCAGATTCGACCCTGTTTACCACCAGCATTTCAAATGTAACATCAAGATGATCAGACATGACTATCCAGAAATCCACAAGTACATGAAGAACTTGTACTGGAACCATGAGGCTTTCAAGTCAACCACTAACTTCGAACACATCAAGTTCCATTACACCAAGTCCCATCCAAACATCAATCCATACGGCATCACTCCGTTGGGCCCAGTTCCAAACATTATGCCTTTGTAAATGTTGAGATTGAGATTGATCCGCTATGTATTTCCACTATATATTTCTTTTTCTGACAATAGAATTACTTAACTAAGACTAGTTAATTATTTAGCCATCTTCAGATTACGATTCAATACACATTTGTAACTTTTTCGATCTCTTAGCTGGAATCTCTTCATAAAGCGAGCTATATTCTTTGTATAAATGTTTCTGCGCAGATCATTGGCCAGATTTCAGTCCACTCTTGTCACACCAAACCTGCTTCATCTGCGTGTAGGACAAATCACCGCCATTGAACAACACCCCTCTGCCGACAAACTCTTTGTCTCCCAGGTGTCCCTTGGCGGCCAGGAATCCTTGCAGGTATGTTCAGGGCTCGTTGGCTTGGTGCAGAGAGAGACTTTACTGTCCCGCATGGTTGTGGTGGTTTGCAATCTGAAACCCAGCAAAATGAGGGGGGTCAAAAGCGAGGGTATGCTTTTGTGCTCTGAAAAGGTTGTCGGAGACAGCGACGAATACAGAGTCATGCCGATCTGTCATCCAGACGGCTCACAGCCAGGTCAGGAGCTAAAATTCGATGGAGCTGAACCTGTGGAACTGAAAAAGAGGCTCAAATCAAAGCAATGGGATGCCATTGTGACTGGGTTGGGGTCCAACAAGGACGGAAATGTGGTCTGGAGAGACGAGAATGGCAAAGAATTTCCTTTGGTTGCCGACGCTGCTGAAGAGTTGGAACCGACGCCCATTTGCAAGGTGGAGCCAGGGTTCAACGATTGCCAAGTGCGCTAAATCCATGTGAATAGGAACGATGTCCATTAAAGGTCAATTGTTCATGAGCATTTTTGTGCTCAGCTTGGCCACTCAGATCTACTATTTTTTATATAGTAAAAAAAAATATTTTAGTGAAAAATTTTGTTTAAATTTTTTTTTATAGTAGGTTTCTTTCTTGTTCTGAAAAGATGGCTTTACAAATTTCCCCACAGGACACAGATGTGCTCCTCAAACAAAAGAACGTTCTTAATGAGAACGTTCTAGCTAAATATTCGTTTGCAGGTCAAGTTGCGCAAACGTGTCTTGAATACATTATTTCTTTGATCAATGATTCCTACCATCTGGGTACCCACGAACCCTACTCTGCAGCCGAGCTTTGTCTTTTGGGAGACTCGTTCATGAAAGATCTTATTAGCAGAAACTTCTCCGAGTCGTCGGAAAGAGGTATTGCGCAGCCTGTCACTATTGATGTCAACGACATCGTGGTGGGTTATGCTCCAGAACTAGACGATGAAACCAATATTACCTTCCAGCCAGGGGACTTGGTGACTGTCAACCTCGGTGCGCACATCGATGGTTACACGGCCAATGTGTCGCACACAATTGTCATCTACCCACCGTTTGTCAACGGCAAGCCTGTCGAACCGTTATTGGGTGTTCAGGCAGACGCCATTGCGGCCGCTCATATGGCCACGGAATCTGTCTTGGCCCTTTTGGGTTGTGCTCTATCCCCAGAGAAGATCCCAGCTGCTCTATCGAACGGACAAACTGCCGTCACCGGTGAAATGATCAGAAAATTAGTGGACGCCATCGCTGAGTCCTTCAACTGTATTGTTGTTCCTACATCCAAGGTCAGAAGAATAAGGAGGTTTTTGTCGGGCCAGGCTGAAGGTGTTGTTGCCGAAAGAGACTTCAAGGGTGTTGTGTGGTCCGAAGCGGATCAAGAAATGAAATTGCTCAGCAGAGGCCAGCAATCCACATCTAAGCAAATTGCCATTGTTGACACCAAGAAAGGCAGACAACAGGAAATCAGAGACAACTCTATGCCTACCGACGACTTTTTTGTCACTGCAGGTGAAGTGTATTCCATTGACATCAAGATGTGTCCGCTTAACACTGAAGAAGTTGGTATTGTCACATTAGAGTCTTTAGATGCCTATCACGGTAAGAATCTCCAAGACGACTTCAACCCAAAGCATTCTATTTTTGTCAGAGACGTCTCGGTGACGCAGCAGTTCAAGCTCAAGTCTGCAAGAAAGGTGTACAGTCAAGTGGATAAGACCATGTCTGTTTTCCCATTCAAGGCCAGCCACCTGTCACAGCACTTCCCATTGGATCTACAAAAGGGTGATATTGCTGAACAGTTACAATTAATTCAAAAGGACATTACACACGACAGACTGGGTATTCAAGAGGCCGTTAACAAGCACGTCTTCCGTGCCAAGCCAATCCTAGCTGCCCGTTTCCTCCCACTGAGAACTGTGTTGCAAGTTAAGTCGGCCACAGGGCTACAAGGATACGATGCTGAGACTCCTACTTTGCCAGGTTTGGAAACCCCTCTGCCGCAATTGAAGATCTCGTCGTTGAAGCTCAAGACAATGATGTCCGGCGCACTCAAGATGCCTGTCGCCAGAGAAACCTCTACTGTTGTGCTTGACACCACTGCTGGTCGTGTGCTCAGATTGACAGGTGGTGAACAATGCGCCAAGGTCTCTCTCGTCCACTCCCAGTTCGGCTTGCAGGGCACTGTGCTTGATACTGTTTCTGCTCTTTCACAGCTTGTGGCCGATCCTCGTTTCGGTATTGCTGTTGAAACCTGCTCTCCGCTCGAAAGCCAGCAGAATGCTATGGACATGTAAGTTTGTCTTTGCTAAGGGAATTGGTTCTGGCTGCTGAGCTTGCTGAGCAGTTTGTATTTTGATTTTATAGGAGCACGATGTGAAAAATGGCAGACATTAGCGACCAATTTATTATTTTTTCCCCCGACGCCACCCGTTTATTAACACGTCTTTGTTGTTAACAAATCGATACAAACGTATGTACTTTACCATGAGCACACGCGTCCTTTGTCGCCCCAGGCTGTGGTGCGGCGGAGACGCTTGTTTGGAAACGCCTTTGGGTTTTCTGTGGGCCATGACACGTCTAGGCGCCGAATCGGCGCCGCTGTTTCGTCGGATTGCCTCCTGTGGCGATTGCGGCTTGTTCAGCGGCTGCTTTGCTGGCGCGTAAGGCGCATTGAGTTATGGTGCAGGTCCAGGCTTTGGCTGTTCGCAATTTGGTCTTCAGAAAGGTCCAACCGACTGCTTCTCTGCAGATCAAAACATGCGCACAGGGATATGACAGCACTTCTGAGTTGGCGGATGCGAAATTATGGCATATACGTGATCACCGTGTGTCCTATAACCTTCCGCGAGTTTCAGTGTGTGTCCGGGACAAAATTCCAGGCCTGGCTTAGCCCCCTCAACCGCATATGGTCCATTGATATCTTCCCTCCACCGAAGTAGCCTCAAATATCGATGCTTACGTAATGCTTTATTTTTGCATTATTTTAAGAGAGAGATAGAGAGAATGGTGGCTGGCACTTAACTTCAAGAAACTTGTTACTAACACATGTAATACAGAATGTCTGCTACTCGTGAAGATTCCGTCTACTTGGCCAAGTTGGCCGAACAAGCCGAAAGATACGAAGAAATGGTCGAAAACATGAAGGCTGTTGCCTCTTCCGGCCAAGAATTGTCTGTTGAGGAAAGAAACTTGTTGTCCGTTGCTTACAAGAACGTCATTGGTGCTAGAAGAGCTTCCTGGAGAATTGTTTCTTCCATCGAACAAAAGGAAGAACAGAAGGGTAACGAGACTCAAGCCAAGCTCATAAGGGAATACAGATCCAAGATTGAAGCTGAATTATCCAACATCTGTGATGATATTTTAAACGTTTTGACCAACCACTTGATTCCAACCGCTCAATCCGGTGAGTCTAAGGTTTTCTACTACAAGATGAAGGGTGACTACCACAGATACCTGGCCGAGTTTGCCGTTGCTGAAAAGAGAAAGGATGCTGCAGATGCCTCATTGGAAGCCTACCAATCCGCTTCTGAAGTTGCTGTGACTGAATTGCCACCAACCCATCCAATCAGATTAGGTTTAGCCTTGAACTTCTCTGTTTTCTACTACGAAATCTTGAACTCACCTGACAAGGCCTGTCACTTGGCTAAGCAAGCTTTTGATGATGCCATTGCTGAATTGGACACATTATCCGAGGAATCATATAAGGATTCTACTTTGATCATGCAATTACTCAGAGATAACTTGACTTTGTGGACAAGTGATATGTCTGAAGCCAGCCAAGAAGAAGGCGTTGCAGGTGATAAGCAAGATGAATAAGTTGATTATTGACTTACATTATTCCTTTTGCCACTCCTCCGAAAAATTAAAACCCCAATTAAGTATAGTTTAAAAAATGTTTTTTATTCCAGCTTCCCACCCAACCTTTATTGTTAGTGTCTCGTTTGAATTTTGAGTCTTTGTATATCTACTTTCTTGATACTTTGATTTAACTCTCTTGTGACCCTAGAAATCTGTTTTGTAGAACCTTTAAATTTTGTTTACCAGAAAGAGATAATCAATAATTTGATTTTCCCATTTCGACACTTTTCCTTAATTTAATATTTATTTTTGGATTGTATTTTATCTTGAGGTTCACCTGATACACATATATGGATTCTATTGATTTCGAGGACACATCCAGCACAAACAAGGCGTTGCCTATTGCTTTCAAATGTATTAACATTCTTGTCGGTACCCTCATGTTCTTCTGCGGCCTCACGGAACTCATCACAGGTTTCGATTACTTCTTCCAAGGCATCTATGTGATGATCATTTCTGTTCTAATCATATATCTCGAATTCCAGATTCCTCCAAAGCTTTTCACCTTTGCCTCCTCTTTCTTCTCTTTTCTTGGCCGTGGGTCCATATATTTAATGTTGTCCATTCTCAATTTACATGGATCGACATTGAGAATCGAATTGGGAATGTTTGTTTTCGCAATTGGTTGGATTTATGTTGGGTTGCAATTCACCAACGTTCAGCCACCAAAGAACATGCAAGGCGATGGCGGATTAGCTGATGACATCCTAGAAGACGTCATTTAAGCTAATATAAAAATTGTATTTAATACTTGTGTATCTGCTTAATTTTAAGTCACTATAAGATGTTCGTTTGCAATTGTGTGCAATCTTTGCTGGTGAAGACCATGTAACTGATATGACAACCAAAGATTAAAGAAAAAAATAAAACGACCAGGGTGAGGATTGAACTCACGATCTTGCGATTAACAGTCGCACGCCTTAACCAGCTTGGCCACCCAGTCTTATTGGTTACCAAAAGACCCGCATAAGTACCATGACCTTATTATGCTTTGAGAAACTGCTGTGCACAGTATTTTCTACTGTTGAGAATACCTTATTTAATTGCAAAATGAACAAATATTTATGTTTTTATCTCTTTTCATCCAATTATAAATTTACGCATCATCTAAATTAAAGGGACCCATACAGTATGGTATGTATATTCCGCAGGGGTTGCGTTCCCTAAGTACTTCTAAAGTGTACAAATTTCAAAAATATCAGAATATATACCATTCAATGAGAGCATTCCAGGTTCTTTCGGTACTGGACAGCAGCCCACGTGAAGAAAATAGTTCCCAAGCAGCAAGTTGCACCAGAAAACCCCACCATGGCATTGTAAGATCCCTTGGTTTCTGTAATGGCACGGCCAACAGGAAGAGAAATCAAATTGCAAAAGCTGACAAATAAATAAGCCGTACCATATCTTCTCCCAAATTCTTCTGGCTTAGAGATAGCAGCTGTGCACATTGGGGTTAGAGCCAATGTTCCTGCAACGGCAAAACCAAAAATGATTGTAAAAATGAAAAAAGCTGGTAAATGCTGTCCAAATGGCAACCAGACAACAAATATGGATAAGGTCATGATACCCGATTGAATTAAAATCATCTTATAATTCCCATAGCGATCGGCCAAAAAAGTCGGGACGATTCTTCCAACAATACCACTTGCATTATAAATGGTTAGTGCATTAAGAGAAGTAGCTTGAGAAAATCCTTTAGCTAAAGCATAACTTGGAATGTACGTACTTACCATTAGTAATGAAAATTCGTTCATAAAAAGTGCTATTGTCAAAATGACAAAAGTTTTATCCTTGAGACAGCTGAAATCAATAAACTGGCTCAATTTTTGGCTTAAAGTCATGTCCTCAGAACCGGCAACTCCCATTTCCAGATGTCTATCACTGATCAAAATACATGAAACTATCAACATAGCTCCCATTACAAATCCCAATATTCTCATAGTCCACGGAAAACCAACTTCAACATAAAGCTTTCTACAAACTTGAGGCCATATGACGCCTCCTAAACTGGCACCTGGCATTGCGATAGCCATTGCCATCCCTCTTTTTCTATTGAAAAAATGGCCAACACAGTTGACCAGCGGAGACATCAACATTGCACTGCCAATAGAACAGCAAATACCAAATGATAAGATAAATTGATACAATTTTGTTGAGCTTGCAGTAGCCATTAAACCACCAACAAAAAAAACGGTACCAATAATACAGATCTTCCTAGCTCCATACTGATCAAACAAAATACCTGAAAACATCGAAAAGCCCATAGTGATAAAGGAGAACAAACTAAAGATCATTGAGATACCCACAGGATCAGCATCAAGCAAAATGTTTGCTGAAATGTAGGATTCAATGGCACCCATAGAATTCCACAAACCAAAAGCCGTACATAGTCCCAAGAAAGAAGCCAGCAATGTCAAGTACGCTTCTAGTCCACCTTCAGGATACTGGATCTCTTCGACTTCATCCAACAACTGTTTTTCCTCGCCTCCTTCGCCACCGATATAATACGGAACAACAACAGATGTCTCGATCCGCTCTAAAGCGCCTTCAACAGCATCTTCAAGCTTTTCCAAAACCATGATTAAAGTTCAAAGAAAAGGGATCCCTTATCATGACCATGATTCAACCCTGAAATTTTTTTTTGGGTTCTCCGATCGTTACTGCAACTGCAAGCGATCTTAGAAATTAGCAAAATCGCCGCATTATGGAGAGAGAGCAGAAGATAGATGTTGAGTATGGAGTGAAGCTGCCACCTTCACGTGTCAGCAACTGGTTCATGCCATCATGATTATATGGAAAAGCCTGCAAAAAAAAATTTAGCATACGCCTGCACCCATGCTGGGAGTCGAACCCAGAATCTTTTGATTAGAAGTCAAACGCGTTAACCATTACGCTACACGGGCGTTGCTTAAACTTATAAAACAGAGGCAGTACTCAAGCCTCAAATCGAAAAGCACGAATGGTGTCTTTGTCGAAAGATAGGCCTTAGCCATATCCAATTAGTATTCATTGAAAATCTAGTCGTAAAAAATTGTATAGTTACTTGACTTAACGTAGATTTGAATTGTTGTGACACGGTGGTGAGTCACTGTAAAAAAGTGAGCCCGATGCGGGGGTCGAACCCGCAGCCTTTTGATTAAGAGTCAAACGCTCTACCGATTGAGCTAACCAGGCTTTTTAAAGAGGTCGTACCCGGATTCGAACCGGGGTTATCCGGATCAAAACCGAAGGTGATAACCACTACACTATACAACCACTGTTAGACACGTAAAGGTGCTGGCAAGATAGGTGAAATTCTAAGGTGGATGGTATAAAGGCAATTCAGAAAAGACGTGAGGCAGAACATTTCTATTTGCTGGTTCGCCAATTATGGCAGAAAAATACACTATGTCATCGTGTAGAACCTATTGCGCTCTATCTAATTTTTCTCGCAGAATAGTATTAGAATTGTTATGTTATTATACACCGAATACCTCTTAGATTCTCTAAAATGATTAGCGACTGCCTTTCTGATAGCCACCTCATTTCTGAACTGCGAGAGAGATGGAGCTGACGCCCCAACCAAAAGGGAGACTTATATCTGGCCACACCAAATTAGGTCCCGATTAGGGAATAACATACAAGGGTGTTAAACATACAGGTTTACTGGTCAATTCTTATTAATCTTAGATACGAAGTATTTAACAATACTTTAGTTTTAAATTGACTTTCATAAGTATAAACAACATTGAAGAAAATTACATTTTATAATTTTGTGTTATATAGTCTTTCTTTAGCGTTGTTAATTTTAAATCAACATTATATTAATTTCTAATACTCAGTAATAGAACATTGTTACTGATTAAGTTGAGTTATTTATATCTGTTATTTAAGAGTGCCATTTCATAAAGGGGCATTCAAATATCTGATAATGATCGAGCCATTAATGTGACAAGTTTGCATGACAAGAAACATCGATATATTCATTTGAAGAGTGAAACAAGTGATCTGACGAGGGGTCAAAAACTAGTAATCCCTATTATTTACTAGATTAAGACAAGTTATTATAAGAGAAAGCGCTCATGATACTACTACCAGTTTATTCGATCTTTTATAGTATCTAATTTCACATTTTGGGTTAGCATTCTGTCCTATCGCATTTGGCCGTGTTGTTGTTTTGTTAGTTCATGAGCCATTGTTTGGGGGGTTGGTGGCGTTAATTATAGGATTGAAATTAAAGATTCATATTTTGTAACTCTTACGGATTTTTAAATTTGCCTTTCTTAATACTTTCAGGTAGGTCACTCTTTTCAACTTGGTGGACGAGAATCCCAAAGGGATTCTCCGCTATTATTGAGTGGTGGTGGCAGCACCTACCTGTTACCATTGCTACAACTACCTTGGCTGGATCTGGCATTGTTCCCAGAAAGATTGTCTTCTGTGTAGTTGATCTATGCATATAGCTTCATGATCAGGTTGCTGGACTTGACAAATTCGATCCGTGGAAAAGCCGGAACTGGACCTTGCAACTGACAGAAAATCAGTGTGACATCAGTCCATCTTCCTTTTGCGACGGGCAAGCGAGAAAAATAATCCTTCTTGCCAGTGGTTTCGGGTTTGGGCTTTCACATCCTATCTGGATCAGCCCAAGACCTGCATCTGATTACAACGGCTATCTTAGTCGCAAACCCTACCGAGTTCTCAAAATGGGCCCCACCTGTTAACGAAATAATTCGTTATAAGAGCAGCAAGTTATTTATTATCACTAAGTTTACTATTGACGACCTAATGCGCGGTGATACAATTTTAGGCGAAACCAGTGCTCCTGATGCTGAAAATTACAGATTTAGACACTAACTGTTTCCTCTTTTTTGCCAATGAGCCGAAGGCCAGTGTTAAGGCTAGAAAGCTACTGGCCAAACTAAACTATAGAGCCCTTGGCTAAACGCCAGGATGTCTACAGCTGCAAAGAGCTCACATCTAACTGTGACTAATAAAGGGTTAATGGTCTAGTGGTATGATTCTCGCTTTGGGTGCGAGAGGCCCTGGGTTCAATTCCCAGTTGACCCCTTATTTTTTTACTTTTCTAAACCTAAAAAACTTTTAGTGTGTCAATTGGAAGGTACTTACCTGAAGGTGATACAAAATTGCTGCACAGCCAAAACTTTAGAGGGTTCCCCCTATAATTATCAATATGTGCACACAATAAATTTATGCAAAAGTTTTGAAGATTTTCCTCATCTCTATACTAGAGGGCTGAATGTAACAGAACAGTGCACTCTACGAAACATTTGAAAAAAAATTAAAAAATATAATGCGATCTCTGAGGATCGAACTCAGGACCTCCAGATCTTCAGTCTGACGCTCTCCCAACTGAGCTAAGCCCGCATTAAAGATTGTCTGCATAAAACAGGATTCGAACCTGCGCTCTGTTGCCAGAAACAGAACTTGAGTCTGTCGCCTTAGACCGCTCGGCCATTTATGCATCAATACGACTTAAAATAATGGTTTTTACTATGACAAAATATTCGAGTAACTTGACCGCTTGCAGAAGTCTTTCAATTGGAAATACTGATATCTATTACTTTAATTTGAAGAAGCTGTGTGCTGAAGATACAAATTTTAACATCCTGTTTTCAGTCCTTAAAATATCACTCTTAATGCTCTATATATCTAACTCAGGTTATTATATTACAGTGAACTGTTCTAAAATGGGTAAATACTAATATGTTGTTATAAATGAATCAACACTAAAGAAAGACAGTATAAAAGAAGATAATGTTAAACATACAGGTTTACTGGTTAATTCTCATTAATCTTGAATATTGTTAATTAACAAGACTTGTGATTTGAATAGAATTGCATAAGTATAAATAACATAGAAGAAAAGTATATTTATAATTTTCTTTTATATAGTCTTTCTTTAGCGTTGTTAATTTTAAATAGACATTATATTAACTTCTAATACTCAGTAATAGAACACTATTACTGATTAAATTGAGTTATATATATCTGTTGTTTAAGAGTGCCATTTTATAGATAATGAAACAAAATTTTTGTTCTTACTAGTTATACAGGTTTAAATTAATTAACATATGACATTAATTGAGAATATTGAAGATTAATATGAATTAACTAGAGAACCTGTATTTTTAGCCTTATTATTATATGTGTGATATATGTGAGGATATGTATACCCCAATGTATACCGTTACACTCAGATGCTGTTGAGCAGTAAAGATTGTTAAAAATACAAGCAGAACGGGTTTTCATGATTTACTTCGCGCATCATACATTTTAGAAAAAGAATAAATCAATTCTATTTCTTCACGTGCATTTCTCTTATATAAAGTATAATTGATAAACGCTAGTAGTTAGTTGACAGAATATGTTTATTATTCTTGTATCGAGTTGTTCACCTCATTGTAAAAATGATTATAGATGATACAAACTTAATATAACCTAAAAAACATACGAAGAGTGTCAGTTAAGTCGTGCTCAAATGCAGAAGGGCAAACAGGTGCTTTTAGTTCTATCAAACAGGCAATCAAGGACTGCAAAGAATGGCATGGGGCATATAGCTCACATTCAAATATACTGAGCGATATATCATGAAATGGATACCATATCCCTTATTCTGCAACACAATTAAACCACTGTGTTATAGCCCCAGATATATTTTCATATAAGAAAAGATCCCTTGGCCCAGTTGGTTAAGGCGTGGTGCTAATAACGCCAAGATCAGCAGTTCGATCCTGCTAGGGATCATTTTTTTAACACCCAAATAGACTTGAACACTAAAAATTTTATCCAAACTTTGAAAAATGTCAAAAAATATATGGACGCGTTGGGAGTCGAACCCAAGACCTCCTGCTTGCAAGGCAGGCGCGCTACCAACTACGCCACGCGCCCAGTAATAACTATTTGTGTTTGAGTGGCAATCTTAAGTGGGGAACACTATCCCTAAACTTAATGCATTATAGCTGATTCTGCGATAATTACTAAGTAAAAAAATACAAATTATTGCTTCTTGCTATTCTTCTCACAAATTTGCTGGTTCTGGTAAGAAAAATAAAAAAAATTTAAAGTGCTCTCACTCAGATTTGAACTGAGGATCGCCACATTACTAGTGTGGCGCCTTACCAACTTGGCCATAAGAGCTCTTTATGATTAAGAGGGCAACTTATATAACTTGGCTACAACTTCTTTTTGGCCTATCCATCGACGCTGCTAGATTACACTTGATTTAGGATAAAATAAATAACTCATATCACAGAATATCATAAACATAAAAGTAACAGCATATGTTGCTCCCCGATATTTCACATTTAAAAACAATAAAGCTGTCTTTGCTCTGAATTCTACCGGTTTAATCACTTGTTTATAATTTCAAAGCTCTCTAAGGAGGCTTTTGGACATATGAATTTTATGAATTATTGTATATCATACTTTGGAATATACTAGCTGAATAGCTATTTCAATCATATTCTAGATATCACTAACAAAGAAAGCGTTTCTTAAAATATGTCAGTACAATTTCCTTCAATTATGTTTTGTAAAGTGACCCAATATGAGGTTGATTTATCAGTATTATCCGATATAGTGTAACGGCTATCATGGTCCGCTTTCACCGGGCAGACCCGGGTTCGACTCCCGGTATCGGAATTTTTTGAAGCTGCCGCCCTTGTTTTCTAAGTTTTAAAAGTTTTAATACCTCTGTTTGGAGAAGTGTAATAAAAATAAATGATCGAACCCAGGATCGAACTGGGGACGTTCTGCGTGTTAAGCAGATGCCATAACCAACTAGACCATCCGACCATTTTATGTTAGTATGTGAGCGACAATAAAACTACACAGCTAGCAGCAATAAGACCAAATGGAAATAAATTTGCAAGTGGACTGACCAAACTGATGAATAACACGGCCAGTTTAAGATACGACCGGTCCAAATGATTAATCCATTGACTTATTAAGAAAGAAAAATCAACCGGACCAAAAGTTACCGAAAGTGTTAAATATACAGGTTCTGACGTGTATTGGTACGTATGGTTTACGTAGCGCGTCATGCAGAAATTACATCCGGCACATAGAAGCTATTCTATGCTTCTACAATGTATAATTAAACAAAGGAAAATTAATATTTTCTTCTATATAAACATGTATAGGTACCTCTTCTTTAAGCGTTACGTTTATAATTCTCTCATAGCACAGTACCTAGCCATAGCAATGGAACATGATAGTGGATCACTGCACAATTCCAGAAGCCAGCCTTCCTTGGAACAATTTGAACAAAAACCCACTATCACTGCCTAATCAGGCTCACTCGTGACCGCAACGGCGACCAAGAACAGCCACGGGGCAAACAGAGTTTTGCCATCTTGATCACGTCTGCCTCACGACCCGCTTTCCCGCCCAACACACCAAGCCAGCGCAAGTGGTTTAGTGGTAAAATTCAACTTTGCCATAGTTGAGCCCCTGGTTCGATTCCGGGCTTGCGCATCTTTTGTTTCCGAGATAGTTTAGTGGCTAGAATTTCCGCTTGTCACGCGGGAGACCCGGGTTCAATTCCCGGTCCCGGAGCATTTTTTTAAATCTCTCTTTCTTCTATTTTTTAGCTCATCTCCATATTCTGTCCCCTCAGCGAGGGCTCAGCAAGGAACAATTGTTGGGCTCCGGAATCCGCATAAGTTTCGGCTCGGCTAAACAGCTCAAGCCAGCTGCGATTTTCGCAAAACGCCCAAGACCAAGCTCTGCAGTTGAGACGCCAAGACGGCGCCCGGTCCCCGCAGCAGTAATGGGGCTCCCGGTCACGGCCACTGAAGAGGGGTACTCTGCATAGAAAAAGTAGCCCCCAACAATTTAGAACCTTTGCCACTACACATGCTCTTCCTAGACTAAGATGGCCTACCAAGTTAATGTGCCTGTAGGCGATGCGAAAAAGGGCGAAACGGCCCCATACAGAAACGCGAAGGTGACCAAGGCGCCGCTCGTGAGACCCATTGGCTGGAAGTGTTCTACGGTGCACGAGTTCTTCAACGAGGCCGCAGACCGGCACGGGAAGCAGCGCAAGGTGCAGGCCTGGCGTGAGCTGACGGACGTGCATTTTGAAACCAAGACCGTGCAGAAGAAGGTGGACGGTAAGTTGGTGGACGTCGACAAGACCTGGACCTACTACGAGAAGTCCGACTACCACCACTGGACCTACGCGCAGTTGCAGGAGAACGTGAACGACTACGGGCGCGGGCTTGTGCAGCTGGGGGTCACGCCTGGTGGGAGCGAGCGCATGCACATCTTCGCGTCCACCAGCCCTAAGTGGATGAGAAGTTTCCTTGCTGCTCAGTCCCAGTCGATCCCTGTTGTCACGGCCTACGACACCTTGGGCGAGGAGGGTGTCACCCACTCGATGATCCAGACCGAGTCCGTGGCCATTTTCACCGACAACGCCCTCTTGCCAAAGCTCATCAATCCGATCCAGAAGGCCACCAACGTCAGATACATCATCCACTCCGATCCAATCGACGCCAGCGACAAGAGAGGCGAGGGTTCGCTCTACAAGGAGGCCAAGGAGGCCGCCGACAAAATCTTGGAAGTTAGACCTGACGTCAAAATCATCTCTTACGACGAGATCGTTGCATTAGGTAAGAAGTCCAGAAAGGAAATCGATTTCTGCTTACCAAAGCCAGAAGATGTGTCCTGTATTATGTACACCTCCGGTTCCACTGGTACACCAAAGGGTGTTGTGTTGACCCATGCCAACATCGTTGCTGGTATTGGTGGTGTTTCCTTAAACGTCTACGGTCATATCGATACCAAGGATAGAGTCATTGCCTTCTTACCATTGGCTCACATTTTCGAGTTGGTCTTTGAATTGATGGTCTTCTACTGGGGTGGTACCATCGGTTATGCTTCCGTCAAGACTTTAACCGACGCCTCATGCCGTAACTGTGAAGGTGATATGAAAACTTTCAAACCAACTGTCATGGTCGGTGTCGCTGCAGTTTGGGAATCCGTTAAAAAGGGTATTATTTCTCAAATCGAAAAGCAGCCTTCTACCACTCAAAAGGTTTTCTGGGCTGCTTACAGTGCTAAGGAGACTGCCAAGAAATATCATTTACCATTAATTCCTTCCTTGGTCGATAACGTCATTTTCAAGAAAATCAAAGCTGCAACTGGTGGTCAGATGAAGATCATGTTGAACGGTGGTTCCCCATTGTCAGGTGAGACTCAAAGATTTATTTCTAATACCATTGGTCCAATGTTAATTGGGTATGGTTTAACTGAAACTTGTGCCAATACTTGTGTTTTGGATCCTGATCATTATGAATTTGATGTTGCCGGGTCCTTAGTTGGTTCTGTGACTGTCAAATTAATTGATGTACCAGATGCTGGCTATTTTGCTAAGGATAATAAGGGTGAAGTTTTGATCCAAGGTGCCCCAGTTTTGAGAGAATATTTCTTAAATGACGAAGAAACTACGAAGGCTTTTGAATATGAAAAGGGCTGGTTTTCAACTGGTGATATTGGTCAATGGATGCCAAATGGTGCATTGAAGTTAATTGATCGTAAAAAGAACTTAGTTAAGACTCAGAATGGTGAATATATTGCATTGGAAAAGTTAGAATCTATTTACAGATCTAACAAATATGTCGCAAACATTTGTTGTTACGCAGATGAAAATCATGTCAAGCCTGTTGGTATTGTTATGGCAAATGAACCTCAAGTTAGCCAATTGATTGTAGACTTAGGTTTATCTAAAAGTTCAGATAACATCGAAGTTCAACATTTCCTCAATGATCCAAAGTTATTAAAAGCAATGAATAAATCAATCTTGGATACTGGTAAAAAGGGTGGTCTTGAAGGTATTGAACTCATTTTAGGTATCTGTCTGGTTGAAGAAGAATGGACCCCTGAAAATGGTTTTGTCACATCTGCTCAAAAACTTCAACGTAAGAAAATTTTGGCAAGTGTTCAAGATAAGGTTGATAAGATTTATGAATCAAACTAAGCATTCGATGATGATGATATTTAAGTTTTTTATTTCTTTTTTTTTATTTCATAATAATATTTCAGTAAATAGTAATTGTTAGTTCAAATAAAAGATCATATATGTATATATAGAATAGCTATACAATGTTGAAACTTCTCAAACTTGAGGTTTCGCTCTTGAATTTTTGGATTGCATTTAAGGACGGGATCTGTACTTCATTATTACCACTTCCGGTAATAATAGGATTATGAGAGGAATCAAGTAAAGGTCTACTAGTAGTGGTATGACTTGAAGTTCTTGACCTAATGGAGGCTGTTGTTGCGGTGGAAGCATCATCAAACATTGAATCCAAGTCTTCCAACTTGACACCTTTGGTTTCAACATAAACAAAATTGACAACAATAATTGAGATCAAACATGACAATGCATGGATGAGATATAATCTCCAGTGTAATTTTTCTAAAGCAATGGGAGCTAGCTCACCAACAATGAAATTACAAAGCCAATTAGTCGCTGTAGCCATCGAGGCACCACTGGCTCTTGCCTTGGTTGGTAAAACTTCCGGAGCCAATAACCAAGGAATAGGGCCCCATGATAACCCGAACAATGCGTTGTAAATGATGACAAATATGACAACTAAGAAGGCGCCGTCTAATGTACCCCAAGAAGAACAATACGCCACTAAGACTAGCGATGACATCATCCCAAAACCGCCGATTATTAGTAAAGGTTTCCTGCCCCAGTTTTCAACCAAATACCACGGTGGTATCGTGGATAGCAAATAAACTATGGAGTTGTAGCCAGTCATTTCGATTGCCTTGATCCCCTCCCACCCGGCAGACTCAAAGACCAAAGGTGCATAGTAAGAAATCAAGTTGATACCATTGAACTGCGCAAATAACTGCGAGGAACAGCCCATCAGAATCCTGCGCGGATAGCGGTGGATTGTCTGTAGTAAGGAGAGAGGAGGATCTAATTTGCTGATCAGCACGTCCTGTTTGATTTCTGTGAAATGATTGATTGCCTCTTGGGAATGAACCTCACCGTTGGCAAAGAGGTCGGCCAACACAATCAACCCCTCTTCATCATGATCGTGCTGCAACAACCACCTAGGGCTCTCGACCAACAAGAAGGTGCCCAGGAACAAAATGGAACCGAAAACGACCTGCAAAAACAAGGGCAATCTGAAAGACCAGTTGGAGTTTAGTCCCGAGGAGAAGTAATCGATCCAGATGGACGACGAGTAGCCTGCGACGTTGACCGTGAACTGCGCAGTGGCGAGCGTGCCTCTCAACGACGCAGGACTGATCTCGACGATGTACGTAGGCGCCGTGCCTGAGAGCAGGCCGATGCCCAAACCGGAGATAAACCTGCCGATGAACAAATGCCAGGTTTTGCCCGCGACCGACTGCACCAGGCCGCCGATCGAGAAGATGAACGCACCGAGTCGCGTGGTGCGTCTGCGGCCCAGCTTGTCTGCAATCAGCGACAAGAAGAGCGACGTGATTAGCGCGCCGATTTCCAAAATCGCAACAATAGATCCGATTTCCACGGCTGAAGGGTTATCGAACTGGTCTTTGAACCTCGGGGTCGTGATGATCGACGAAAACACGCCCTGGTCGTACCCAAAGAGAAACACGCAGAGCGAGACAAACAGAAACGTGAAAATGAGCAACGGATGGCCAACGAGCTGCACCATATCTTGACCACGATAAGAAGACCTTAGTGAGAGAGGAACTTTTGCTCGGGATAGGAGCGATATATGCTCATGATAGCTGGCTTTTTGCAACAGATCAGATAAATTGCACCACCATGGCGCCCACGGCGGGATCGATATCGACGACGGCCTTCAGCTGCAGCGCGTCGATGGCTCCACGGACAATTTCCGCCGCAAATGCGCTCACAGGGTCCGCCACAGCGGTGTGGGTGGCTGGATTTTGGTATTTGGGCACCAGACTCTGTCTGGACACCAGCAAGAAGGTCTGGCGCGAGTCCGTACGCAGCGTGTCAACTACGCGGCCAAAGATCCGCGGCCAGAGCTGGCTACCAAGCCATTTGGCCACGTCTACGTGCGCCTGGGGCGCAAACGGCATTTCCGCAAGCATCAGCGCGGCCATCTGACGGCCCACCTTGACCCCGAGCCCGTCAAAATGGTTGCCCGCGCTGGCTCCCTGTGCCGGGTCCTTCTGCGCGGCCAGAAGAAGGAACAGAAGCGCGTCCGAGTCGACCTTCATGTGTTCTCCAATGAACTGTTGCTCTCTCTCTATGTGGAAAAAAAAGCTATACGAAAGCCAGAAGTGGGTTTGCAGCGTCTTCTTTGGCTAGCATGTCGCAGGGGCGGTTTCGGGGGGCTGATTTTAAATAAACGCAATCAGTGCAATGGTAGTTTGGCTGTGGTGTTAAAACGGCTGCAGAGCGGCCGTTTTTGGACAAAATAGAAGGGTTTTTGGTTTTTGCTCAGCACCTTGGTGGTCCAGATTTGGCCCAATTAGAATGGTATTCAGATCAGAATGTAGAGAAAAAAGCCAGTATTCTTGTGATTATGTTTTGGGGCGGGTTTTGCATACAGTTCGTGCCAGATGCAGCAAACTAGACATTGCACAGTCTTTATTGACATTTCCACACAGCCTTTCAGCATTTTTTCCTCATTGATAACGTACTTTCTTGTATAGAGCGATGTCTAGCGCCGCTCCTACGTCGCCAAAACGAAAACCGCGCACTCCGCCACATCTTTTGGAGTTCACACAGCCGTCAACAGTCCATCCGAGCAAGGAAACGTCGAGAACACGCCGTTCCAGAGGCACCTCGGTGGCTCGCTCCACCACCGCCAATTCCATTGCTACTACAGGCACCACAGGCACCAACGTCCAGTCTTCGTCAGCGTCCAAGCCCAAGCTGCTATCTAAGGAGGACATCGACACAACGCTGGCGTCGATAGAGGCGCCGCTGAAAACATTGGACACGCTAACGTCCCAGCTGAACGAGTTGAGCAAAACATGGGCCAAGTTTGGCACGGAGATTGACCAGCTGGCTAAACAGAAGGGCGTCGGGGACAATTCTAAGGAGGCGTTCACTCTCTGGGGAGGAATTTCGTTTCTAGAAGGCGTCCAGATGGAGGTTCTCTCGAGGTACGTCAAAAGTTTTGTCAGTCAGCCGATCGAGAAAGTCATAGACAACTACGGCGAAGAACGAAAACAGATAGACGAGAACTTCCAATTGTCCTACCACGACTTGGTGCGGCAATTGAGAGCAGCCGAAAAGGCCCAAAACAAACTATCGAATTCTAAAACGAGAAATATCAATAAATACAGATCGAGCTTGGAGGAATTGACACAAAATCTAGACACAATCGACAACTTGAAGAGTCAGTACTACAAAAAATCAAGCATTATATTAGAGAACGCCTGTTCGAAAGTTTCGCACATCGGTGCGAGAATGGTTCAATTGCAGCTAGAAATGGCAGCAAACGTAGCATCGAAAAATGCTAACCATGCAGGTGGAATTGGACATTGGCTCAACGACTCAATAGACAATGCGGATTTGTCGATGGATTACCTGGACAGCGAAGGTGAGGAGGACGAGTACAATTCAATGAGCGACCAAGAATTTCTTGGTGAGCTGGAACATCCATTCTATGACAATTCGACGTTGAAGTCACCCTCTAGGATTTCCGACGAACAATACAGAGCACACGAAGAGCCCGAAGAGCCTGAAGACGAGTGTACAACACCGCCCTTGCCTCCGTCAAATCAATCTGGAATTGATTACAAGCCGTCCGTACCGCCCCAGAGTCCAGTGTGGTAAAGCTGAATCGCGTATCACTTAAATTACTCTATAAAACCATGTATACGCCTCACCTTTTTGTAATATAATCAGCCATCGGATCTAGTAAATCGTCCTCACCCTTACTATCCTCGATAGCCTTCAAGTCCTCACCCTCCTTGGCAAACTGAGCCTGCAGGACCTTTTCGACTTCTTCGTCCCATTCCCTATTAGCATCACCACCAGCGACCTTATCGTCGTAGCGGACACCCTTAAACTTGCAATGATCTATTTTCAATCCGCCCTTGGGACCAACTTTATTGAAATTGTCTATGGCCAAAACCGTCGACTCCCACCTCTCGTACCTCAAGAACGCAGTGCCCAAGCTTTTCCCCGTGATCTTGTCCCGCAACAACTTCACGTGCGCAATGGGGCCATACTGCGAGAACATTATCAATATATCCATTTCGTTCATTTCGTATGGCAATCTCGATATCACTATGCTGTTAGAATCCCTGTAATCCCAATGCCACGAAGATTGTATGCTGGGTAGCGTCTTCAACTCGCTTTCACTTAGCTTCAAACTAGTCATCTGCACTCGAGTTCTAACGACAAAGTCGAGCCACTAAGATAAAGATCAGTAGCAAAAAAATTTCATACTCTTATTGATAGCTATAGCTAGAGGTGTTATTTCAATTATACTCCCGTCCAGTTTCACACCTTTAATGCAGCGATGCTACGTAATACCCCGTAGTGAAGACTGGCAATCGAGTTTACCGCTGGAATTTGACTCTCTGGGTGTGATCAAATATCGCGGAAAATTACCCATCGAAGGATGGGACGATGTGTATGGTATTGAATGGGATCGACGCAAGGGCAAAAACTCAGGATTGTATAGAGAAAAGAAGATATTCGACTGCTTACCCGATAGAGGCTCGTTTGTGAAGAACGGAGCGTCTTTGCAGATAATTAAGGAAACTGATGGCATAGACTTCAAAAGTGCTTGGAATATCAGATATGGAAAGTCCGACTGGAGGTTGCAGAAAAATGCACTGACAGAAGCCAATCTCTCGGGCTACGCCATTAGTAAAATGGGTGGTTGCATGGACGAGTTTTCTACGTTGAGGAAGCTGAACTTGAGTTTCAATCTGCTTTCCAGATGGGACGAAGATCTCACAGACGGGTTGAAATGTTTGGAAAGTCTACAGAGCTTGAACTTGAGTGGAAACAGGTTTCTGAACATTGAGAACGTTTCCCAGGAGGGCACTGAAATTGACTCATTGCTGCTCGCGAGCTGTTTGTTCCAATACACAGACCGCTGGTGGAACATTGTGTCGTGGTTCAAAAATATCCGCAGGCTTAATCTGGGGTTCAACGAATTCGATGATGGCCAGTTTAAGAACCTAACGTCACTAGAATGTACGACTGCCATCGAGGTTCTAGAATTGAACTGCAACTGTTTCGAGAAGCTTGAGTTCTGCGACCAAAATTGGGGTTCTTTAAAGTTACTGGAATTGAGTAGCTGTCCAATTGAACAGATCAGTATCTGTCTATCCTCCTTAGAAACCCTAGACATATCCAATACCAGACTCTGCTCCTCTGTTGAGAAGCTAGACACCCTTCTCACTTTGTTGAAGGTTCCTAAGTTGAGAGCCATCAAACTGCTAACAAATGATGCTATTCAGTCTCTAGATTACAGAACTAACAGAATAAAACTCAATGACACCGAGGAAGTTGATTACGACTTTGTCCTCGGATTGGTTTTCACCAAGCTGCCACAACTGGAGCAGATAAACGGTACCAGATACACTGGCGAGGAAATAGAGAAATACAAGTCGAATTATTCAGCTACCTTTTCAATAAATCACCGAACTGCTAGAGTCGATCCCAGTGCTGAGCACATCACAATAACCGTTAAAATGGCCCAAAAAAATGGAGGCTATGCTGAAGAAAAGTTACAGGTAAAACGAGGGACCCCTTGGTATGCCATCCACGGTCTTATGGTGAAACAATATGGCCTAACACCCGGCCAATTCAAGTTGATCCCGTAAAAGGCCGGTTTTCCCTGTGAAATGCAGTTGGCCCGATTACGTAAGCCGTCTTTTTGTGTTTTCCATTTTTTCCATTTTTTTTAGATTGAATCCTATTCGTTGAATCACTCTCACTTATTTTATAGCTGTTCTTTCATAATGCTTTCCAAGGCCGTTCGTGAGGTGCGTTTTCTTTTACCACAGACTGCTTCTACCTTGAAGACGTTTGTGAACAAAACATACCCAGCCATCAAGGCCCAGAACCCACATCTACCGGTGTTAATCAGAGAGGCACAGGGTGTCCAGCCTACCGTCGTTCTGAGATTGGCCAAGGGTGTCGAAATTGTGAAGCACGTTGATAACTACTCCGATAAGGAGCTTGCAGACCTCTTGAAGTCTGCTTAGTTCCTGTTATTTATTCTTATATCATATTTGCACTCTATACAATTTATATTTACATGTTAAATTCTTTAGTATAACTTCCTGTTGTTCTTGTTCTTGACAATGGCGACATTTCCAGTGCCTCTGTTCTTGGCAATGGACGTGGCACGCGCAACTTCCTCGTTTTTCTCAACTCTTCTCTTGGTGGATTCTTGCATATCCTTCCAGGTGTCGTTGAAGTTTTCCATCATACCCTTGTTCCCTCTCTGCGCCTGGACCTCCTTAGGATCCATCATTGGAACCATACCAAAACGCTCTCTGAACGCGTTGTTACGCAACAACTGGGACTGCACAATCGAGAAAAGACCATTAGCAGTGAAGTAGACAACAACGGCAGCTGACATGTTGTAGGTGACCAAAATGGAAGCAAATGGCAAAACCATGAAGATCTTCTTCATTTGAGGGGAAAAGTTGTTGGCACCGGAGTCACCACCGAGCTTGAAAGAAAGGGAATAAAGAGTAGAAGAGATCAAATGTAACCCGATGTAAGGATCTGGTGCAGCCAAGTTCTCGAACCAGAAGGCACCCTGGTTTTCAAAACCTTGGATTGGCAATTCACCCATTTCTCTAATACCGAAGAAAGAACCAATAGAATAGGTCATTTGAGTGATTGGAGAGAATAACATGTCTCTGTATCTGAAACCGTTCTTCTTGTTGACAGACTTTAGTTCGAAAGATAGTTGCTGCTGCTTGATGGAGTCTCTGCTAGCCATGGCAACCTTAAGCTCGTCCTTAATTCTGGTGGTTTCTGGGGCAATCTTCTGCGAGATGGCCATTGCGTTTGAGGATTTCATGAATAATGGGAACAATAGCAATCTGAAACCGATGGTGGTGCAGGCAATGGTGGCCCACCAAGGCAAGCCAGAGTAGACATGAACGTATTCCAAGGTTTGCTGGATGATATCGGCTGGCCAGTAGCCGTCAGCCAAACCGACACTTTTGAGGTAGCCGATTTGATCGGACGTCAAGGTTGTAGAATGGAGCAAATCCTGCTTGGAAGCTAGATCGGCGTCAAAACCAAGAGCGTCGTCAAACTTGCGCTCTTCTGTGGTGATCATTTGATCGATGTTGTGCAAAACCTTCTGGGTCGTTGACACAACTTCTTCAGTGGCATTTTCCAATGGACTAGTGGCAGCGTCAGCGCCGTCTTTTCTCCAGAAAAAAAGAGACAAGTTTCTTTGAGCGGCGAAGTTCATTCTAAGCGCATTTGGAGCCGCTCTAGAGCTGGCATAGACCCCTCTAACAAACATTATATTTCCACCTGAATGAACAAGAAATCGTTGAAAAAAAACTCTTTAGAGGAAGAAGTTTCACTATACAAGAGCAGTGATAATATACAGATTTAATAATAAAGGGTATATGTGATGACATGGGGTTCAAATTGACCGCACCATTGGATGCACCAAACGTTGAGCTTTCGAATGGCACCAAGCGACAGACACAGACTCATCCTGGACCGCCGAAACCTTCAAGATTGCACCATTTTGTCCAAAAGATCGGCCCTGACCTGCATTCGGGATTCACCAAGGCCTCCTACGGTGAGCTGTGTGGTCAGATGGCGATGGCCCACCAGACTGGCATAGGTATCTCGCTTGTAGTTGGCGATAAACTGGCTTCGAGAGGTGTCTGCGTCTCCCAGACCGCCATATTTGGTCCTTTGGGCCTGGAAAAAAGCCTGTTCTCTGCTAGTGGACTGCTTCTGTTAGTATACTGCTCGAGGAATAAAGAAACGGCTCCTTTGGCACATACCATTGCGTTTTGCTAAATATTGAAGAAAGAACAGCTTATAATGCATGTATATGTTTTATTTTTCACGTTCTGCCTTTTTCATCATCGATAGAACAAAAACCATATTGGTGGGCCTGCTAGAATGACAGATTCGGGGGTTGAATGGTCTATTTTGACAGATGAGGCCTTGCTGGATATACCTCAGTTGCTTCAGAGTGTCTGCGAATCGTTCAACGAGGGACAATTGGAGACAAACAAATTTTGGTTCGAATTGTTCACTATTATGTTGGATCATCCTGAAAGGCTGTCGATGGACAAGTGCTTGGAGCTGAGTAACGGGTTTATAGCCAGCTTGGCTGATGTGCAAACTAGAGTCGAAATATCAACAGATTGTTTGATTATCTTGGAATCTATGAATCACGACAGTTTACTAGATTCCTTCGCAAAGGGCGTTCAAATCGACATACGGATCAAAACTTTGCACTTGGACCCGGGATTGCTGAGATCTCAAAAGATTTTCCCGGACTTGTTGAAATACAAGTACAACGATGTTAAAAACAACGTCTTTTCTGTCGACTCGTACTCGTCATTGTACGAGTCAAGTGAAGGGTATTCCATTTTTATCACCGAAGTAATATCCGCGTTAGATCATCTATCAAATTTGGGAGAACTGTGGTCGAATTTAAACTCAGCAATGGTCTTTCATAAGCTGGACTACAATAGATGTTTCCTATTATTGCTATCTATCACTTCATCATTCTTAGAAACAAACGAAGAATACATCTTGCAGCTTTGGAAAATGTCCATGTGGTGGAAACCTTCGAAAATTAATTATTCTTTGCAGACCGTTATCGTTGACTATCTTATCAATTTTGTGGGTTTACAGTTGAAAGAGATCAAGATCATCACCTTATTTGTCCAAAATGGTATATTTGAGTTTGACACAATCTACAATTCCCTGAAACCATACGATTTCAAAATAGACGATTCTGTGGATCTAACATTCGAAATAAATAACCAGATGGAAGAATTGTTTAACGAATGGAATCTAGAAAATACAAAAAAAAATTCCTCCATAAAAGTCTCTGCATTGTCTATGGCAATGGTTTTACCTGACTCCGATGACGAAACAAGCAATGGAAAATCCAAGGACAAAAAGGTCGTTCAAAAGAAAGAGGAAGAAATTCCTTTAGAGACTAAAATCTTGATGTTGAGAAAAATAGCATTTCTTGAATGCTTACTAGCATATCAAATGATTAATGAATCGCTGTTAATACTATCGCAGTATCCATTTTTGCCTTTGATTTCGAACACAGTTTGTGATAACTTGAATTCATACGTCGAGAAATTAATAACGCCGTACTACGAAAAAGTCGTCAAACCAATTGATATTACTGTAGGTCTCGACGAAGCAGCCATGGATGTTGATGACGATGAGCTGAGCCAAGAAGAATTGTTCAATATCCTGTCAAAATATCTAGATTTTAACAAGCACAAAATACACAGATCGCCCAAATTAATTACCAAATTGATGAGAATCATGGACGTTTCATTAACTCATGATCCAAGCTTCAAAGAAG
This sequence comes from Saturnispora silvae, assembly GCA_030579555.1. Lineage (NCBI taxonomy): Eukaryota > Fungi > Ascomycota > Pichiomycetes > Pichiales > Pichiaceae > Saturnispora > Saturnispora silvae. The sequence goes on along the minus strand of JAKTRE010000005.1, from coordinate 161,230 downwards.
ATTGGTTATCGGTGTATAGGCAATACTTTTTCATTAGTTTGCCATACCTGAATAACATCCCACTAATGAATGAAGCATTTGACATTTTATCAAGACATTTTACAATTGAAGAAAGGTACAATTTATACTCTAACTACCAATTGACTTATAAGGCTGATACATTTGCTAAGATGCAATGGGACTCTGTTGAGAAAAAGACCAGAGATTTACTGAAACGTATATCAATTGAAAATGTATCTATTTTCTCCAGATCATTAAACAAATTGACATCAAACCATCCATTAGCAGCAATTAACTCCTTTGTGCAACATATTGAAAGTTACTCAAGTTTAATTGAATTAGTTGTTGAATGTTCCAAATTTTTTAACGATTTTTGCTGGGATGTTTTGACTTTCCAGTTAATTAATAAATTAAACAGCCCAAGGTCGGTATTACAGGATGATGGAGTTAATTATAGCGGTTGGTTTATCAATTTGACTCAATTTATCGGTGAATTAAGTAAAACTTACCCTGAATTTTTCCAACTAAAGCCTATTTTGATTAATTTGATCAAGGATTTATCCAAAAATCCTAAATTGAACGATTTCAATGGTATTCAAATCTTAAAAGAACTACTTAATTCAATGACCGGTATTAAATCAATTGAAAATTTATCTATTAATCAAATCTTGAAGTTGAATGGTGAAAAATCATTAAAGGAGATAGTTTATTTCAATATTGGTGATATGAGGTATGAATCTGCCAAAAGCTCTTCAAAGCTTTACGAATCATTATTAGACAACTGTAATGAATTACTAATTTTACTCTGTCAAATACCTCAATTGTTGATCTATAATGATAAAGGTAGACCTTTAAAATTCTTAAACCAAAAGAATGATGAAATTAACTCTATTATTCATTCATTGATAATGACTTTAAATGATAATACTAAGGACAATGGAAACCAATTGATAGCGTTTGATGAATTATACAAGGATTATAAATTATCATATGCGTGGTCGTTTGAAATCTGGAGAAACTATTTAACCCCTGGAGCCAAGAGCATACATTTTGAAAATGAATACATAACCAAGGATTTTTTCTATGAGTTTTGGAGATTACAACTGTATGATATTGTTTATGAAGATTTATCGTATGATAATGAACAGTTGGATGTTAGATCTCGAATGCAAGGGTTGGAGATCAAATCCAAAAACAATAAAAGAGTGCCTGCTGATTTCAATGCCAAGGAACAACATAGAATTGAAAGAGAGTATGACCATTTAAGGAAAGTCTACAAAGAAATATCAAAAGATAAAAAGATTCATTTAAGTAGGTGGCAAGAGATAAAAGAAAATCTAGAGAATTCCAAAAATGAGTGGTTCCCCGACGCTGATGGTCTGAAAAGATACGAAGTTGTATTGGAGAAATGTTTGCTACCAAGGGTATTACACTCACCTTTTGATTCTGTTTTCAGCGGAAAATTTTTACTACTGATGGATCAACTCAAAGTGCAGAATTTCGAGCTCTCCGAAATGTTCAATTTGATTTTCAACAGTAAGGATTTATTACCTAAGTTACTATTTACAACAACATCTAGTGAAACTGAAAACTTATCACTTTTCTATTCATTGCTACTGAAGAGATTGAACGAGATTTTACCGGATTCTAAAACCGAAGTGAAAGCCTGGCACGAGAATTTTATGAAGCAAATCAAACTAGGGTTGGATTCATACAAATACACAACCAGAAACAACACTATTGTTTTCTTGAAGGGTATACTTTCGCATTTCCCAATCATTGAACCTGATTACTGGGTCATTTATGATAAAATCAATGAAATCTGCCAGGAGGATAATAGAGATGATGTGAAATTAGCTAGTATGGCATTCATGGGGTTAATGAAAAACCAAAACTCAAATGGACGGTTCAAGTCCATTTGGGAAGTTTACGATCTGTCCGAGGAAGAGATAGCCGAGGCCAAGAAGGCCAAGGAAGCCAGACTGGAACTGGAAAAGCCCAAGAAGAAGGAACCCGAACAGTTCAAGGTCATTAAAGAGGAATCAAAAAAGGACGAAATCAAGCCTTATGGGTTTGTTGGACTGTCCAGCTCTGCTCCGGCCTCTGCTCCGGCCTCTGCTCCTGCGGCTGCTTCTGCCGCAGCAGCAGCTTCAGCCGCGACTTTAGAAACCACAGAAGCTGTGCCGGAAACTTCGGAAGCAGAAACAGCTGCGACCCCAGCGAAGGATGCCACAGAAGCCACTGCTCAAGTAGAGAAGCCAGCTGAAAAGGCCGAAGCTAGCAAATCGACATTGAAAGAGGACCAGACTCTAAAAGAAAAGACCACACCTAAAGTTGAACATAGCAAGCCAGTGGAAGCCAAACTGATTGAGACCAAACCAGAGGCCAAACCGGAGGCCAAGCCAGAACCTGCAAAGACTCAGTCCAGGCCAGAGCTGAAGCCAGCCGCTCCAAGAAAACCTCAGGAACCGAAACAACATTCCAACACCCCTCGACAAGCTCCCAAACAGCCACAACAGCCACAGCAACAGCCACAAGCTCCAGCACGTCGCTACGACCGAAACCAGCACCCGCACCAGCACCCGCATCCGCACCCGCACCAGCCACATGCCTACCAGCAACAGCAGCAGCGATACGATTACCAGTACCAGCAACAGCATTACGCGCGCAACAAGGGCTACTATTCGCACCGTCCAAACGCGCCCGCACAGGCTGCGCCTCCGCCACCTCCGCCACCTCCGCCACCCCCTCCGCCACCTACAGAGTCCTCGCGAGCTAAGAGAGGCCAGCCACAGGGCTATCGCTCCAGCCAGTACAAGCGCCGGAGCTGAGCAGATGAGCAGATGAGCATTTTATCTGATATTCTACTTGTGTGTATATTGAATAAGCGCGTAGTGATTAAGTGCTAATAAGCGGGTTTTTATTTATCTTTGACTCACCTCCTTTTCGGCAAATGTCTTCACTCACACGTCTGATCAGGGAGCAGCCGCAGGAGCAGGCTCCCGGAGCCAGCTCCTCGCCGTTGCCCGCGCTCAGCGCGTCCATTCCGTACGCTGCTCCGGGCTCGTCGCGCCAGAGCTCCTCTGCTGGCTCGCTGCATGGCCAGATCATCACCGGGTCCGTGCTTGCGTCGCCCGCGCTGGCCCCCAACACGCCGGTCGAGGCGCGGTTTGTGGTCTCCAAGCATAAAATTGAGGCCCGTAACGCGCACGCGCTGTCCAGCTCGCAGTCCAAGAACTCGTCCTCATTGGCCAACTTCTTCTCGAAGTCGCGTCGCGGGACCATCTCGTCGACGTTCGAGGCGCCCGGCGTCGGCATGGGCTCGTCCCCAGTGCCTATGACCTCCTTCGGGACCACTCCGGGGTCGTCGGGCAATAGCAACGCCATCATCTCGGGCTCCTACGAAGACCACTCTCCGTCCAGCCAGACGTCGTCCGACTCCCAGATGTCCACCAGTCTCAACAACGGCAGACACTCGTCAATGGCCGATCTGAGACGCTTTTTCAAGAAGTCCGTCACCATCACCGCCACTCCGCCAAGTCCGAAAGTGTCCAACTTGAGTGCGGGGCTAAGATCCTCCTCGCAGCAGTCGCAGGCCCAACCGGCGCAGCAGGTGCCAGCAGTCCCAACCATCTCCAATGCAAGTTATTCCAGTCATGCTAGTCATGCCAGTGTTTCTAATTCCGTGAATATCGCCAACAACAGTTTCGATCTAGGCTCCTCGCCAAGAGATATCAGATCTCCAAGCGTTGGCACTGCAGCCGCAGCTAGGTTAGGTGTTTCACCCGCCACAAGCACCACGCAAACTTTATCAACCTCCGTTAACTCTCTAAGTTCCACGCCTATTTCTTACGGTGGGAATTTCACCCCACAGATTCCATTTTCTAAAAGATACCAAAGATTCGGTGAAAGTTTAGGTGCAGGTGCCGGTGGTCAGGTCAAGTTAGTTAAAAGATTGACTGATAACAAGGTTTTTGCTATCAAAGAGTTCAGAGCTAAATTTACAACTGAATCCAAGAGAGATTACACCAAGAAGATAACAGGTGAATATTGTGTTGGTTCAACTTTGAAACACCCAAATATTATCGAAACTATTGAGATCTCTTTTGATAACGATAGATTGGTGCAAGTTATGGAGTATTGCGATTATGATTTATTTGCCATTGTCATGTCCAATAAAATGTCCGAAACTGAAATCAACTGTTGCTTCAAACAAATCTTAAATGGTGTCAGATACATTCATTCAATTGGGTTAGCTCATAGAGATTTGAAATTGGATAACTGTGTCATTAATAAAGAAGGTATTGTCAAAATCATTGACTTTGGATCTGCTGTTGTTTACCAATATCCATTGTCCAACCAGTTGATTGAAGCAACTGGTATTGTTGGTTCCGATCCTTATTTAGCTCCTGAGGTTTGTGTTTTCAGTAATTACGATCCAAGACCTGTTGATATTTGGTCAACTGCAATGATTTATTGTTGTATGACCTTGAAAAAATTCCCTTGGAAGGTACCAAAATTGAGTGATGCCAGCTTCAAAGCTTTCGCATCAAGAGAACCTGGTGTTACATTTGGTGAATTATTAAAGAGATTACCAGAACCTCCAAAATATGATGAAGAAGACCCTGTTGAGGAAGAACAAGATCCATTGGTTATTGATTCTAAAACATCTCTGGAAATGGATAATAAACCATCATCAACCAATACTGTCAACGAGGGTAGTGACCATACAAGTGATTTATTAGGTGAAGAAAGGCTATTAAGCGCCTTACCTTCGGAAACTAGGAAATTGATTGGAGGTATGGTTAAATTGGCACCTGCACAAAGAACAACCATTGAAGCATGTTTCGAAGACGAATGGATTAAGTCTATTCTAATGTGTACACCTAAAATACCTGGGATTGATCATGATCACACCCAAGTTGATCAAAGTGTTGCTCACATTGCCGCTCTGGAAAGAAATAAAAGAAAAAATGCCGGTAAAAAATACTAAGCTTGTGATTGAAAATGCGATCTGTGATTGCATTTGAAAGCCTAACAATTGATCTATAATTAGAAGAAAATATGTTTATATTATTAAAAATGAATGTAAAAGAACAGAAAACTTGAGCTACTTCTCAAAAACCCCAGTCGTTTACTCTTTGTTTAATTGTCTATTATTAATTTTTATATTTACAACTTATACAAGCGGAAGAGTCTATCTCTTTCTTATTTATCTATCTATTCACATTTAAATGCTCTTTTGTTCATGCATTTTGGATAATATCAACTAAATACTTAATGAAATGTCTATCAGATTTTTCTATTAAGTTTCTGATAAAGTCGTTATTCATATCCTGGGATAAACCAACCTGGTTAACCAAAATATTTGATAATTTTTCCACATTTATTTGAGAAAATTGTGCCTGCTGTTGTTGTTGCTGTTGCTTTTGAATTACATTTAAGTCAGGAATTTTGAAACCAGCAAAAACAATCGATTTTAATAATCTAATCAATTCTAACAAAATGTGGGACCTAAATTGGGCATCATTCAATAAATTCTTATTTTGAATTGGTAACTTCAAACCTAAATTAATGAATAACATAAGTGAATTATTGATCAATAAATCATCATATTGTTCGAAAACTAAGTCTTGACTTGATGGGTTTATATCATCTGTATCATTTATTTTACCAGTACCAATGAAATGACACAACACATTTAATTGCAAAATTGTCAATTTTATTAATGATAGATCTTCATTTTGGGTATTATTTGAATATTGGAACATTAAATTGATTAAGTTAACTAATGTTGACTTATTTTCATTTGTTGATAACCAAATAGAATTCAAGTGATCATTTGAAATGGCAATTGTCATTGAAATAAACGCTCTCTGTAAATCTAATTTTTCACGTTTCTCATCAGTCGTAGAGGTGTTGATTGAATTAATTTTAGTGATGATTTTTTCAACTAGAGGAGTTATCAAGGAAACTAGCAATTGATAAATGATTTTAATTTTTAAGGTCGAATGGAATAACTGTGAAATAAAATTAATAAAATTGATACTTTCTTCAATTTGTAGTTTATCAAAATTGATCATTATGATTGAAATAAACTTAGACAAAACATTTTGTAGAATGATATCGCCATCACCGTTAGAAGAGACAAATTTAGTCAAAATCAAAAACAATCTAACCATACAAAAGTGTGAAGAAATTCTAATGATATTGTATCCAATGAAATTCTCTAAAGTTATCAAAATGACTTGGGAAATTTGATTGATTATATTGGTCAACTTATCATCACTAAAAGAATCATTAGATTCGAAACCTTTAATGATGGTACCAATGGAGATAATGTTATGATGAACAGACAATAGCAAATCCAAGTTCAAATTTGAAATATTATTGATTGATGATTCTAAATTAGTGAAAATAGGTTGTAAAACGTTTTCTAAAATTGAAATGCGTTCAGCTGGTTCATTGATTAATGTGATTAAAACCCCGATGGATTCAAAAAGATGCAATTGATTTTCAAAAGAACCAGATTCTTCAATCGAATTCAAATCCAGTAGTTCCAATGAAGTGTTTTTATTTTGTAGAATTTTGCAGTTTAAAACTAACAGAGGTGAAATGGTTTTAATTAATTCGATGATTATGTAGTCATCTACAATCTTTGGCTTAGTTGACTTGATAAATCTGTGGAATATATACCACGATCTGTATTTCACCTTTTCATTTTCAGAGAAAAGACCAAATGATGAAACAAAAATGTTTAGAATTTTCATTAAAATATCCTGTTTATTGTAGTTTTCCACCTGGATATTATTGTTGTTGAAAAATGAGGAGTGTTTCATAATTAGTTCAAAGAATTCCAATTGAATCAAAGGGTGAGATAACAAAATTGATTGAGAGTTTTCAATAACTTTACATAACATTTCATTAAAGACAAAATAAGGTCTTGAATTGTTTACCATTGTCTTTGGTAAGTTCATAATATTATTTTTAAGCATATCAGAAAAATAATTTAGAATGAAGATACCTAATTCTATAATTTTCCAGTCATTATTATTGGAAGAGGAGAAGAATTCATTCAAGAAGTTAATCAAAACATCCAAGGATAGTGAATCATTGATTACAACAATGGAATCAATAAACAAAACTAATTTAGATCTAACTTCATTGAATTGTTCAACTTCATCATCATCATCACCATCTTGATCATCACTGAATTTCAGTTTCATAATGATTGACTTCATCAGCGTTGTTAATAGTTCATCATTGCTAATGGATGCAAAATCATATTGAGAGGTGATATTCTTTTTCAAGAAGAGCAAGAAGTTACCGATGAATGGGAAAACTTCTAGTGAAATATCATCGAATTCGTGGTTTAGGAATTTCAAAGTTAATGGCAAGACTTCAATAATTTTTTCACATGATAAGTTTCTGAATTGAGCTAGTGATAATTCTTCTTCTGTAGCCAAATCTAGTAATAAGACGATTTCAGACCCAATTTGGTTGATCAATTTAGAAAATGACAGAGCAACGTCGAAATCTAGCGAATTGACGTCGATATTATTCAAGAAGTTTGTTAAGATTGGCGATAGATTCAAGAATTGGATCAACTCAAGTTTCTTAGTGGAAGTCATCTTTTTGTGTAAGATATCGTTGAAAGTATTTGAAGTGGCGATTTTTCTTGAGGAGTTTGTTTCTGAAGTCAGGAAAAGATACAAGATTTGCATCAAGTCCTGATCTAGGATGAGATTGATCTCAATCCACGAGACATACCCACCGATGCATTGTATGATGTTGTTTATGATATCGTTGACAAGTTTGTTGTCTTCGACTTTGGTGAAATAGACTAGCAGATTTTTCCAAGATTGGGTCATGATGATCATGTCGTTTGCTCTGATCGCGTCTTTCAAAAGGGTATTGCGGTCAATGGACGCTTGGTCACGTGCGATCATCTGATCTCCGATTTCTTGGTGGATCATCATTAGCGTTCTGGAATAGTAGTCCGACGCTATGGAGTTAAACTGGCCTTCCGCTGTTGTGGCCAGCGCTAGCAGATCCTTGATCAAGTTGGGATAGACGGTCAAGGTGGAATGCACAAAGATCAACGCGAGGGTCTTGGACATGATGTTTCTGATGAACAGATCGTCCAGTTTGTTGCTGTCAATGATCGCCTTGAGATGCGTCAACACCACCTGGTTCAGCTTGGACTTTTGCGCATCGTCTAGCTGTGGCATTTGGTCGTTGATGATCTGGAAGGCAAAAAACTTGGCATTTGGTGAGATCTGATCGGACTGAATCAAATTGAGACACGTTTCCCACGCCTGCGGAGACGCCTTGATCTGGTTAATGAAATCCACTGCTTGGGACTTGAGCGAGGCGTCTGTGGTCGCCGAATAGGCTATTTCCACCGCCTGTAAGATCTGTTGTTCCATTAGCTAAAGAAAGAGTTGATCTTGTGAGGAAAAAAAGCGTGAAAAATTTTGGATTATGGACATCTACACCTATATAAAAGGTAAATACAGGTGGAAATCGCTGCTCCAAGCGCTATTTGACTCCCCTTCTCTGAACCAGCGTCTAGTGCCTGCACCAGTAAAATATCTGTAAAATTTGGACTTTGGCAGCCCAAAAATGCGCTTTTTTCACGCATCTATACGAATCTACATAGATTTTATATACAGTTTGGCTTTTTCACACATGTGCTAGACTGGTCTATTGAGTTGTAATAACATTAAAACAGATGTGCGAGCACAGTTTGAGAGTGTCCGAGGACGCAGAACACCCTGCCAACCTCATCTGCGAGCTGTGCCGTCTTTTCTACGACAGAAACTGGGTCACCGGCACGGGAGGCGGCATTTCCATCAAACAGGACAATCTGGTGTACTTGGCCCCGTCCGGAGTGCACAAGGAGCGCATGAAGCCAATGGACTTGTTCGTGATGGACTACGCGACCAGAGAGTATCTGGAGAAGCCGCAGCAGTACAAGCCCAGCGCGTGCACGCCGTTGTTCATGGCCGCGTACACAAAGCGCGCAGCGGGTGCGTGCATCCACACGCACTCGCAGTGGGCGGTCCTGGTCACGAAGATGTTCGACACGGAGTTCAGGATCTCCCACATCGAGCAGATCAAGGCCATTCCCGGCCACCAGTACGACAGCGAGCTGGTGATCCCGATCATCGACAACACCAACTTCGAGGAGGACCTCGAACAGAGTCTCAGCGAGGCCATCGACCGGTACCCGGACGCGGTGGCCGTGCTCGTGAGAAACCACGGGATCTACGTCTGGGGCGACAGCGTCTGGTCGGCCAAGCGTCACAACGAGGCCATCGACTACTTGCTCGAGTTGTACGTCAAAATGAAGATGTGTGGCATCTAGAGCGTCACAATCGCCATGATCAGGTCCCCTCGCACCACGACGGTGTGTTTAGTGTTTATCCGTAGAGTAACGTTCCATTTATTGTCAATTGCCAGTAAAACACCCTCCAAAGGCTCCTGTTCGAACTCTAAATCTCCGTTTTCGCGCGTCTTTTCGCCTGTGTCTCCGCCTGTGTTCCCGCCCAAGTTTTCCTCCTCGGCCAACAAGATTCGCACTCGCGTCTTGCCCGATTTCGCCAGCTCTGCGATGTCTTGCATGGGAGTCTGATCTGGAAGAATGCTCTACACAAGAGCGAGTATATAATTTTTCTCTCTATATGGATCTCTGCTCCTCTTCTGCTTCTTCTTACTGCTCTTGCTATGTTCAGATCCTCTGCTTCCCTGCTGCTCAGAAGACTGCAGTCGACACTCACTCCGCCAGCACATCTTACCCCGGAGGAGGTGCGCATTTTCACCAAGCTTTCCAGTGAGCTTCAGCCGTCGCATTTGACAATCCAGGACTTGAGCGGAGGCTGTGGCCAGCTCTATGCCATCGAGGTGACAAGCAAGGCATTCAACAACCTTACGATGATCAAGCAGCACAGACTGGTCAACGGCATCTTAAAGGAGGACGTGGCCAAGTGGCACGGACTCACGTTGAAGACGTCGAAGGATTTGTAATCGTCAGGAAGCACTCGTTTGCTTGACACTCTCTTGTTTATAGATTATGATAACACTACTATATTGGAACGAAACGAGAGTATCCGTCTTAGCAACTTAGGCGTGTACGGACTGTTCGTAGTCGTTACTGCTGCTTCCACTAAACCGAGACATACGTACTTAGCTCAGCGCTGACGCGTCTTTCTTTCTAAATATCCAAATTATTTACTGTACAGATGGAAGACGAGCTAGCTGTCTGGGCCGCAGCCCTTGAGCTTGAGACACTTCGGACTAGAGAAGAAACTCTCACGGCGTTCAACCAAATCAAAGCATCTACCAGTGATTTAACCGACCAACTTGACTCAATTAATACTTCCATCGCTAAACTGAAACACATGACTAGAACCAACGACTCTTTCATTAAAGAGCAGGTAGAGAAGAATGTACAAGAAGCTCTAGAAGACATAGATATCAGATTAGAAAGGAATACGATCAAGATCAGAAGCGTCGTCAACGATATCAATTTACTGCAAAGACAGCTAAATGACACCGAGGATCTTATTCATTCGCTGGTCAGAAGAGTCACAGCGTTGGAACGCGGTAACAGCTTACACAAAGAACAGAAGCAACAACAGCCGAAACAACGACCAATAAATATAAGAGTACAGAAACCTAAACAACAACATCGCGAGTGCCGCACCAGAACACTTATTTAACGTTTCTAGCGATATCAATGACTATCTCCTTGCTAGGAACCATGTTTTGCATCAACTCCAAGCGCTGATAATACATCCAATACATCGGCATGTATCTGTCGACAAACTGTTTAACCTGCTTATCAGTCATTCCACTGCCTTTCTTGCTGATCAAATCGTGCTCCTGCTGTTCTCTCCATTTATAAACATTATTGATATCATCGGTTTTAACACAAATGAAACAGTCAAATAGCTCCCAAATCTCGTAATATTTGGACAAGTTGTGGTTCAGTCTTAGAATATCTTCAATCTTGACCTGTTCAAATCGCGAGCTTATTGGCTTCCATTTCTCCAATAACTTCTCCTCACTTGGAATGTGCACATATCCATTGAACCATCCTTCAAAAATAACGATCTCAATTGCACTAAAATCAACTGAAACATAGCCCATCCGATCACCTTTACCTCCATTTTGAGACTTATCGTACTTAGGAATATCAACAGTGTCTCCCTTTCTGATACCTTCCATGCAACTGTGCAACAGCTTCAAATCATGTGTACCTGGCAATCCCCTACCATTGAGCATCCAGTCTTCGGGAAATTGCTTCTGTAATTCATTTTGCTCCTCAAAAGTTAGATAGAAATCATCCATCGAAAATTGGAATGTTTTATGACCCATTTTGTTTAATTGAGAAGAGATTTCGGTACAGTTAAACGTTTTACCCGATCCTTGAGGCCCACTGAAACCAACAATCACCTTCTTACCGCCATACAACTGTTTAAGAATGAAATCTAATGATATTTTACTTACTAAAGACATATTTACTATATGAAAAAGAAATGACTAAATTATGTTAATCAAGGCTCAGCATCCTTAGATAGCCTTTAATTCCTTCAATTTTGAAATCAATTCATCAACATCCTTGACAATGACACCCGGCTTTCTTGCTTCTGGTTCCTTCAATTCCAAAGTTTCCAATCTTGGGCTGATGTCGACGCCCAATTCTTCAACCTTCAAAACGTCAATAGGCTTCTTCTTAGCCTTCATCATTTTAGGTAATGAAACGAACTTTGGCTCGTTTAATCTCAAATCGGTCGAAATGACACATGGCAACTTACATTTCACAGTTTCAATACCACCGTCGATTTCTCTTTCAACCTCCACCGAGTCTTCACCTTCAATAAGGGTCACCTTGGCAGCGTTTGTTGCCTGAGACCAGTTCAGTAACCCTGCTAACATTTGGCCAACTTGGTTGGAGTCATCATCAATTGCTTGCTTACCTAACAAGACCAAATTGTTACCGTCCTTTTCGATAACTTGCTTCAAGATCTTACTAACGGCTAAAGGTTCAACTTCGGCATCGGTTTCAATTAATGTGGACTTGTCAACACCCTTGGCTAAGGCAATTCTCAGAATTTCCTTGGCCTTGGAAGGACCGATAGAAACCGCATGGATCGATTCTATTTGTGATTTGTGGTTCTTCTTGATCTTAACCGACTCTTCAATGGCAATATCATCGAATGGATTTATACTAAATTTAACACCAGAGGTTTCCACACCAGTTAAAGTCTTGTTGATTCTTGGCTTCAATGCAGCATCAATCACTCGCTTGATTGGCACTAAGATCTTAACACCACCCATTGCTGTATCTTAATAAAAATGACTCAAACTGTATCGGTGTTTGCTGGAAATCGTTGAAAAATTTAAATTCAAAAATTTCATCTGTCATTAAGGGCAGTTGCTCAGGACCCCGGAGTTTTTGATCAACATAATTCAAGTATCAAATTAGAGCTGGAGACACGAGCTTGTTTTCTACTATAACCACGAAGGTTGAGAGACAATTGAACTATATAGAAGGAAGAATTGGTTGCGATTCGAGAGCCTGGAAACCTTAAATCTCGTGCTCTTTACTTGTTCGGAGTTTGTTCATAACATTTCCGAACTTCAAAATGGTACCTCAATTTTAAACAAATCAAAAACTCCTGTTGTCTATATATATAAGTGTGTATATAAATTAATACCCATTTGTTTCACCTAATATACGTCTTATTAAGTGTAAATATCTCTCTACAGAGAATATGCCAATCAACCTCCCTGCATTTTTTCTTCCTATTTCTTTCTTCCCATTTAAATAACTCGTACATCAATTTCAAGTTCGGTTGAATGATGACGTTCAATCTGCGAACTCTGACAAACATATATGCCCTTGCGACACTGATGTTTAGTCTATTCATGACTTCGGCAATGCAAACTGTAGCCGATCTCGAAACACCCACTTGGCAATGACATAGCACTTTACCACTAGATTGGTAGACTTCATCAATGAATTTGATGACATCATCTAATGTAGAAGACAAGGACCCGATACCATCATCGTTGATATTTGGCAGTTTGATAACCTTCTTGACCTTAATCTCGTATGAAGAGTTTAGTAATTTTTGCCCTGGTGAGATTTGATAAATCTCACATCCACTGTTCGTAACAAATTTATCATACTTGATTTTATTAACCCATTCAATACTCTCCCCGACACTGATGATGTACTCGATTCCTAACCTAGTAATCATTGGTATACACATGGCATGATCAATAGAGCCTAGGTATAAATGCGGTAAAATTAAAGATGGTAAGGATCCATCAATCTCAATTAGAGACCCGCTGATATCGATTTGTTCCAATGGTAACATTGGCGTGTCAGGAAACGAAGGCCGTCTTTGAAGACTTGGAGGGGGTGGAGCCCCAAATTTACCTATTAAACCGCTACCTCCTCCACCAAATGTACCACTGCCACGTAATTGAACCACGTGATGTCCTGTAGGAGTTATAAAAGATCCTCCATTATTTGCATTACCAGTAGAACCAACAGAATTATTCCTTGAACGGTTATTTGGCTTTAACATTGCTTGTCTTATAATTATTTTGTCGTTTTCAAAATCTTTGTTTGAATGATTAATTGGTGAATACTGAATTAGGATTGATTCCAATTTAACTAACAAACCATAGTCACTTTTGAATAAAAAGAATGGTCTGCCGAATTCTTTGTGTAACTTCAAAATGGCCTCATCAACCGATATCCCAAATGAATATATTATCAAAAATAATGTTAACAAAGATGATTCTGTATAACCATCAGAACAGTAAATTAAACATGGTAACTTGGAATTGCATGAGTAATATAGAAATTTCAATAAATTGATGATGGACAAAATATTATCAATTGATAAGTCAACTGCTGATAATGAACCTGAAACTGGGAAATTAATCTCTAGAAGATCATTTTCATCCATTTTTTTGGAAAACAACTGTTCAATTTCTTCTAATGATGGTATTCTTGATTGTTCATTACAATAAATTAAAATTTTCCATTTGGTCTGGGGGGAGTTAATTAATAAATTATCGATTTCTTCATGAGTCTTGTTCAGGAAATTTTCTTTCGTTAGTTTAACAATCGAGCTTTTATTGAAATTGGTATAATTTGGAAATCTTCTACCCTCATCATGTATAATTTCAATTTGACTATCATCAATCTGATTTATAGAATGGTTAGATTTCAGTTTCATCTTCAGACACTCATAGTCGGTTATATTACCCAACCATATGTTATTATTCAATGGTGTCGCGCTAGACATTTTGGATATTTCTAATCTTTCCTTATAAAGGTAATTTGAATCCCAATTGTTGAAAACATGAACGTCATATTCTGAGCATAATTCTAAATTCTTCTTCATGGAACAGTCGATTGACAAATTCTCAATTGACATCAATTTGCTATCAATCAATTTTGATTCATTCAAATTGGATATGATCAGTGTATTAAACTGCGCGCTCTTTGATGAGTGCTTATAACTTGAATTCAGTTGAGCCAAATTCAACAATCTTGATAATGGTAAACACTTACAATTATTGCTTGAATGATAATTTGAAAAGCAGTAAACAAAGAAATGTGAGATGTTACTGATTTTGTTGACTTGACTTGAGAAATTTCTTAGATTGATACCCGATATTGGGTCCAGATTGATGAATTCTGGCAGTAGCTTCAATTCAATGATGTCTTTCCAGAGCTGGTCCAATGAAACCAAATTAAGAATCTGCGGTGGTATAGTTTCTAAAATGTACATTTGAAAATCTTCGTAATCGTTCAATGGCAGTAAAATTGACTGGGGCAAGACGGAGCCCTTTATGAAACCGGTTGTTTCGTAAATTGAGTTGGAGTAGAAGTCGGTTCCTGGGGCTCCTTCGATATTTCCGCTGACATCGCACGATCTGACAGGCATCAGGAATTTTGCATTCTCGGGCGGATCAAACAGTGTCGAGTCAATGGCGGGGATTGTGGTCGAGTCAAATGTGATGATTCTCGGTTTGTTCAGATCCTGCTGTTTGTTGAGGAAGAAGTTGATTTGACCGAAGTTGTTAGGGTTCAAGCCGTGTAGCCAGGGGAACATGATGTCGACCTGGGGCAAATCTGTGGCATAGTACGACCGCACCAAGTCAACGAAATCCTCCTGGCTGATTATCCTGACGCCGCTGGGCAGCGACGACTGGTTCAGCAGCTGGAACCTGTTGATATCGAAAGAGTCGAACGTCAACATCTGCAAAGCAAGCTGTTTCGACTGCATTTTGCCCTCTCGCAACTGCGACTTCAACATTGAGAACTCCACGCTCATTTTCGACCGTATTTTCGACGCGTCGTCCATCATCTGGTTGGAGCTGTTCAGTCTCTTAGACGAGCGTCGCCTCTGCTGCACGCCGCCGTCCTGCAGATACGCCGCCGCGTCGTCGTCGTCGTCCTCCGCGTCGCCATCCTCGATCGCATGGGGCAAGTGCGCCATCGTCGGGCCGTCCGTGTGCTTCAACAACGGGACTACCACTCCGCATTCCTCATGCTCAGATTGTTTTTCCGTCTGCACCCCCAAACGCGTGCCCCCGTCGCCGCACTCCGTCACACTAATCACCGGCGCGTCTAGAACTGCCTCGCTCATCTCTGATAACACCTCGGCCCTGTCCAGCACGGCCCTCGACGACATAAAACGCGTAATTCACTTGGTTTCCAATGATAAATAACACAAGGAGACCATGCTCAACAGAATAGAATTTATTTTTGCCTTCCTATCGGCTGCGCCACCGATAGCGAGAATGCGCCACATTGGCTGGCGATTTTTTTCCACAGCCAAAAAGCTGGAAAGCTGAAAATTTTCAGCTATTGGAGATACAGAAGGTGTTTGCTAGTTTGCACGCGCGATGTCGAGACAGTTGAAGGACGTTACTGTGAAGCTTATTGTTGGAGCCGGGAAGGCGGCGCCAACGCCGCCTGTGGGTCCGGCTTTGGGGTCGAAGGGTGTGAAGGCCATTGATTTCTGTAAGGAGTTCAACGCTAGAACTGCACACTATAACATGGACGTACCAATTCCTGTGAAGTTGGTTGTCCGGCCAGACAGGACGTTCAGCTTCAGTCTGAGATCGCCTTCGACGTCCTGGCTGTTGCTGCAGCTGATCGGCAAGGAGAAGGGTGGTGACACGATCGGCAAGGGCAAGTACGCCAAGCAGGGGTATCTCGGAGAGATCAGTCTTAAGCACGTGTACGAGGTGGCGCTGATCAAGAAGACAGACGAAACTCACAAGGACATTCCCTTGAAGGAGATCTGCAAGTCCGTCGTGTCCACTGCTAAGACATTAGGTATTAATGTTGTTGTGTGAGCGGAGCTTCGCCTACGCACACTTGTATATATACACATATAGAGGAAAATACACTTATTGAGGCTTCCTAGCAACAGCAGCGGCGGCGACGGCAGCGACAACGACAGCAGCGACACACGCTTATTTGCGCTTCTTCCGCTTCTTGTCGTTATTGCTGCTGGCGTTGCCGTCAGCACGACGTTTGCCAGCAGCAGGCTGCTGCATCTCCTTGTGAGTTAGTCTTTCGTAGATCAACACATAGGCGCCAGGATCGCTCAATGCAACGTTCGATCTGATCTTGTTGACGTATTCGTCGTCATAAGTAGACCATGAGCCATCCTGCTGCCTGCAGTGCGCAATGTAGTGTCCCGAGCTGACGCTCCTGCCCTGATGCACAATGACACTGGTGAGTTTGTACATTGTTGGCTCATCCATCGAAGTAGTGAATTGCGTCAAGTTTAGGTATTCAGGATAGGTGACATTGGCCTTGACTTTTTGCGACTGCTGTCCATTGAATCTAAACCGCTTGAGATGGATCGATAGGGTTTCAGGCGATCTGGATATTGTGGATATTTTGATGGCGTTGGTCTGTTTTTTACAATGTTCACAGATGTATCCCGACTGGTCTCTTTTGTCAGTTTTCAAGACTTCGGGAGTGAAAAAGTCGTTGATGGAGTTCTCAATGGAATAAGTTCTAGTTGGGTGGTCGTCATCGTCACCACCGTCTGTTATGCTATTATTGGAATGTGTATTTGAGCTTGCCTCGCTTGTGCCGCCGTTTGAAGAGGTTATTTTGTTACTATTAGCAGGCTGTGGCTCAGGCGATTGGGATTGTTTCCTTCTCTCTTCGTCTTGAGCAAGTGATATCTTGTGATTCAATAGATCAATCAACTGAATTTTGGATTTCTTGTCATTTGATTTACAATTCTCAATCTGGTTCTTCAATTTGAACAAATCCTTTAGTTCAATCAATAGACTTGAAGTCTTTTTCCTCCTGTTATCCAACGTCAAAGACAAATCATAGAATTCTTGCTGAGTGATGGAGATATAGCCACAGCTTTTACATGTGACCGATTGATCCAACAGTCCACCAAAAATGTCATATATAATGGACTGGTTCAATTTGACACCTTTAGGGGTCGAATCTTCTTGCAGTCTTGACATTAGGGACATCAAATACTCATGGGAATCTTCCTGCTGCCATTCTGACATCATGCAATTGATATCGTCCAATCTGCTGATTAGTGTTTTTGGATTTATGTGTAGCAATTTCCTTTCGTGTCCGATTCTGTACATTTTGGCAATCGTCTGGGCCAGCGTTTTGGTGACCGACTGATCGCTGAGTATGCTTTTGTATTTACCCTTTTGGACGTCCAACAAGTAGTGACACAAGGATGGAATGTGACATAGGGCCTGTATAGCGGAGTTTGTGTAGCACGTGACCCCATGGTTGATCAGCCCTAGCGAGTTGTGGCCCTGGGCAAAGTTGTCCCACGACTTGTTTATGCGACTGGACCCGTTGGATCCTTGGTTGTTCGCCAGCTCGTTTAGATCGTAGAAGGACGCTAGCGGCGTTTTCTCCTTGGCGAGCGAGAGCGTGGGGTCGTCCTCGGGCGACGTTGGCGGCGTTTCCTTAGAAGGCGTTGGAGTGGGGACACTGGGCACGACGACGTTGAGGTCCTCTTTGAGATCGCGCTTCAACGCGGCGATGTCCTCACTGGAGGACGAAGACGAGGAGCTTGAGGAATCTGAGTCCGCGCCCGAGTCCGAGTCTGCGTCTGACCCAGCATCCTCAGCATCCTCCACGTCTGCGCCCGCCTCGAAGTCCGCGTCGTCCTCCTCGCTGTCGTCTGCGTCTGGGCCTGCTTCGCTCAGACGATCCGAGTCCACGTCCTTTTGCTCAGGACTTTCGAACGAGTCCTTGGCGTCCACGAACTCGTCCTGGCTGACGTCGCGGTCGCTGCCCGACTCGTCGTCCTCCGCCTGTATGCCGTTCGACTGCAGGAGCAGCCTCCTGAGCCGGGCCTGCTTGTCGTCCGCACCCGCGGCCGCCTTACTGACCTTCTTGCCGTGCTCCTTGCCGCGCTCATCGGCGCTGGCGCTGCCCCTGGCGCGCTCCTGTCGGCCGTACTTCTTGCCCGCGTACTTCAGCACCGCGGACGCGAGCGAGGTCGGCTTCTCCACCGGCTTCTCCACCGGCTTCGGCTCCCTCTCGCGGCTCTTGGCCCTGCTCGTCTGTTTACCCTTCTGAGCCCGGAAAACCACGTACGACGACGGCTTCAGCGCCGTCTTCTCGGGCACGCGCGCCGCCCCAAACTCCACCGGCGTCCCCAGAACCCTCTCAGCCAAGTGCGAGCGCGTCGGCCCCGACGAACGGCTGTTTTTCCTCGCCATTCTGCTCTTGCGCTATGTGTCTGCTCAAAAAGGAAACGCGTCTTGCATCTAGGGGAAAAATTTTTTAGTCCCAGGGAGTCAAAAACCAAGACAGGGCAACATTCTCGCCCGCTTACGTAAGCCCGTCTCCCGCATCCAATCTGTAGGTCATAAGCAAGATATGGCGATGAAGTTCACGGTGTGCGCCAACTCGGCGGGCCAGATGCGGTTCCTGCGGTGGAACGAGACGGTGGACGGGCGCGACGCGGTGGTGCGCGCGGTGCGCGCGCACATTGCGGCGCTGGCGGGCTCGCAGGCGCACTCGCAGGTGGCGGCCTACGACGCAACCACGCAGATCGTGCTGCGCAGGTACAACGGCGTGTACTTCGCGGTGGGGATCGGGGCGGACGACGACGCGCTGTACGAGCTGAGCAAGATCGCGCGGCTGGTGCGGCGGCTGGACGCGCGCTACGCCAACGTGTGCGAGCTGGACCTGGTGTACTCGCTGCCGCAGCTGCCGGCGCTGTTTGATGAGATGTAGAGTAAATGTGTATTATACTATAAATTACTAGACACTTAGTTGTTACCCTTTGGGGCTTCCTTGAAGGAGATGGCGGCCTCTTCGTTCATGGAGGAGATGATGGTGACCAACAATTCCTTACCGTCGTCGAAGTCGGACTGCATCTTCTCGCCCAATTCGCCTTCTGGAGCAGTGACGTCTTCCTTCATGTCACCGTCGTTGTTCATCAAGACGAGGAAACCGTCGTCGATGTCGATCAACTGGAATTCGGATCTCTTGACGACTGGAACCTCCATGTTGTGGGTGGATGGAGACAAGTCTTCCAACTTCTTACCGGTGAAGATGTCGGTGGCAACCAAGTGGACCTTGGCGTGACCGTGCTTACCAGTCTTGGAGGTGGACATGTCGATGATCTTACATGGTCTGCCCTTGATGACAACGTGACCGTTCTTTCTCAAGGCGGAACATTGCATTGGGTAGGTCAAGGAGGAACCGGCATCGGCAACGTCGAAATTGTGTTCTTCTTCAGCCATCTTGTGTGATTTGAAACTAATGTAAAGAGAAAAGAGAGAAATGGAAAAAGTGGATGAAAAAAAATTTTTTTTATACTCATCAGAAGACTACAACAACACTTAAAATATACAAAAAGCAGCTGGCTACAAAGAAGTTGGCGCCGTTTTCTGCTGCCAGCGCGCCGGCGTGCCGCGCAGCCGCCCCACAGGTGCGCTCAGAGTGTGCAACGCATTCGTAGCTTTCGAACAGTACTATCCACGCCGGCGCCGCGCCGCCGCGCACCCCAAATAAACCCTCCTTTGCTCCCGTCAACCCTCAAAGCCGGGTAACCCTCGTTTTCTCCTCAGTCTGAAAAACCTCCTCCATTGTTTGATTGACACCATCTGTTCGAACTCGGGTCTTCTGATCATGCCCGAGTTGCAGCAGTGCACCTCCTGCAAGTTTTTGCGGAATTGCGAGCGGTAGATCACCATTTCAAGATGGTTCAATTCGATACTGGGAATTCCGTTTATTCTGAGGACCCGCAAGTCACCCAATTGCACCAACTTGGTCCAGATGTCGTTGATGGTCACGAGCCTCAACTCCTCGGAGTTGAAACAGTCCAACTCCAGAACGCTGTCGCTCCAATACAGACCCTCTTCGTCGCCGTGCGTAATCTCGAAATCCTTACTCAACTGGATGTAGCTCAGGTCCAGCACCTCCAATTGGGTACATTCGTTGAGGAGATGCAGAATGTATCCGATGGGAATGTCCTTGTTGAAGGACTCGCCACGGAGGAAGTAATTCTGGATGGGGTGGTTGAACCACGCGGATTGAGGTTTCTGCTGAGCCAAATGGGCCTGTTCACTGCTGCTGTCAACATCATGAGCATTCTCGCTATGGCTTACAGCTAGGGTGACCCTCTTCTTCTTCTTTCTGTGCAAGACCCGTTTGAAGTAGTTCTTGACCTTGTTCTCGTGCTCGGTGAGGTTCAAGCTCTGGACTACGCTGTTATTGGATCTCGTTCTCGAGGCTTCAGGTAAGGCCAGCTTATTCCTGGGGAACCCTGCAAAACTGTTCCTGCGTCGGCCCATCGAGTAAAAGGGGTGGTTTCTGTACTTCCAGTCCTTCCAGCCGGCCAAAATCGGCCGCTCACCGCCTAGCAAATTCTCCACCACGTTGATGTTGCCAAAGATGAGGTGGTTCTGGAACTTGACTTTCTCCTCGTCGCTCAACTGTATAGGGTAGTCCAGCTTGGACAAATCGAGCACCTTCACCAGTGGGGCCAATTGGTCGTTCTGTATAATGGTAGTAACAAACTGTCCCAATCTATAACTTGTATGAATTTTGGGATGCTTGTACAAACTGCGCAACGACGCCCAGTAAAGATTCTTGTTCACGAACAAACACTCGTACAGGGTCCTCTGGTCGTTCTCCAACTGCTTCATGATCAAGCATTTGATCTCCATGGGCAATTTGTCAAACGTCATCACGGGCTCACACGACCGTTTGGACTTGATGCTGTAGTTGTCGCTGCTGCTTGTCGTGGCGTCTATAATTCTCTGCTTGATGCTCGACATGCTTATCAACTTGCCTAACTTCTTGCTAGCTGGCGGAGCAAGCGATTCGTCCTTGATGAGTGACCGATACGGAGGTAGTTTCGGAGTTTCCTTCTTGGGTTCCGCTGGCTTCTGGTACCGCTTGATAGGAACCTGGTTGGCGTACAGCGGCATGAGCGCGTTCTCTATGCGTTGTAGATGCCTGGCCAATATTTCGTCCTGACTGATTTGAAACTGTGGATCGGATTGCTTATCTATATCCATGTCCGCAGGGGGCCCTGCAGCTCTCTCAGAATGTGCAGTCAACACAGTGGAGCTGCTGGGGCCCGCGATCGCCGATGGCAAGAGCGTTGTCATTTTCTCGGCCTCCAAACGCGTCTCTGTTAAAGCTTCTCTGCTAATCAAGGGATCACATATAAGCCCTTAATTACAATGATACTATTTTTTTTTAGCAATGCGGGGGAGAGACTCTAAAAAAACGGTTTCTAAAGAAGTTTATAAAAACCAAGCGTCTAAATCAACCCAGCGAAGTCCGCAGCCGACTCCTCGATCAAACCATCGGACTCCTCGTGCAAATTCATCCATCTGACGTTTTCCAACGACGAAGTTGACCTGATTATCGGCACCTGCTCAGCACTCACAATCAGACAGATGGCATCGTAGCCACCGGCCCCAGGCACAACACCACCCAGGACACCCTGCAGCTCCCAGCATTTGTCCAAGAGCAGCGTCTGCGGTTCTGGCTCGATGTCGGCGCCGCTTTCGCCGGTGACCAGTCTGAACTGCGATCTGATAGTTTCGATCGCCTCAACTATACTGTAAACCTCTGGGAATTGCTGCTGGACAGTGTGCGACTTGAAATCAGAGGCCCTGTGTTTGGAAACATACTGGAGCAGCAGCTCGTATCTTTTAGGATCTAGCTGCGACAGTCTTTCCAGCTCCTTGAGACCATTCATCACAACAACGTTGTTTTCATTGAGGGTGCGCCACACTTCGGCCGATTTGGCAGGCTCGCTAGCCCTCCATTGGTTGACCTTGGAAACCATCTTGGGCGTCTCAGAGCCGCCCTGAACATCGCCCATCATCAAGGTGAACCCAGGAGGCAGCTTGCAAGGCTCAGCGGTCATTTTCCAGTCCGTTTCGTCCACGAGCCTGACCAGCTCGTGTGCAAACTGGGAATTGTCGACCGCTAGCAAATCGTTGATCAACTTGGGGTCAAATCGCTGGTAGATGATGGAGCCAAAGGTCGCGCTGGCCACGTCAAACCCAGACCCGATTTTACCCTGCGCCTTGCAATGGCTGATCTGCGATAAATTATGCACCTTGGTTTTCCACTTGAGGTCTGTAACGTCAAACGGTTCATACAGGACACTCAACAGAGCCGCCGTCAAGGACGTCACCAAGCCTGCGCTGGAGCCCAAGCCGGTTTTGTTCACCTGGGTGATTTCCTCGCCGTGATACATGAACTCTCTACCGGTGCTGCTGACCTTTTTGACGGAGTTGATTTGCGAGTGGTACTCATCGTCTGAAAACATGCTAACCTCGTATACACCTTGGATCTTACCGCGCGTCAGCTCCTCCACGTACAGACACACGATCTCAATGACACTTTCCACAAACGGGTTCCGCGACCCTTCTGTTTGCGCCCCGTCTGTGTAGACCCAGAGGCCGTTCTTGAATTGCGGTGATTTCACGCTGATGGTCAATCTGCCGTCTGCGCTCTCCTTTTTCTGCACCACTGCATGCATTCTGGCCGAGAGAGCCACCACCAACGCGCGGTACTGCGGCTCCAGCACCAGATAGCCCCCTGCAACAATCGCCTTGCCTGTGGAGCTGTAGCACTTGGCCATGATGCTTTGAAGACAAACGCGTCAACGTGTGTAAAGATTTCCTGTATAGAAAATTATCGTTCCTCATAGCGGTAATGGAGCAATTGCTAAACAAGGCCAGCTCGACTCTTGTCACGTTTGCGGTCAGATCCGGGTTCCAACTGGCCTCTGGATACGCGGCCAAGACGATTTCTGCCGTTCTCGAGCGTGTGCCCGAGAAGGACAAGCAGAACCTTTTGCGACTCAAACGGGAATTGCAGTTCAAGATCGAAATCGTATCCAACGCCATGCAGTTGATCGAGATGGAGTCGGTCAAATCAGGGATCGAAGGCCTGGACCAGCTATTGGACCTGTCGCGCGATCTCAACGACAGTATCGAGGAGTATCAGAAGGACTTGCAGGACATTGACGAACAGTCCAAGGGCAAAGACCTCACGCAAGATAAGGTCAATTTCTTGAGAGCGTATATGAACGGGCTGTTGACCAAGCTGGACAAGTTCGTGCCCTTTATTCAGCTAGTGTTGACGCTTAACTCGCAGACCAAGTACCAGTTGAGCCAGTTTGCCAACGTCGTCTCGCCAAACAGGTTTGTCAATGCCGCGAGCATGATCAGTGAGTCGAATCAGAAGTTCGACCAGGACGGCACGGAGGACCTGCAAGTTGGATACGACTTCAACGTGACGTTGTACGACGTGTTCTACAACCACAACGTCGCCAAAGAGGACGAATCGTTCATCATCTGGAAGGAGAAATTCACCAAGTGCCAGCTGAAGATCATCAGATGTGTCAACTCCGAGCTGGATTACGTGTACCAGATCAAGCTGGTCGAGGATTTGGACGACGGCCGCTACCACGACGAAACAGAGTCTGAGGAACGTTGTTTCGACCTGAGACAGATCTCTAAGGTCTTTTTCAGCATCTCCGGCAAGTTATTGAAAATCGATGGCAGATCTTCCCCTGTTCTAGTCTTGAAAATGAACAAGTTGTCCAAGGAGGAGTTGAACGACCCCAAGGCCTACAATGCCTTGGACGGAACCAAGGACGAGAACTTCTCCTGGTGCGCCATAGGCGATTTTGAACCCTTGCCCGATTCAGATTCCGATTCTGACTCTGATAGTAGCGAAGAGTACAAAGACGGTGACGAAACAGTGGAGAAGGAACTGGAAATGCAAAACCAGAGAGAACCAGACTTCCCAAGCGTCAAAAAATCCCCATTGGCCATCCTCGAATATCTAATCAGACTCTGTGCCTTGCAAAGTCAAGACCAAACTCCAATAACCAAGGCTAGCGACGATCGTTTGATGAGTTATCTAGCTGATGAAACCGATTTCAAATCCCAAAATGGTACGTCCAATTTGAACACAAAGTTGAACAGTTTGAGGATTTAGCTAGAGTGGCAACATCTAGATAGGTGTAGGTCTTTCCGTTTGTTTGTAACCCTTTTTTCGAATTCCAACAATTACAGTGGTTTTATTATGCTGAGCTTACGAAGACAGATGCTGAGCATTTGTTTGCTTCCTCTCTATGGGAAAAAAATTATTCAAATTCCAGTAATCTGTGAAGATCCATCTTGCACATCTAACTGCGTGAACAAAATGGTCGACATTGCTGCTAAGATCAAGGAGATCCAGGAGGAGATGGCGCGGACCCAAAAAAACAAGGCCACCGAGTACCACTTGGGGCTTTTGAAGGGTAAGTTGGCCAAATGGAGAAGAATGCTTCTAGAACCAGAACCAGGATCTTCTGGTGGTGGGGGAGGTAAAGGGTTTGAAGTTCAAAAGACCGGTGATGCCAGAGTCTGTCTTATAGGTTACCCATCTGTTGGTAAGTCTTCGTTCTTGTCGAAAGTTACCAAGACAAAGTCAGAAGCTGCAGCATATGAGTTCACAACCTTAACCTCGGTGCCGGGTGTTTTGGAGTACGAAGGGGCCGAGATCCAGATTGTCGATTTGCCAGGTATCATCAAGGGTGCCTCAGAGGGTAGAGGTAGAGGTAGACAGGTCGTGGCCACTGCCAAGACCGCCGATTTGATTTTGATGGTTTTAGACGCCACCAAGTCAAATCAACAAAGACAGCACTTGGAAAAGGAATTGGAAGCAATCGGTATCAGGTTGAACAAGGAGAAGCCAAATATGAGTATCAAATTGAAGGGTACCGGTGGTATCAAAATAAACTCCATTTCACCACCAAAATTCTTAGACGATAAGATGATTTTGAATATCCTCAAAGACTATAAAATCTTAAATGCAGATGTTATGATTAGAGATCCAAATGTCACAGTTGATGATTTAATCGACACGATAAATGAAAAGCACATTGTGTACACCCCATGTCTTTACGTTTACAACAAAATTGATGCTGTTTCGTTAGAGGAAGTTGATAAAATTGCCAGAGAACCAAACACAATTGTTATGTCATGTGAAATCGATTTAGGTTTACAAGATGTTATTGATGAAATCTGGTATAGGTTGAATTTATTAAGATTATACACAAAGAGGAGAGGCTCCCCACCTGATTTCACAGGTCCAATGGTGGTTAGACACGACTCATCAATTGAAGATGTGTGTAACTCGATCCACAGAGATTTCAAAGATCAATTTAAATATGCATTAGTTTGGGGGTCTTCTTCAAAATTCGGTAATGCACCACAAAAATGTGGTCTTAACCATAGAGTTCACGATCAAGATGTGGTGACAATTGTCACTAAATAATTTTATATCTTTTTAATCAATTCTTCTAATTTTGAATCCCACTTATCTATTTGATTTTCTATCTGGTCTAATTTTAAATTCAATTCATTCAAGAATTGGTTAGAATTAGATGTTTGGATAACGATGCTGTTTATGCTTTTTAGCCTCTGGTAAATCATTGGAATTATTTTATCGAATCTTGGAATTTCTTGAACTCTCTCATACAATTTCATTAATTTATAATCCGATAAATGGTCGGTTTCGTTTCTTCTGTTTTTGACGGAATCTTCGTACTGGTCTAGCATTCTGCTAAAATTTGACTCAATCTCGTTAATTGATTCCCCGTCGCCATCTTTGATAATTAAATCAACTTTCCTGTACAAATCATCGATGATATCCTTTAGTGAGATTGCCGAAGAAGAAGCAGATAATTGAGCATAATTCAATTCTAATTCACCCACCCTTGAGTCAAAATTGGTTATCAATTGCGCTTCAGCATCAGTAGTTTTATCAGCTCGTGAGATAGCTACTGTTTCATTTGTTTGGTTTGACATTTCATTAAATTTGTCATTCCAGTATGTGATCCATTTAGAGTCTGTAATTTTAACATCAGCAAATTGGTCAATCAAACCATCAACGGATTTAACTAATTCATCATTTTTACCTTCAATATCCAGATCAATCTCCCTCTTCAAAGACGTTAATTCTCTCTGCAAGAGCTGGAATTTCAACAATCGTTCGTTTAATTTATCCTTAGGATCCTCGCGCACTCGTCCCTTATACAGAAGTCTGTTTTTAAGTGTATTCTCGAGCTCTGTCAAATGTTCTCTAGCTCTGGGAATGGTGATTGACGCGTCTTCCTCTATCAACACACCATTTGTGTTGGAGTGCAAAGATGACGCGTCTTTGGCGCGGGAAAGCTGTTCATCTTTCAGAAGTTCGCTCTTCCTGGGTGGTATATACTCTAGCACTTCGTCCTCATCTTCATCTGCGGGTATTTCCTCAGTATAGTAATCGCCTGTCATTGTTAAAGATCCCAACAGTAAATACTTACATACACACTACAGTTTTTTTCGCTCAGCAGATCTTTACAAAAATCGTTAATTCTATACACATACAAACTCTTTACAAATTGGCCATGATGACGTCGCGGACTTTTTCATCAATAGCGCCAATTTTGTACAAATACGCCACCAAGGACTTGACCAAAAGAACGATGTCATTTGGACCTAAATTGATGATGATATTCTGCAAAACCTTTCCGACAGAAACGTTATGGGTGGAGACAAAGGTCTCGTAGTAGAGGTAGGAGAAAGATCCCATTAAAAACTGGCAGTCCATTCTGTCGGTCATACCACCATGACCTGGGATGGTATCGCCAAAATCCTTGACGTTGAAGGCACGCTTCAAGCCCGAGGCGAAGAAGCCGCCGAAGGGTGCGATCAAGGAGGCGAAAATGGAGATCACCATAGTGTGGAAGTAGATCGGCTTGAGACTGAGGTAATCCACGTGCAAGACGTCCACGAGGAAGCTAGGCAACTTGTACATCTGGTGAATGAAGACAGGATTCGGATCGCAGTTGATCTGGTCGAAACAGGTGGTGTATATGCTGTCGTGAACGGGACAGATGAAGTAGTTGATGTTGGAGAAGATGTAGGTGAAGGCGATGGACGAGAGCATGGTGCAGGCCCAGGCGCCGACAAAGCCCTCGACGGTTTTCTTGGGCGAGATGGAGATTAGCTGGGTCTTACCAAAGCTGATACCGCAGATGTAGGCGAAGATGTCGTTGACAACGACAAGGCCCGCAGGCACGATAAACCAGAAGATGCCGTGGTAGATGTTGGAGACGATGCAGTGGCCCTGCAGAATGACGAGGAGAAGCGTCATGTGGGTGATGCACAACTGGGAGAACTGGAACATGAGCGAGCCCTTGCGCAAGGAGGCGACAAAGCCTACAAAGCCCATCACATACAGACAGTAGCAGATGAAGCCGTGGTGCATGATGATGTTGATTCCGACGACGTTGGCGAAGTCGGAGAAGAGATAGTTGGTGAGGAAGTACTTGACGACGTATCTACCCTCAAGATAGAAGACGGTGGTCAGCAAGAACCACCAGTTGAGCAGTCCCGTGTACTTCAACTCCTGCGCCTTCGCGTTGAGCAGCGTGATGCCAATGCACTCCTTGAACACCAGGATCTGGATCACCAACACACACAACACAGTCCAGAACTGTCCTGAAAAAAGCACCAGGAAGAACATCGCAGCCATGATGAGTGTCCAGGTGGTTCTGACGATGAACGTCTGCTTCTTCTTCTCGTACTCCGAGGCGGGGGCAGTCTTTGCGCCCGGCGCAGCCGGCACAGCCGGCTGCGGGTGGTCTGTTTTCGCTTTCACTGCGGCGGCGGCCGCGGCCGCGTCGCTCTTGGTTTCGCCTGGCATGGTTTCGGGTCGTGAGATTAGCAAAGGAGGTGGAAACAGCACAGACGAGACACGCACAGTCCTTTTAACCAAACACTGTCAAGCACAGAAGCAAACAAGACACCCTAAATTCCAGTGCACATGTGAAATTTAAGGCGAGGTAAAAATTTTCGTCTCG
This sequence comes from Saturnispora silvae, assembly GCA_030579555.1. Taxonomy (NCBI): domain Eukaryota; kingdom Fungi; phylum Ascomycota; class Pichiomycetes; order Pichiales; family Pichiaceae; genus Saturnispora; species Saturnispora silvae. The sequence continues at coordinate 132,794 of JAKTRE010000005.1, read as the reverse complement.
CCAAATCACGACAAGATAATAAGTAACAACCCGGCAACGATTAGTCCTTTGCTCTCTTTTGACCAGTGCTCAGATGGCTGACAAGTACGTGCATCTGGACCGTGCGGGGCTCCTAGAGGCGATCGATGACGGGGTGCAGGAGGTCAACCGGCTCCGGGCGCGGATCCGCGCGCTGGAGGCGCAGCTCGAGACGCAGGGCGAGCCGGACGCCAAGCGCCAGCGCCACTGGAAGGACAACACGGACGCGCTGGTGCTGCGCAACGCGGAGCAGCGGCAGTACCGGCAGTACGAGTTGGCGCTGGACCGCGTGCGGTCGTTCTATGCGGAGCAGCACGAGCGGCAGACGGTGGCGTTCAACATCCAGGCGCGCATCAACTTCAAGACGAAGGTGCGGGGGCGGATGACGATCTGGGACGCGCTGGTGAAGCTCAACGAGCTCCTGGACGAGTCGGACCCCGACACGGAGCTGTCGCAGATCGACCACGCGCTGCAGACGGCGGAGGCGATCCGGCGCGACAAGAAACCGCGGTGGTTCCAGCTCGTGGGGCTCATCCACGACCTGGGCAAGTTGCTGTACTTCTTCGACTCGGAGGGCCAGTGGGACGTGGTGGGCGACACGTTCCCCGTGGGCTGCAAGTTCTCGAAGCGCATCATCTACAACGAGTACTTCAAGAACAACGTGGACGCGAAGAACCCGCTCTACGCAACCAAGTACGGGATCTACAAACCGCACTGCGGGCTCAGCAACGTGATGCTCTCGTGGGGCCACGACGAGTACATGTACCACTTGGCCAAGGAGCAGAGCACGCTGCCGCCCGAGGCGTTGGCGATGATCCGCTACCACTCGTTCTATCCGTGGCACTCGGAGGGCGCGTACTCGTACTTGATGAACGAGCACGACAAGGAGATGCTCGAGTGGGTGCGCGCGTTCAACCCGTTCGACCTCTACTCGAAGAACGACATCCGCTACGACATCGACGAGCTCAAGCCGTACTACATCGACCTCATCAACGAATTCTTTCCTAAGCACATCGTCGACTTCTAGGCGCGCAGCGTCGCAGACGCTCATGTAAACTACGTACACTTAATATTAACGATTTTAAATTATTACAAAGAAGAGAAACGCAGTGTGAAAAGCAAAGTGTGTATGGGTCGTGGTATATATAGTTCATGATGTTGGCGATGCCAGTCCGCGCAGAGATTAGACAGTTGGTAGGAGATTAATCATACCGAAATGCTGTTCAATGTTGTATGGACCTGGCTGTTTCCAGTAATCATCGAACGTGGTCAAAATCACAACGTCCGTGCTGTAGTCGTCGAAGATAGATTGCAATGCGATCTTCTGGTTCTCGGCACTAGGAACGTTGTTACCATTCACATTACCCTCGTGAGGGTACCCGGTTTCAGTAACAACAATCTGCTTGCCACCGCAAAGTTGATCAACAATTTGAACTTGGCCCTTAACGAACACACCGGCCTGGTCAGCGGAAAAACTTGGTGCAAAATATGAGTGTGGGTTGACACCAACAAAGTCAATCTCACTAGCAGTACACAATTCAGGGTTGTTTTCAAAGGAAACTGGTGGTTCACTTGTGGTGACCTGACCAGTGTAACCCGCGTTTCTTAATTTACCCTTGACTTCTGAAATCTTGGCAATCAATGCATCAACAGTACAGAAGTTGGAAATGATGGCTTCGTTACCAATGGTGAAATAAGAGAACAGAGACCAATCGAAACCAGCACCACCAGAGGTGATGTAACTGATGAAATTGTCAACTGGAGCATCAATGGAATCAGCGCCGTCTTGAGAAATCCAGAAACCTTGGTTAACCTTAATACCTAACTTGGCAGCAGCTGGTAAGATGGTTGTCATGTAGTTACAATCAGTACCGTAAACTCTGACTTCCTTGATACCCTTGGACAAGATCAATGATAAGTCACTGTAAACATCTAAGTATGTCTTACAACTGTTATCATTGGCATATGGTGAGTAAACAATAACCTTTGGAACTTTGGTTAGGTAATCTTGGTTAACTGGTGGGGTGTTGTCATCTGCAGGAGGAGCAGCAGTGGCAGTGGAAGCAACTGGGGTGAAAGTAGGAGTCTGGATAGTTTGAGCTTGGGTATTGGTAACCTCAACGGTGTGTGGGTTGACCATAGTTTGAGCAACATTTGTATCCTTTTGTAAACCAATAGTTAATTGACCAATAACACCCTTACCGTCAATAGTGGAAAGGTCCAACTTCAAACCAGTAGAGGTAGTGGCATCAGGACCTGGAGCAACAGTGGTAGTAGTCAAAGCAAATGTAGTTGGAACCAAATCGTCCTTATCAATCATGTTTGGTAAGTTTGAAATGAAAGTTTCCCCAGATGGTAACTGAAGATCTGGAAGAGCATCTTGAGTTGAGGTACCAGTAGTCGATGATGGTGGTGGAGTGGTGGTTGGAGTGGTTGAGGTGGTAGTTGAAGAGGATGAAGATGATGAGGAGGAGGATGAACTAGTAGTAGAAGATGAAGTACTGATAGATGAAGTACTAGATTCAGTGGTACTTGAAGTTTCAGTTGTAGAGGTACTGGACTCAGTAGTTGAAGTACTCGAACTGGTGGCTGAAGTGGCATTTTCAGTAGTAGAAGTTTCAGTGGCAGAAGTTTCAGTAGTGGTGGTAGATGAAGCTTCTTGAGGAGCAGCAGTGTTATTATTGGCAGCAACAGCATTTGGACCAAGAACCATAACGTTACCGACTAGAGTTGGCTCAGCATTCGAATGAGTCAAAAACAATTGGCTAGGTAAGGTACCAGTACCGGTGACTTCGGTAAACGTGTTGTAGGAAGTGGTGACAGTGTGGTCGCCCACAATGATGACTTCCTGGACAGGAATAGTCATGGTGGTTTGGATAGTGGTCTGCTCAGTAACAGTGACCGCTTCAGCGAATTTGGTGACAATTTTTGGTTCTGGAGCTGGAAGTGGGACAGCATTGGTCAATGCCATCAGTAATGAGAAAAGTACAAGTAATTGCATAGCGTGTCTTTGTTTGGAATACCTTTAGTTTTTGTAAAGAGAGTGAAATAGCTATAAGCTAGGTTGAATGAAAGAATGAACGAGTGTGTAAACTTTAAGGTAGAAAGTTAGGGCAAACAAGAACTAAGGCAATTCAAAGTCAGTTGATTGTAACTAATGAGATCCATGACTGTTGGCTGGACAAAATAGTAGCATAACAGAGTCCCTTTTATACATTTCCCAAAAAAATATTGGGGAGAATGCTGAGCAAAAATCTCTTTCCCGATTAGGAAAGAGTAGCTCCAAGCCATTGACCAAAATGGAAAGACATTTACTTAAAACGGAAACTCAGCGTTCTATCGTGATGAAGAACAATAAGAGCACTAGGTGGCTTGATTTTGTTTCTTAAGTCGTTGCACTTCCCCATTGTGACGTAGAGACCCACAACCAAAAATAACAAATCCGGCTAGATCTAGAAGCGTTGGTACGAGGTTACGTAAGGTACGTAGAGCCACCGGGTAAGAACTGAAGAAGAAACAGGTAGATGACAAGCAAACACAAAAGTATGTGGTACCATCAAGCAGATTGCACCATAGTTTAAACTCGATTATACTCCGTAAAACAACCTTCTATCATTATTTAAGACGACAAAAAAATTGTAGCAGTTGTTTATTTTGCCTTTCTTGCTCATACATTGGGGTTTTTGTATAACACGTTGCTAAAGTAATTGCTTTCTTGGCTTTCCTAAGAGTACAGTACAATTTCAAAATGACAGGTGGTGAAAAGCCGCACCCTTTTTTAGATAAAATGGGTTCCTTTTTCCCAATCACACTGTATTCGATGATTATCGGCCTCGGTGGGTTAATGTTTGGTTACGATATTGGCACTATTGGTGCCATGATAGAAACTAAAAGCTTTGTATTTAAGTATGGAAACGTGGTTGTTGACAACAAACGTGCTTTCAGCGCTTTTGTCAAAGGTTCATTACTTGGTATTGCTTGCTTGGGTGCATGCTCAGGTTCATTATTGGGTAACTCCATTTGTCCACAAATTGGATACAGAAGGACCATCTTTGTGGGTTACTGTTGTTACATTGTTGGAGGTGTTGGTCTGATTTTCTCTTCTACGTGGTATTTCACTGCGTGCGCTAGATTTGTTATCGGTAATGCCAATGGTTTAATATGTACGATGTGTCCTATGTTGATTAGCGAGTTGGCCCCCAATTACAAAAGAGGAATGTATGTGTCATTTCATCAACTATTTACAACAGTTGGAATCCTTTTGGGTGCATGCACAGTGCTTTTTTCAACTTATGCAAACTCTGAGGCCGACGATAATCAATTTAAATACCCAATCTGCCTATCTGTTGTTTTGTCGATTATCGGTGCCTTACTAATTTGGATTGTCCCAGAATCTCCAATTTGGTTATTAAAAAAGGGTAGAGTGTATGATGCTTGTTTGAGCTTGTCCTGGGCAAAAGATTTACCCGTGGATGATAAAAGCATTGTGTATTGTATCTTAGAATATAGTATGAATGCTGAGCCTTTTAATGCTCAAAAAGATGAGGAGGGAAATAAAGATAAGAAAACTGGACCATCTATCGCAGTTGCAGAAATTAGGCACCAGAGTATGAGAAAACAACATTCTATTAGATATGGACAACCAAAATACCTACAAAGAACATTGGCAGGTGTTGTCCTCTTTCTGTTTCAACAATTTACTGCGTCAACTATTTCTTTTACTATAGTACAATCATCTTTAGTAAAGTTGACTTAAGCTCGCCATATATTGTTCCTGTTATCCTTGGCAGCGTTAATTTGGTCTTTTCAATTATTGCACTAAGCATAGTCTCCAAAACTGGTAGGCGGGTACTACTAATTACTGGAAGTGTTCTGATGTTGGTTTTAATGTTAGTCTTTACAAGTGTCGGTATTACGATCCAAGATACAATTCTTGGTACGCTACTTATGGTCATCAGTGCATGTGTATTTATTGGCTCTTTTGCTCTGACATGGGGGCCGGTTACCCAAGTACTCATCAGTGAAATGTTTCCATTAGATATTAAGGTCAAGGCTACAGCTATTTCAGGCATGTCATGTTGGATTTTCAACTTCACCATTTCGATGATGGTTCCCATACTCACGGAGTACATTGGGTTTGGGTTAGGGTACGTATTTTCGTTTTTCCTCCTGCTGAGTATTCCGTTTGTTTACTACGTTATTCCTGAAACGCGGAACAGAACAATTCAGCAGATAGACGCGATGTATGCAGATAACACTACATAGAGGGCCCTTTTCATATAGCAGATATCATTCAAAATTATATAGATAAACAATATACACTAAGATTTAAACTATATTAGAAAGGATAATTTAACGGGAGGTGGCAGTGACCTTTTGGAAAGCACCCTTGGCTTGTTGCTTGGAGAACTTGGCACCGGAGGCAACTTGAGCAGCCTTTTCAGCCTTTCTCTTTTCCTTTTGGGCCTTCTTCTTTTCCTTGTCAGCCTTGATAGCTTCAGCCTTGTTGGCCTTCTTCTGTTCTGGCTTCAAGGCTCTTCTTTCCTTGATCAATTCGATGGAAGCACCGACAATGGCTCTTTGGTGCTTGACGGTCTTTCTGGATCTCTTCTTGGCGGATTCCTCAGTGATACCCTTCTTGTGGTGTCTTCTGAACAAAACGGTCCAAGCAATTCTTCTTGGGTTCTTTCTTTGGTGGAATAAAGAGGCGGACTTAGAGTTTTGGAATCTGAAGACCTTAGAGTCACCTCTGACAAAGAGGGTACCTCTACCTGGGTAGATCTTAGAACCGGAAAAGGAGTCAACTTCGACCTTCATGTTTGGATACTAAAACGTTATAGAAATGAAGATGGGTGTCTAATTTGAAATTTTTCAATATCCTCTTTTTTTTGCGTGTATCGGCAGCTGAAAAAAACTGAAAATCAAAGTGTGACTGCTTTTTGCGCTCGAAAATAAAACAAAAACAAGCCACCCCGGGACCGCACCAAAAGCCGCGACGCACACCGGCCGCAGAAAAAATCACTGGCCCATGTGGGTAAAAGTGAAAAATTTCAGCCCTTGCCAGGAACCGTCTGCTCTTCAGTACCGGAGTATAACATACAGAGATGGCCCCAAAGAAACAAGGTGATTCCATGAACGCTAAGCTTGCCCTTGCCGTCAAGTCCGGTAAGTACACCCTCGGTTACAAGTCCACCATCAAGTGCTTGAGACAGGGTAAGGCCAAGCTTGTCATTGTCGCTGCCAACACCCCAGTCTTGAGAAAGTCTGAATTGGAATACTACGCCATGATGGCCAAGTCCAAGGTCTACTACTTCCAAGGTGGTAACAACGAATTGGGTACTGCCTGTGGTAAGCTTTTCAGAGTCGGTGTCCTCTCCATCTTGGAAGCTGGTGACTCCGACATCTTGGAAGCCGTTAACTAAATTATATAAATCCTCTATAGATGAAAAATATATTTGGTAATCCCAGAACCGTCCCCGCGCTCAGGGTTGCGATAGTGTGGAAGTTTGCGATAGTGTAGAACTTTTATCTGACGTATTTTGTGCAGACGTGATGTGCTCCTCTTTCTTTCTGGCAATTTGCGTATCTGATCTAATTCTCTCTCCAGATGGGCAACGTGGATGAGATCAACATCGACGACGACAAGTTCGACATCTACATTCGTATGAACAGCAACTTCGACCACGACTACTGCTTCCAGGTCACCAAAAGCACCACTTTTCGCGATTTGATCAAGATCTTCACCACTCTACCGGTGATGTTGAACCAGTCCATCTTCTACGACAGAATCCCCATCGGCTTCAAGGTCTCCCACTTCCCGGGCCAGATCACCAGAACTGGCGGTATCCTCTTCGGCGTCCAGGGCGACTTCGAAGAGTATTTGGAAAATGTCCAATTGAATGACTTGGTCGCGGACAAGACGCTCCCGGGTCAATTGGTCATTCCTGTCTTCAGACACAGAGATCTTTTGCACTACAGTGTCATTGTCGTGCTATGTTTGTGGCTCTACACTGATTTGCCCGATATTATCAACCCAACACCGGGCTACACAGTCACCAACTCAGTGGCGCTCTTCATGAAATGGTTTATCGGTGATATCATGGGCAAAAAGCAAAAGGGTCTGGACTTCTACAACGAGCTTATGGAGCCTGTCAGCATCATCGGTCAATACATCTACTTTTCTTTCCATGTGGTTAAGGTCCTGGTTACCTACTTCATCCTTTGGGCTGGCTTGTTAAACCCTTATTCATTCAAATTCGAAAAGCCTAAAGTGGTTGAAAGAGAAGAACTGATTGAAATCGGTTGGACTGGTGCCAAAAAGGTTTCTTCCCAAGTTTTCCAAGACGAATACAGAAAGAGAGTGATTGCTCGTGAAGGTGGTATCATGAAGGCTTATCAAAACGGCTGTTTTGGCGAGATCAAGAATTCCGTTATGGAATTAGGCGAAGGTGAGGGTTACGATTCTCAGAAAGATGTTAAAGGAGCACAATTCAAGATAACTAAACAAATGTTGTTGGACCAAGAAAAGCTCTTTGCTTCTTCTTTGAGAGGCAAAACCTCAGATGAGGCTTCTGACAAGATTAAGGAATTTAGACAATACGGGCCTTTCACCAGAGCTGCTTCTTGGAAGAAACCTTTGGATGATAAATTCTTGCCTAGAGACTTGGAATTGCAAAACTCCTCTGAATCTAAGAAACAGAAATAAGCTCTCAAGCGTAAGGCTACTGCTGCTCATTGAATTTTAGTATTTTTCAGTCTTTATGTGTATTATATATTTACTAGCAAAATCTTTTCTGAATATGGATACAATCTAAGTGGATGCTTTGTAACAACCTTTATTCTTTAACTCTTTGAAAAAATCCATTTTTAGTGCCTCCCTTGCAGATATCCTTTCATTGAAATCTAATTTCATCAATCCCCCTAATAACTCTATAGCATCTTTGTACTCTCTTCCTAAGGAGTTGTTCAATCGCTCGCCTTTCTTATCTAACACGTGTAAAATTTCCCATGCAGGTGAATCTGGTCCGAATGTATCCCCTTCTTTGGCATCAGTTGAAACGCAGAACAACAGTAATTCACCAAAGGAATGACCGTTTTCAATCTTAGTGCCAACACATTCAAACCCCAGACCATGTTGTTTGGCACATTCTTTCATCCTTTCAACTCCAAATATGTTTGTGATTTCCATGAGTGCCTCTACATCATCAGTTGATTGAAAAAATGGGAATCTTCTACCTAACAATGTTAATAGCATAACCCCCGCAGACCAGATGTCAATTTTGGTTGTTTGATTGTTACATTTGAATAATACTTCTGGTGCTCTGAAACCTCTAGTACCGGCCCTATTTGCTCTTCTGGCAGGTCTTTGATCCTCTTTCAAATACGCATTATTTGGAAATCCAGATGCTGCTTGCGCAGTGCTTGAGGATGTACCTGCAATTGCAGATGTTAATATTTGTTGCTGGCTAGCCTTACTTTGCAAGCACACACAACTGCTGACACTCAATTCTGATACAGTTTCTTTTTCTGCTAGCCCAAAGTCAACTAGCACTCCGTGACGCGTAAATGGGTCATAGAGAAAATTAGTTGGTTTGATATCTCTATGAATTATATTCTTGCTGTGAACAAACTTGATAGCTTGCAATAATTCATACATGTAAAACTTGATGCCTGCAAGAGGTAAATCTCTGTAAAACTCTCTGAAATCCGCATGCTTATAGTAAGGCAGGACTGCAATTACTTGGTCCTCAAATCTAATAGCATCTAATAAAGGAGCAACGTTTTTGTTACCAATTAAAGAATTCAATAACGATAATTCATTGAAAATTCTATTTGGAGAAGAAGTAACATAAATTCTTTTGAGAGCAACATATTTACCGGTAGATGATTTCAAATTAAACAATGGTTTAGCCTTGTAAACAGTTGAAAATGTACCTTCACCAATTTTGTTAAGCAACGTGTATTTCGAATCCAAGGTAGGAAACGATTGACAAAAGGTTTCAATTTCTTCTCTGATGTTATCTGGTATTTGTTCGTCCTCTTCTTCTTCATCTCCGTCCTCTTCCTCTTCCTCCTCCCCCTCTAGATCAACATTCTGTTCCAGTTCTTCCGGTTCTTCAGTTACAGCTGATAGTTCTTCATGTGTTAACTCTTCACTGAGCACCTTTTTATCAGTGTCTATTACTTGGATTTCTATCTTTTCTGTAACAACTGTTTTTGCTTTCTCTTGAGCTTGCTGTGATTTTGACATATCGGGTAGTGTAATTTTCTCCTTTATTGATGCTTGCGCGGGTTTTTTTTCTATTAGGTCATCCCTTATTTCAATTCGTGAATCAAGCTCCATGTCGTCTAACAGATCCAAATCTTGGACATCGTCAAATTCTGCCTTATATTCATTATCCTCGTTTTGATGTTCCAAGGTAATCGCGAGTTCTTTCTTGTTGATATCGTTTATCGCAACCTCTTCCTCATCTATATCAATATCTTCTGTTTTTGCGTCATCAACTTCTTCGGATGAGCTACTTTCTAATGATATTTGAGAAATGTATGGATTTGATGTTTTTTTGATGGATTTGACCAAATTAAGTGTGCTAATTGGTGGGTAATTTTCTTTTGACCTGGTATCATTAACGTTCAACTTAATCAACTCTTTGACCTTTTGAACTTTGGGCTTAAAAGTTGCAAGTAGATTCTCATCGTGATCACTCAGTTTACGTTTAGATGGTGATATTTTTCTCTCTGTTTTCCTCTTTTGGTTGTCACTCGCTGTCAACCACTGTTCCAACGCGACATCTTCTATTATTTGAGACTCTCTAGTACCTCCATTTGAGGGGCTTTCTAGGTCCATGTTAATGTCGTTATTGGACATCTGAGATGGAGCTAAGAAAAGATGATTTGGTAAAACAAAATCATTTTTACGCGTCACAAAAAGCTCAGCGCATCTGTTCACTCAAAAATCAGAGCGTTTAAAGATCTTACAGCTTTCAAGTAGAAACTATAGAGTATTACTTAGTTTATAAAGTATCTTTTGGTTTGAGGGTGGCTAATAACAAAGTGTCTCTCGCATGTTTGATTGCATTGGTCAATGCTAGACTCTTTTCTTCAGTCCAATCTTCCTCTGGTGTTGGTGGGTCCATTTTCACGTCCCCATTCTGATATTTGGCATTGAATGCCTTTTGAATCGATTGTAATCTAATCATCTCCTTCGTGTCATTATTCTCTGTGGTAATCACAAAAATTGTGTTTGGTTCCAGTGAATCATAGATTTCTTGTAGTCGCTGATTCACTATAGAGTACATTTCTTCTTTAGTCTGCGGCAAGTTGACTTGGTCTGGTTTTGGATCTCCCGCCAGATCCTTGAACCATTCTAACTCTCTAAGTTTGAGAATAATCAAATCGTGATCTGGCTGGTGTTCTTTGAATAGGCTGACAACCTCGTCATCATTGCGAGCCTGAAATCTAGTTTCAAAGTTTTGCCCAAATGATCTAGGAACTGAATAATCAATAACTAGAGAAGTTTTCGGTATTTTCTCGCCATCACTATTAAGAATGTGTTTGTTGGATTTAGCTAATCTTGAATACAGCGATTCGGTATTATATGATCTACCATAGAGATAACCCTTTTCTATTTTTAGTTTTATCAAATCCATACATGAAATGCAATCCTCAACTGGATTGTGCCCTTCTATAGAAACCTGGACGTCTCTATTCAAATGTTGTGACATCAAAGATTTTAACGAGGGTTTGGCAGGCGGTCCTCTTTGATGATCAAAACAAATAGATGTATCAATGATTTTTGGATGTTTCATCTTTAGAACCTCCAAATCAGATTCTAGGGAATGACCAATCAACGTATCGTTTGATGAGACGTATTTCAAAATCTGTTTTTGAATGTCTTCTAATGTTGTTTCAACACCATGAAGTTTTTCGGGAGTTATACCTGACCATTGTGTAAGATAGTCAACAATTTCATCATCTGGTTTAATGTATTCATCTATTAGAACGTTATTGTTGAAATCAATCAAGGACACTCTTGCTAAAACTTTGCCTGTTAATGATTTACACATTTCACAATCTAGTGCAAAAGTACGTGAACCACCGTGAGTAAAATCAAGGGTTTCGACATAGTCACTTGTTTTTTCAATCATTTCCTTTGTGGCATTCTTAACACCTGAATGAATTGGATATCCATACGCAAGCAAATCGTCCAATGTTAGAAACAAATCAGGCATTGTAATCTTTTTATTTTCGTTGTCCTTTTTGATCTGTTCTCTTTCCTTCGGAGATAATGAGTAAGAAACTAATGAGGTATAGGTACTGAAAATACATTTTTTAGAACCGGGTGACATGAAAGGGATAACTTCACTAAACTTTTCATTCAAAACTGACAATTTCTCATCAGCAACAAATTTCACTGGGTTCGTTTCTTCGCTTAACGATGGTACACCTAAATCAGATTCCATTAATCCTCTTAAGAATAAAACAACTACTTTATTAACACATTTTCTATTTTCCAAATCGCACCACCTTGGAACAGTATTGACATCCGATAAGGCATACATAATTAGATCTCTCAATGAAGAAATAGTCACTTTCTTTTGTATATCATCCTTAACTCTAAATGACGGATCCTTATTCAAGAATTTTTTCTTTCTCAGAACGTTCACTTGTGATACCAATGAGGATGCGCTTGAACGTCTTCTTCTTCTGTTATTATTACTGTTCATATTGTTTGTACTATTCTTTATCTTATTCACATTGTTCAGATTGAAGATGCCTCCAGAATTGCTGTCACTGCTGCCAGTAGGCTCTTCCTGGATGACATCGTGATTGTTTTCTTTGCTCTGTTTCAAAGATAAAATAAAATTTGAGTGAGCCTCTTTATCCTGAATGTCATCCACGGTAATAGACAGCCGCTGAACCCTTTTGTGGACGTCATCATTCGGCGGCGATGACATGACTTTTATAGTAAAAAGGTTATATGCGAAGAAAATTGTGACAAGACGAAAACTGCTCATGACACACATCTTAAAAAATGGCAAGTAGTAACAACTTCCAATCACAGCCAGAGAATCGGGAAAGAGAAAAGACTACAAAATTTTTAAAGGTTACCGTCGTAGTGAACTGGTGCTGCTACTGAGTTTGGATCTTTTTTTCCAACCAGGCTTGCATATACTGTTGAAAGCTTTCAGTCGGCTGTTCTTCTCCAGGTTCTTGTAAACGTTGGTTAGCTTCAGGTTGAGTACTATCTTGAGCTTCTATTTGTGTAAAAATTGGCTCCCACTCTGACCACACGAATGAATCATCTATAATCTGAATCTTTTCCATTGAATCAAATTTGGAATCGATAATTAGATCGCAATACTTGTCAATTCTGGTCACATCATGTTTGTTGAATGCAAATATTGTGTTTATAACATCATCAGTAATATGATTGGGAAGATACATCAGCTTGTTGCTTGGTGTTTTGAATGAATATGATATATGAGATTTTTCAATAGCTTTATTTGAAACCAACAAGCACCTTAGATTCTGTTGCAGAAAATCCAGCATTTGCATGTTCATTCCATATGCCCATTGAGAAGTCTCAGATAGAACAATGTGAATAAATTGCCATTTTTTGTTACTATGATACAATATATCAAAAAATGCAAGTAATTCATCGACTACGAGACCACGTGCTTCTTCAATGGTGCACTTGGAGTCTAAGATTTCATTTATTTTATTCCATTTTGTGGCGTCTATGGTGTAAATGATTCCAATTGACTCGGTGCTGGATATTATACTAGTCAGTTTTCTCAGATACGTTCGATTTAGTAGAGGCATATTGACTGTGTATATCCCCACATTGAACGAAATATCCTGATCATCGTTGTCTTTTTCTATCTCCTCGACGCTTTCCTTTTGAAAGAACGAGTAGTTGATTCCTCGTGATATACGAACTGGTTTGGATTCCAAACCGTATTTGTTTATCAATTGATTCCTAACGGCATGTGTACATTCAGAAGATCCGACCAACAAAAAGTTTTGTGTTTCCATCCCAGTGCTATTATATGGATTCTTTTGAACTGTTGTCATAGCATATGAAGCCTCTGGCTCTGAGATATTAACAATAACAACAATTAGATTTTTAAGATACTGCCTTTGAAAAGGCAGGATTTTGTGCTCAGCATAAACGAACCTATAGGTATATATAAATATCTATTATCTACAAATCTATCACTCTCTGTGTCTCCCATCACTAAAACTTTTCTTACTTAGAGTTATCGTTGAAATCAACAATAATTCTTTGTTGCTTGCCAATCGTCTTTCTCTTGACTCTGTTAAACATCTTCACCTTATAGTTGAAAACAAAATCGTAGATGACATAAACCCAACTTTCATGCTGGGGTAAAGGCTCATAGAACTCCTTGGCAATCTCTCTCAACTCTGGTAGCTTGGACCAAGCAACATATGGGAAATCGTGGTGTTCGTTGTGGTAACCGACATTCCAGGTGAAGATGTTAAGTAATCCATAGTAGGAGTAGGTTTCCACAGGTGGGACATCTTCAAATTGTTTGTACTCCTCAGGAGGGTTAAAAATATAATGTTCCGCAACAAAATGCCCTGCGGTAGGATGCAAAGAACCAGCAAAGAAGGATGAAAACAAGAAGTAGAAAATGGGGTACCATCCGAAATGTTTCTGGATCACATAATCAAAAGCGAACTGCACCACGACGTTCAGCAGGTGGATCAAGGTGAATTCAATCTGAGTGACAAACATAGGCCTCAAGGCGTAAAAGAAGATCTGGAACGTGGCAAAGAAAGCCTTACCCAAGACATTTGACAACAAAAGAGCTTCGAATCTCGTTGGGATGTCGGTGTCGTACTCTTCGTCGCCCAAGAACTTGTGGTGCAACTGATGGTATGGCTGGAAACTGGCGGAGTACGGGATTCCGATCGGTAAGTTGGCCACTATGGAGAAAAGCCTGTTGTAGATCGGCTTCTTGAAGCCCAAGTTGTGTGACAGCTCGTGGATGCAGAGGAAACAGTTCTGGTTGGCGAACCCGCCAATCCAGTACGCGGTCAGAAGGAACTTCCATGAAAGCGGATGTGTGTCGCGCAGAAGATATGCACACAGGATTTGCAGCGAAACGACTCCCAGAGAGATCCATTTTGTGAGAGGTTCAGGTCCCGTGAGCTTGAGCACCTGCGGATACTTCTTGATGATGGCCTTTCTGCGGATCGTGTGCGGATCCTTCTGTTTGGTCCAGTAGAAGTCTTGCTCGGCCATGCTGGGAGAAAGAAGGGGGGATCGATGTCTACAACAGCAGAAACACGTTACATTTCGTATGGAAAAATATCTTTCCTATACGGATCTTTTATTAGATAAGATCCCGTAATTACTTTAGGCGATGTCTGTTGCCACGGTTTCAGGGAAAGCAGTAAGACTAGCGCGGTGTCCAGAAAGACGGTGTGTTTTTCCGCGCTGGAACAGAGCCTTGGAACACGACACAGGAATAGTCAAAATTTGCTCAGCACCAAAACAGGATTTTTTTTACTAAAAGTAAAAAAACAAGCTGCATAGCAAGCTGTAAAGCTTGCTGTGCTGCAACCAACATCCCTATATTTCTCCTATTAGTAATGAAAAAGTAAGAACTTGAAACCACAACATTCACGGCATCCAATCTGCTGAGCAAACCTTAAAATCATGCTCCTGCCTTGTTTGCAGCCTTTTGGAAACAAAAAAGACTCCATCAAGATTATAGGTCCCACTCATCCCTCTATCCATTTTTTGCCTGTCTTTTGAGTTTACTTAACGCACTTAAAATTGATATTTATTTAAATTTGTCACGTGACCCGTCTTTTCTCAAATACCAAGAGGGGGTTACCCGGCTGAATGGAACTTTTATAGTGGAGAAATTTTTCAGCTAATGATCCATACTTATGAAACACAGAAGGATATAAAAGGGGATGCTGTCACTCAGAACCAAGCTGCCTTCGCTGAGAAGAACCATGGCTTCTGCTGCAACCAACGCGGTTGAGTTTGACGTCTATGGGACAGCCAGAACCATCACGCTCAACAGACCACAGAAGCTCAATGCTCTCAACACGCAGATGTGCAAGGACATCATCCCACGTTTGGGCGAGTACTCGAAGTCGCAGGCGGCCAACTTGATTGTGATCAAGTCGAGCTCCGAGAAGGCGTTCTGTGCTGGCGGCGATGTCGTGCAGGTCGCCAAGGACAATCTCAGCGGCGACTACAAGAAGTCTCTTGAGTTCTTCGAGGCAGAATACTCGCTCAACTACCTTCTGGCCATCTACTCCAAGCCGATCGTGTCCCTGAACAACGGGATCACCATGGGCGGTGGGGTCGGTCTTTCGTGTCACAACCCGTTCAGAGTCGTCTGCGAAACCACCAGGTTCGCCATGCCAGAATCGGCCATTGGGTTCATAAACGACGTGGGGACCTCGTTCTGGCTACCAAAGCTGGACTCCAACTTGGGATACTACCTGGGTGTCACCGGTGAAGAGCTAAGCGGCGTCGACACATTCTTGGCCGGCTTCGGTACCCACTATGTCCCTTCTGCTAGATACCCTGCTCTTTTGGACAGATTATCAAAATTGGAATTGGCGCCTTTGGCCAACTCCTCAAACAAGAACGACTTGGTTTTTACCTCAAAGACAGCCGACGAACTCTATGCATTAGTTAACTCCACCATTGAAGAATTCACCGAAGAAATCCCAACCCACCACCAATTCAAATATTCCGCTGATGAATTAAATACCATTGAAAAATGTTTCAACCCGGAAACACACACCACCATAGATGAAGTCATTGAAGATTTGAAATCCGACGGTTCCAAATTTGCCTTGAAGACCATCGACCAATTGCAATCAAAGTCTCCACTTTCTGTTAAACTCAACTGGGCACTTTTGAACAAGTCAAAGGACTCAACCATCCATGAAGCTTTGACCAGAGAATTGAAGGTTGCTGGCAAGTTGATGACTAAATACAGAGCCAACGATTTCAATGAGTTCATTCAACATAAGTTAATTGAGAAATCCAAAAGTTTACCAGTTTCCTCACAATACGACACTTTGGAAAAGGTCCCATCTGAACTAGTTGACCAGTTGGTTCTGTTAGATACCTTTTCACCTGACCAATCATCTCAAGTCAGCGAGGACATCGTTCAAGACTTGAATGATTTAAAGATTCCAAAATATAACAACTTGAACGTTAAGAATAACTTCGATCAATACCCAACTCATATGGGTTTACCAACTGAAGTTGAAATTCAAAGTTTTGTCAATGAATCCCCTGTGTCATATGCCGATGTTGTGAAATACTTCCAAGTGAAATACAACGATAAGTCTGGCTCAATTTATAAAGTCAAGATGGTTTTAGACAGAAAAACTCAAAAGGAAGGTGAAACTTTGAAGTGGGCTTAATTGTAAGCTTTTTCTGAACTTAATGATTCTATAAAAATGATATAAATCTGCTGTATATATATACATAATAATAATTTATGAAAGCAACTTGTAAAATTGATTCACACAGGAAGAAGAACTGTTTACATGCGGTTATAATGTGCTGAGCTGTTTTTCATATTTTTTCTTCTCTTAAAATGCAGAAGCTGTTTTAGCTGCAGATGGATAAGAAAAGGAAATTGAACAATGGCAATAGTGTAGGGCTAAATTTAGGCTACAGTGATAGCAGCTCTGATGAGAACTCAGATTCAGATCATCGGGAGGAAACTCCAGTTAAAATCGAACTACTAGCACAGAGCTCAAATCTTAAAGAGAACCAAAGTTTAAAACTTTCTGATTTTGATAGCGACGAAGAGGCAGAAGAAGCTGCGGAAGAAGAATTGATGGAGCACACAGTTGAAGATCCCAGCTTTGAAAAGATACAAGACAATGAACAAGATTTAGACCAATCTGAATCTGAAATCGGTAGCAATCCGGAAAATACATATAGTGACGACGATGGCTCAGCCCTGCCAGATCTCTACGATAGTAAAATAGAAAACGACAACAACAAAATCATGACTAGTGAGATGAACGAAAAAGTAGCAATTTACTTGTCGATACTAGACCATTTAAATTTAGACTTATTTGCATCATTTGATTTAGAACTACCCAAGATCAAATCACACAAGGAATTCAAAGATTGTAAGGGTTTGCCAATGGGTGAGCTGGAACGATTGTTTGAAAGTTATTTGAAAGACTTGGTAGACAAGAAAAGCTCAACACCAGCAAAAATCTCCCAATCACCAGTATCGCCTGAGGAGCAGCTTATGGCTATTATTTCCTGTCTTCCTAAACCGCACCCTAAATCGTTTACTGATTTTAATAGGAAGATGAGAAATAACGAAGAATATAAATCAATTAGTTTAGATCATAAAACAAAATCTAACATCTACCTCGAATGGATTAAATCACAAAGGTGATTGTTCTTTATTGCAACCTTTGTTGTTGTCTGTTTACTTATATAATTGGGACACAGTATATGTGTAAGGTAATAAAACTTTGAAAAAAAAACAGCTAAACTCCAATTTATAAAAGAGTAACCACAAAGTTATCAAGTAATGTGCTAGTTCACACTTTACAAGTAACAGAATCTCCTCCTCGTCATGGCTCTCTCATTCTTCCTCCTTACCGCCTATTGGTAATGTATGATACAATCTTTTGATGCATACAAGTGTCAATTCCATACTTCACGTATGTATTACCGAATGCATCGAAAAGTTAGGTTTAACAACCTGTTAATTTATTCTTTGGGAAAGAATACCCGGCAGACTCCCAGGATGTATAATTCCAAATGTTGTACGCCAATGGGTGATTATTGATGTAATCAAATGTTGGATGATCTTCTGGATCACAAGTTAAAGATATAGCATCTTCTGGTTGGTAAATTCTAACATAATCAATTTCAAAGACTGTTGGGAATACCAAAGATGGCCAATCAATGAAAGCCCAATTGTTGGAAATACCCATGTTCATAATAATTGACATTGGTTCCTTGGAAATTCTTCTCCAATCAATGTTACCATTTGGTGATAAAGCCCAAGCGTTGACAGTAAAAGTTGGGTTATCACCAACGAACCAACGGCAATACCCATTGTCATTATCATGCAAATATTCATAAGCATACTTTTGGAAATATCTTGTACCGTCACCCAGTTCATACCAATCAGTATTTAGTGTCGTAATACCAGAGACAGCTTGTTGGAAAGGACCACCTGCATATGTGTTAATTGTTGTAACAGAAGCATTGTGAATTTCAACGAAGTTATAATCCGGGATGTACCAAATATCGTAAGGAGCAATTTGCATAGATTGAGAGGCAACACCATTTAAAATTGTTGTATCCACCTCACCTTCAATGATATCAATTTCAGGAGCACCTCTACCAGTACCAGGATTTGGATGATCTTCACCAGGACAGGTACATGAGTTTAGTTTTTGCCCGGGTAAATAAGAAATACCATCAGTTGAAGACTGATTAGCTGTAATACCAGAATCACAGGCTTCATAAGAATAAGGCCAAACACCTTCGGTAGTGGCCATGTAACCAGGTCTACCTAGATTACCCATAGACCAAAGACCAGGCCATAACCCAGTGATTTTACCATGATTTGGTAGTTTCACAGAAATTTCCAGAACACCTTGAGTGAAACAAAGTCTATTCCAAGAATGCAACATACCGGATCTGTAATACAAGTCGTGATTCTTGAACGCATCCATTCTCAATTTTAATGTACCGTTAGAAGTAGAAACTGCATCAGGGTCGTACCACTCCAAATCATGGGTAGCATCGTAATGAAAATCAGGAGCATACCAGAATTGATCATCACCTTCATAAAAGGTACGTCCTTCGGCCGCAAACTCATCGCTGAAAACCAATTGCCAATCGCTACCATCCTTAGCTTTTCTTGTGTAGAAATCCTTAGGGGTATCTTTATCGACTAAATTGGTTCTAATTGCTGATAATTGAGGATAAACGTATTGAGTTAAGATTTCATAAGATTGAATGACAGGTTTATGATCAGTGACACCTGTGTAAGTAACTGCAGGGATGACCACAAAGACGGCCAGCGCGCCCAAAAGTAAAAACAGCAGACCTACAAGCCCCCATGCAGATCTTTTGTCTAATGATTTGAGATCTTTCCAGAACCTGTTCTTTTCATACTCAGCGTCAGATATTGGATCAGGGTTGTGCAGATAATCATCTTCTTCTTTCTCGTCTAAAGTCAAGGGAAAGCTGTTAGCAGGGTATCCACCAAAGGGCGAGAAGTCGTCATCTACCATGAATGGGTTTGTGGACATCGACTGCTCGTCCATGTCGGATAGCGGATAGCTAACATCTTCAGTCCCCTGTTTTGACATGGCCGCCGAGGGGTATCTGGCAGAACCAGCACCTTCAAGCGCAGAGTGGATTCTGTTCGAGGATGCAAAGGGGTTCACCAGTGAGGAGGTAGAGGAGTGCTGGAACGAGCGGTTGCCAATAAGCTGCTGGCGCACGTCTGTGGTGGAATCGTTGAACGGGTCTGCAGAGCCGCTGCGCTCGTCATGATCGCCCAAGCGAGAGTCCGAGTCCTGTGTGGATTGCGACGTCGACGAAGAGCCGTTCTTGTGCGGCGCACGGGAGGTGAGGACGCGTGGCGGCATGGAGACAAGGAAAGGGCTAAAGCAGAGACACCGATCTAAAAAAGTTTTGAGGCCTGGAATTGTAAGGCAGTTCTATAATTAAATTTTTCTCTCGCATAGCAAGAATACTGAAAAGAGCATTTTTATTGAATTTACCGTGTACTTTAGGCAAAAGAACAATGTTAAACGTGTTCTTTTAACATCATGGTGTTGAGAAAAAATCAGGCTATCTTTAAATGTAATTGTGAACCTTTCATCTCTCTTGGTGCCTTACCTAACTTAGTAAGTGTGAGATGACCTAATTGAGTTCTTTCATGCAAAATAAAACTCTTTGACAAAGGGTCTTACTCTAGCCTTTTAGTATACCAGAGACATGTGTATTAGTGAATAAAATACCAGCTATCTGGTGCACACTGTTGCTTCTTGACCGCACTTTCAGGAGTGATTTTACGAATGCTCGTTCTTCATTGATGCAAGGCAGGTAAACACGGATAAACTCAAATAAGAGATTGTCATCCGAAAAAGCCCTTACTTTGCGAGAATCCCCGCTGCAGTGTCATGGATATAGTTTGGAACCAGCCAGAGCATTCCTTAGCCTTTAATCCGTTGCCACGGTCTGTTGCTCGAAAGTAATATCAAACACTGTGGCTAAATAACTAAAATTGCACTTTACGCTCTATATACAAAACACGTTAACTTATTTCTCAGACTGGCCCACCTGCTCCAAGATCTCCTTTTCGACCTGCTTGTCCTTGGAGTAGTTGATGATGGTCAGCCCCAGTGCAGCAAAAAGCAAACCAGAGGCCATCAACTTAAACACGCCTTGGGCCATGTTCATCACCTGTTCACTACGTGGGCCCCATTCGCCATAGGCGATGTACCAAATAGCCCTTTTCTCATCATGTGAAAGGTACATCCAACCAAACTCCTGTTTGATCTTCAAATATGCAATCATGTCCTGTCGCTGCTCGTGAGACATTTGTGGCCATTTGGAAGCAATGTCTATGCAATCAATGTAATATTCGTCCTTGTCACCCTCGGCCAAATCGCTGTACTCTTCTTGGAGCTCCGCGCGATGTTGGGTTTCGGCATGCATGGCAGCAGGAGATGGTTGTTGCATTTGATGCTGTTTTTGGCGCAAAGCAGCAGTTGAAGTGGTATAAAACCGCACAGGTGCCTTGAGACACACAGGCTGGCTTCTCAGTGACTGTAAAAGGGTCCGTCTTAGCATGCTTACGAACATCAGTAAATGAATATACAGACGGCAATTGTCAGTTTCAACATCAATTAATATTTTTCTAAGACACTGATGGCTATTAACATCAGTTAGAATTGACAGTCTATAAATTACTTAATACTCATACTTCTTGAATGTCAAATATACCCAAGGAGGTGCCAGCACTGCCACCTGTGAATAATTTCACGCTCTCTTCAATTTTAGAGAATTTGCCGCCTCATTATATGGACAATTTGAAACATTCAATCCACACAACTAATACCCGTTTCAAAAAGGACATTGCGAATCAAGTAAAACAGGTCACTGAACGAGAGCAAGAAATATTGTTTCAATTGGACTCTGTCAAGCGAGAATACACGCATCTACACACGTTATTGCACAAAGATGAAATGGATCGCAGGTCTACAGTATATGATCAAGTAGCTGATAAGTTGATTTCATTAAGGGAAAAGATGTCTGAGACTAATAAAAGAGCTGAGAAATTAGCCCAAAGGCTGAAGAAATACGAGCGAAGTATCAGTAAGAATAGCAACCAACCCAAATTGTTTGATATGCAAAGTAGTCATAAAATGGAGTTCAAAGAATTGTTCGAACTAGGTATGAAGGGTGAGCCTAAAACCGAACTCGAAGCAATGAAGCATAGGCAATACCTCTATTTAAAAAATCAGTTAGATGACATCAAAAAATCAAAAGATGACGAGAAGTTCAAAAACCCAATCGGTAACCTCATCCTATTTGGTACTTCATCCTCCGCCACCACTGAGATTTCGGACGCAAGTGTAACAATAAGACGCGAATCGGTAGGGGATGATACCACACTGAAAGAGCTAAAGAAATTGAGGATAGAAAATAAAAAGAATTTGCTAAAGGAGCAGGATGAAGATGTCGTTTCTGATGAGCATATCAATAATGATCATAATGACGTGGATTAAGAGATATATTAGTACAAAAACGTATGCTATGGAATGGTGGTTGGGTATCTTTATCTTTATTTCAGCAAAGTATCAATGACTTCAGTGAAGATCGGATACATGTTACTTTCCTGGTATAATTGAACTAGATCCATGTTCTTTTCCTTTTTGGCATCATTCTGATTTTCAATTAACTCAACTAAAGTTGGATCAATCGGTATGCTAGCCAAAAAAGGCAAATGCAACTCCTGGCATAACTTCTCGCCCCCGCCTTTACTGAAAATGTTTGTACACTCTGCGCAGTACGGACAGACGAAACCAGACATGTTTTCAATTACGCCGAGGACCTTGAACGCTGCCTTTTCACAGAAATTGATTTCCTTCTTGACATCGGCAACTGAGACTAGCTGCGGGGTGGTGACAACGACGGCGCCCATGATCAAATCGGGAGCCTTGTTCAACTCTTCTGCGATGGCGATATGTTCATCGGACGTTCCTGGCGGTGTGTCTATAATTAAGTAATCTAAATCTCCCCAGATTGTATCATTCAAGAACTGTCTGATCATACCCGTTTTCTTTGGACCTCTCCAAACAACAGGATCGCCTCTGTTATTCAACAAAAAGCCAATCGACATCAACTTCAACACTCCCCCGTTGGCCAAAGGCAAATGAACAGGAATCCAACCGTTCTCTGCCTGGTGGATCTTTCTTTCCTCGACATCAAACATTCTTGGAAGCGACGGACCAGTCAAATCAATATCCAAAACACCAATTCTCAACCCTCTAGAAGCCAAAGTCAAGGCTATCTGTGTTGTGACCGACGACTTACCAACACCACCCTTACCAGACAACACCAATAACACCTTGTTCACGTTCCGTAACGAACGAGGTCTTTCCAGCTCCTCAGTCATCCGGCTCTACAGGAATAAAGATCAACAGTGTCTTATTAATGGAAAAATCATCCTGAGCTGTGCACAGCTTAGAAAATACCCTGAAATTCATTCGCTTACGTAAGCCGCACGTGACATGGCGCCTGCAAACGCCATGTCACGTGACTATAATGGTAAATAGAGGAAATTTTTTCAATAAGTTCATTTCCCATAAGCATTGAAGATCGTTTGATTATTGCCGCCCCCAGGCGCTATATAAACCAGAGATTGGAGTATAACCTTTTTTTTCCTAACTTTTAAGAATTAGTAATCAATTGAAAAGATGGGTGCCGTCAACAGAGTTGCCATCGTTGGTGCTGGTCCTTTAGGATTAGGGTTTGCTAAGGCAATTGCTCAGGAGCCACACGCCAAAAAAATCTTCGACAAAATAGACGTCTTCGAGCGTAGACCTCAAGCTGGTGGGTTATGGAACCACACCGGAGACAAGTCCGACGTCACCATTGCGTTGAGCGAGAGTATCGAAAACCCTAAAATTTTGAAGGTGACAGATAACGACCCTCACTTATCTCCAATGTACAAACACACCGAAACCAACATCATCAAGCAGTTGATGAGATACAAGGACTATCCGTTACCAGAGAAGTCAAATACCTTCCCAACCAGAAACGAGGTTCTCGACTACATTGTCGACTACCAGAAGACGATTCCAAAGGACCTAGTCAATTTCAAGTTCAACTCCAAGGTCAACTCACTGGAAAAAACCGGTAATGAATGGGAATTGAAGTCCAATGGCGCCACCTACCATTACGATAATGTCATTTTGGCCCACGGTCATTTTGATTCACCATTCATCCCTAAGACCAAGGGTCTCTTGAACTGGTTCCACAACGATCCAACCTCAATTTCCCACGCTAAGTATTTCAATGACGTTTCCAAATACAAGAACCAGAAGGTCTTGGTTATTGGTAACTCGGCCTCCGGTATTGATATCTCCACCCAATTGTTGACTGTCTCCAAATCCGTGGTCATGTCCTGCATTGGTGAACCAATGTTCAAGGGTGTGATTGAGTCCGAAACTGAGCAAGTTGATTGCATCAAGGAATTCGACTACCAAAATAACAAATCCGTTGTTACCGCTAGTGGTAAAGTCATTGACAACATCGACAAGATCCTATACTGTACTGGTTATCTCTACACTCTGCCATTCTTGAAATCATATACCCATGATGGCGAGTTAGGTTTGGAAAACGGTGGTACCAACATCAGAAACATTTACAAGCAATTGTTCTACATCAACGACCCAAGCTTGATCTTGGCAGGTTTACCAAAATCTATCATCCCATTCCCATTTGCTGAAGCGCAAGCTCAGTACGTTGCCAGAATCCTAAGTGGCAGATTATCCTTACCATCAAAGGAAGATATGTTGAAGGACTACCAACAAGAATTGAAGGTTAGAGGTTCTGGTTCTTCATTCCACGTTTTAGATGACTTGCAGGATGTTGACTACTGTAACGAAATGTACGACTTGATCAGAGGTACTGAAAAGGACGGTTTCGTTGCTGACTACTGGGGCGATGACTTGAGAAACTTGAGAGTCGCCACTGGCGAGTCTAAGAGAAACAGATTCTTCACCTTGGTTGATTATGCCAACAAGTTGAAGTCTGAAGGTTTAGAATGGCATTCACCACCTCAAGTTAAGGCTTAAGTGTTTACCCCTTTTTATATGACGACAATTACGATGCTAAATAAGAAAAATATAAATGTATAATCCCTGCTTTTTTCACACAACCCACCCTTTTTTTACAAATCTAATGAGCAAATGGATGCTCAGTTTAATTTCTCAATGCACGACTTATCATTCCGGATATCTTTTTGTACTCTTTCTATGAGATCCTCTCTGAATCTAGAGATTTCCCAATGCATGAGACCGTGAAGTATTGCGTCGCATAAATCATCGCCCTTTTTAGTCCCCCAATTATCTACTCTGTACTTTTCATCGCCATACTCATTCACAGCTTGCATCATTTGGAAAAACCTGCGCGAATGCGATCTATAGCCGGTGGCCTTTTTCCACACGTCCAAGGGCAGACTTCGTGACATGGCCTTGTTTAGAGAAAAATAAGGTCTTGGTTCGACCACTCTTTCCGAATGATCTGCTTTATAATCGCCCTGCATGCTGTCATTGATTAACTGTTCCGCAATTTTCAACCTCAATAGCTTTACGGAGGCACTGTCTGACGCTTGCGCCGGATCAAGGAGCTTGCCGTTCCAATAGCTGACCATTGTTGCCGGCGATACGGAAAGCAGCTGGATTCTATTTCTAGCAGAGGGGTTTTTGTTATTCATATGAACTGTCATGAAGATCATCGCTTCCATTATGTTTACGTCTAGCGTAGTCTGTAAAACATTGAAACTTCCGTTCGTTCTGAACCTCTGTCGTTCCACCACCAACGTAACCTCTTCTCCTTCCGCATACTGGTTCAGGATTTTTCCAAAGATAAGACCGTCAGCCAGTTTTGCCCATAAACCTGGATCGTATGCAGTATCAGAAGGCGTCAGATCTAGTTTCACCGACTGGTCTAGCGTGACAGATTTAGGAGTGCACGAAAACCTGGCCAAACCCATGTTGCTGAGACCCATGTCTAAGGCAACGAGGTTTTTCGGTATGCGATGGCTATTATATTTACTACAAAGCGCATCTTTGAGGGTGTCTATGAGGGTAGCCTTAGTGGCCTGCGGAGCGTTCAAACAGCCCGACTGGGCCAGCAATCGGGCTACGTCAGCCTTCGTCTTCGTGTTGCGCTGGATCCACTGAAGACATTGCGCCCCATTGAGCATTGTCAAATGCTCTTTACAGTAACAGAGTATATCTTGAAAAACAGTGTGGAGAGAGAGATCAACGGATATAAAAACGTCCGTTTTTTAATAGCAACCCTTATATGGGGTCCAAAACAGCCCAAAAAAGAACTTTGTGTGTGGAAGATTCGTCGCGTTGTTGTCTAAAGTTTCCTGGGCCGAAAACCGATTGGCGGGCCCGTAATTCGTATTTCAGCACTTTCTTTCAGCCTTCGTAGACGCGTTAAGGGACCTAAAAAAAAGACTTTGGGGATCTGTGTTTCTTTTTGGGCTAAAGCATTATCATGGCCTACTTCGCCTGGGCAGACGAATGGCTGCCGTCGGTGTCCACGTTGGTGAACTTCGTGATGTCTTTCACCCCGCTTCTTTCGTACGGGTCCACAGTGCTGTCCATTCGGCAGAAACACACGTCGAAGGGTTTCTCTATCGACATCTGCGCGACTATGTTGATAGCGTCGATCCTGCGTATCGCATACTACTTCAACGATCCGTTTGAGGTGGCTCTTTTGAGACAGTGTCTGGTGATGGTTTTCATCCAGACGATTCTTTTACACACTGCATTAAAATACAGATCCCACGATGATGTCACGTTTGAGCATTACAAAAGTGGACTGCCAGACCAGTTCGACATCTTCAAAGAGACCAACCAGTCGCAATTGGCTGAGATTCTGGAGAAAATCGAAGATACGAACGATTTCAGCTCAATTTGCTATTTGGTTCTCGATAGTCTGTTCAAATTGGTTTACAACAATGCAATAATCTTGATTGGGGTTCTGGTCGAACTAGTCAAGGAAGTTGTGCGACTATTTGATCACCATTACTACAGACCTTTGAAGTTTTGGCAATGGGAAACATCTATCAAATACTGGAAATTTTTAGGTATTTTTATTCTGAGTTTGGTGTTCGTCCAGATTATATTCCACAAAGCCGAGAATTTGGGCCTCGTGTTAGGTACCATGTCATTCATTGTTGAATCTTCCTTACCATTGCCTCAAATTATGCTTTTCCAAAGGGTCAAGTCTGTTGAAAACTTCAAAACTATTCTCTTGTTGTCATGGTTAGGTGGTGATTTTACTAAAATTAGTTACTTAATCTGGGGTACCGATAATGTTGGCTGGATATTTATTATTGCAGCATTAGGCCAAATGTCGCTAAATTTAGTCATCACTTATCAGTTTTTCTACTACAAATCTAACCCGGGTTCAAACATCGATCAAGAACTTGAGATGTATGATCTACCTTTGAGAGGAGAACCAAAATCTGGAAGCAAAAACAATTTATACAACGGTAATCCAGATGACCATAGTGCTGTTGATATGAGTAGCAGAGGAGGGTCGAGCAAATCCAAAACAGGCATTTCAAATTACCATCCACAATTCATAGGTAAAAACCAAATGCCTGTTCCAATGATTGCTAACGAAAGCATTGGAGACGCTGATATAGAAGAGGAAATCGATGGAGATCTGGCCGATTCACAACCATTTGTTGACTCTGACACGCGTTCCAAGAGAGCTAGCGTCGATTTAAATGAAGGAAGAGTCGAAGCTACTAGGTCGAGAAGCAACACATTTAAGTAGTCTCAGTAGCCGACTGTGAACTCATTCTGTATAGTAGTGATAAAAAACCTCAGAAAGTTGGCATCTGTATTCAAAACGGCCTATTGCTGTAAAATGATAGGAATAAAATACAATAAATAATTAAGTAGGTTTTAACCGTGAAGTTATGTATCCAATAAAGCGATTCTCTCTTCGTTTGCGTTCCACCATAGATCGAAACTTGGGTCGACTGAAAGACCCTGGGCCCTTTTGACATTCCAGGGCTTCGGAGAGAGAATGTAATGGATGTTTTTGATCTGCGACAAATCCCATAACGGCTCATGACAAGTCTGAAAAGTTTTCAAGGCGTTGTAAACATAGGATATGGCCAGCCATCTACCTTTGAAGACATCTGCTAACAAGTCCTGATCGGGGAATTTATATTCCAGTGTTTTAGGTAGCAATAGCTGGGATTGGATCAAGTTGAAAACCTGCTCATCAGGTCTGATAACCAAAATGCCGGAATTCAACAACCCCAAGCCGGCGTTGCAGGCCGGACCTAGAATGCTCTGGTCGACATCCGGATATGATTCATAAGATTCTGCTAGGTAGTGGTCGTGGTTTGTGTAAACGCAGTTCTCCAGATTCCATTCCTTCGGATAATGCGCAAACTGTTTCGGGTTGCACACGCACGAATGGGTGGACGCAAACAACGCGCTACCCAAATCGATCTGCAGCAACTCGTCCATGTTCTGCAACGGTAACATGTCGCAGTCCAATTGCACCACGCGCTCATATTGCGTGAGCCCAAACGCAGCCAATTTGGACCATGTGGTTTCGAAACGCGGGTCC
Source organism: Saturnispora silvae (assembly GCA_030579555.1). Lineage (NCBI taxonomy): Eukaryota > Fungi > Ascomycota > Pichiomycetes > Pichiales > Pichiaceae > Saturnispora > Saturnispora silvae. The sequence goes on along the minus strand of JAKTRE010000005.1, from coordinate 104,863 downwards.
CGTGAGAGATCCGGCGCGTTCTTTGGCAGCATAGTGTCCACTAGAAGCGTGGGGATCTTCTGTTTGTTCAGCTCGCGGACCGCCAGCGGGTCCAGAGAATGAGTATGCAACACGACCAGAGGGTATTTCGACGCCACGCGGCGCAGCGCGTGGTGGAGAACCAAAACCCCCGGCAAATAGCCCGCGTCCGTCAAAAGCGTGGCCCAAACCCTCTTCATTTACTGTGCTCCGTAAGGACTTTAGCTTTGCCCGCTTACCAATTTTGATAAGGGCAGATAGGCAAATTTGATGACATAATATGCTCATTGGGCATTTCTTTCGAATAAAACAATAGAATGGCCATTGAGATAACTCTAATGGCCATCAAAGACAGTTTTTCGGGCTTGTGCGGTCTGTCTATATCTGTGGTATGTTTTTCAGGGCAAAAACGGCACTTTTTTGTCTTGCGGTTGTTTTCAGTGCCCTCTAGCTCATGCTAGAGGGGAGCTTTTCGTACTTGTAAAAAACCAACAGCACCGCCTTTTTTTGGTCTTTCAAATGATAGTATTTTGGTGTGTTCAAACCCATTCAGCAATGTGTCATTTGAGAAACAGTTGTTTGCGTCAAATTCGCTTCAGCCTTCCTTCTGGAATTTAATGGTGCTTTTTTCATTGTTGACTACAAACTTTTCGTTGCTTCTTAATTAATCCCGATGGTGTTGATAAATGGTGTCAAGTACGCGTGCGAGCGGTGCATCCGCGGGCACCGTGTGACCACCTGCACGCACACCGATATGCCGCTGACGCAAATCAAGCCCAAGGGCCGTCCGTCCACCCAATGCGGGCACTGTCGCGAAGTGCGACGCATTCGCAACTCGCACGTCAAGTGTCTCTGCGGCCGCAAGGGCGGGCACGCAAACAACTGTCCGTGCCACGTGACTGGTGAGTGCACTTGTGTGACGAAGAAGAAGTCGCAGCAGCAACCCAAGCAGCAGCAGCGCGCCAAAAGGCCCGAAAGCAATGAGCTGATTAATAACGTCAGTCTCCTGAGCGACCTCAACGACCAGGCGTTTGCGGCCCTCAACATGAACCCCGCGTCCAGCTCCGTTTCAGGTACTCTGTTGGACCCTCTTAGCGCTCTTGACATGGATTCCCTGGGCGAAAGCAGCTCTTCGTTGCTCTCAGGTCCCTCCGTCATGAGCTCCTCCTCCACTCGTCAGAAGCACCGGCCGATCGGGATGGACCCGTTAGACAACATTAAGCCGGTTCCTGTCAGCATGCGACAAAAACGTGTGGGTGAAATCACCATCCCTATGGACGAATACATGAAGCCACTGAACAAAATGAACACTAATCTAACCAACTTTTTGAACAACATCAATCAACCGTCCAGCACGAATGTCACCGGCAGTGCTAGTGATTCCCCGATCAACACAGAATCCCCAAACACCTCGAACAAAGTGACAAGTCCAGACATGACGACATTTTTTGCCTCCAGTTTAGGGGCCTCGGGCTTCTCTACCGATCTCTATGACATGCCTGCGAGCACAAACTCAGGTGGCTTGTTGGATTTCTTGGATTCTCGCCCAAATAAGAGCAATAACAACATTGCAGCGTCGACGGCTACGAACGGGACTCCATCGATACCTCCTCCCCAGCCCTCAAGAGCAGGCGACAATGGGGGTGGATTAGACTCTTTTTTTCCCTTACACCCCCTGATTGGTCCTTCCTATTCCAACGACAACGAGCTATCCTACACTCCTACGGGCAATTCTGTCTCCACAAGCAACTTGTCTATTTCTAATCTGGACTACCACAACAATAATGGTGTCAACGTCAATGACCTTAATGTTGGTGTGAATAATAATAGTGGAGCATTTGCCAATAACCACAACAGTACTAATACTAATAATAATAATAATAATGCTACCCCGCCAAGTCTGTTACAACAGACTCTCAAAAGGATTCCAACAGGGTCCTCTGTCAACTCACATCACTCTCAATTGTATTCTAACCAGTCTCAACACAGCCTCCATTCCCATTCAATGCACCATGCTGGATCTCATTCACACCATCTGAACAATCATTTTGCTCCCTACCCTCGGAGATCTTCTTCCTTCCTCTCGATTTCCTCGGGCCATTCAATTGGCTCCAGTGTTGGGTCCCCTAACTGGGAAGAAGAACCTCAAATAATAACTGCAGAAGATTTGGGCTTCAATGATATCTTAACTGATGGAGGTAGGTTGGCCACGGCCAGAACTAACACTACTGTGGGTACCATTGATGGTCTATATCAAACCAGGACCTACACAGGTTCTCAGACTCAAGGTTAAGTTTGCTTCTCAATAGTTGGCTAGCGTTTGAGAGAGATATGGAAATAGAAATACCTTTTTTGCTAATCATACATTACCCTCCTTTTTATATTTATACTTTTTAATATATACTATTACCATTTTCCAATTAAGAACAATTCGATTAAAAATGCTGAGCACCAAGATCACACCTATTAACCCAAAGCTTGATTTTTTAATACATAATTGTCTCAAATCCGGTTATTTGGTTGAAAGATGTCGAAATCAATTCACACACTTTTGATCTCAACAAGAGACCCGGATCCAGATATCCGCTTTATGGCTCTTAATGACATTGACTCGATTTTGACGGCAGAATCACGCATTTTAACATCGGAGAAAAGGATTCAATATGCAGAAACTTTATTGAGAACAATCAAGGACGAGTTTGATGAAGTTAGAGTTCAAACACTTAAATGTTTGAGTAATTTTGCACGTGTTTTCAGCGATGAATTACCTGCATTAGTCAAAGGGTTTCTTTCCATGAACAAATTCGAGTCACCTTCCAATGGTGGCAATGGTTCAATTGGTGGAGGAATAACTTCCACTATCTACACAATGGCCGTTCATAATATTCTCAAATCCATGGCCATACCGGAGGATAAGTTTTCGGTAGGTGCAGAGATCTCCCATATCATTTTCAATTATGTTGTATTTTGTGGCGATAATAAATTTCTAACTCAAATTGACCTTATTGAATCGACTGTAGATCTGGTAGAGTTTGCAGGTAAATATTTAAACTCTGAACAAGTTGACCAAATATCAAATTGGATCATAAATGGTACCATCAACGGAGATAATTTAGTCGGTAAAAAATGCATCACTTGTTTGAAGTACCTTATGGATTACATTAAAGATATCCCTAATTTAATGAACAAAATTAATTCATTATCAGTGTCTTCCCAAAACTATAAATTAAAATCTCTACAATTGTTTAAGTCATCTTTAGAAGGTTCCCCAAAATTATTGGATCCTTATTTAGAATCATTATTAGAATTGATTGACCAATGTGCCAATTTAGAAGTTAGTGATGACTTCGACCTACAGTTAACTCAAGATGAATTGACTATTGAAGCTTTGGAGTTATTGAATCTAGTTGTCTTACTTACCCCTACTACTTCTATTGGGTCTGCTATCTGGAATAAGTTACCTCATCTGTTGACTTATGATCCTTATGGATCAAATGACCAAGATGAAGATCATGATATCGCTGAAAATGATGATGATGACGAATATAGTGGGCTTTCAGGTAATGAATACAGTGACGATGATGATGACATTTATGATGATGATCAAGATGAAAACCAAGGTTTAAGTTCAAAAGTTAGACAAACTACATTGAAGATCATTAAAACAATGGTGATTTCACATCCATTGACTTTACCTCAAATATATCAATCCTTGTTTGAAAACTTGCTTAATCAGTTGAATGTTGAGCAAAATAAATCCGTCATTTTTTCAATTGTTGATTTATTGACCTTCTTATTTAAGGCGACATCCAAAGATGAGGCTTATTATGGCATCAAATCCATCACTAATCATCAACCAAATTTAAGAAGAAATAGTGATATTACAATGAATGAAAAAACTGATCCATTATCAGAGCTCAATGAACATTTACCTAGAATTTGTGATTTGTTCATAAACAAGGTTCTTGCAATGCCTATTTCAAATGAAAATCAAAATCTATATTACGATTTCCCAACTCAATTAACTAAAACTATTGGTTTACCTGGTTTACCAAATGATTATGCTGAAAAGATCGTTGTTGGGTTGAATAATCTATTAGGATCTTCTTCGAGACAAATTGAAGTTAAATTCTACTCGATTATATTACAAAATAATAATATCTCATCTCTAGGACAAGGCTGGTTTATGTTTATTAAATTTATTCAAGGTATCTTAGGTAATCATCCTGGTATCTCTAACGTTCCAACAACGCATAATCGCTTGAAAAATAGTCAGCAGGGTGGTGGTAACCATAAGCTGACAGTTGACTGTATTCAATTATGCATTGACATCTTCCAAAATATTATCCCAAGAGACTTTCCGTCTCCAGAAATGACAAATTCACTTATCAATTCTGTTAGTGAAGGTTTAATTCAGCGTACAGGTGACAGAAACTTGGGAGTCGATATTAGAAAATTATCACTTTTGGCCCTAAAATCAATGACTATCATTTACCCACAGCCCAATAGTGAATATGCTCAAAATATCTTGATGTTGTTAGAACAAACCATGCGTATTGATTTGTTAGTTTCTTTGAGTTTACAATATCTCAATGATATTGTCTCAAGTGGTAAGCTTCAACCTTTCATTACTTTAGAGTGGGCCAACACTATTTTGGATGGGTTATTAGGCTATCTTGGGACCAAGGACCTATGTTTGGCTGTATTGAAATGTATCAATACTTTTGTTCAGCTGAATTTAATCTTGCCAACTGATTTGAGTCACAAGGTTAAAAATTCATTAATGACTATCAACTTGGAAATTTTGGAAGAGAAAAGTGTCGTCCAATGGGGAGATGCTATGTTGGCTTGTTTGAGCCTACCATACCCATCTATTGATGTTAATGAAATGGTTAGATTGATCATTGAATTGAACCATTACGAAGAATTCAATAACCAATGTGTGCCTCAAATGGTCAATAACTTAATTCAAATTACAGGCAATAGTCAGGGTTTGATTGATTTGTCACTAGCTTATGGCTCATTTGGTGACTCTAGCATTGCTAAATTTATTGGAGATGTATGCCTCTGCTCAAGAAATGAAGATAGCATCTCAAAAGTCATTGATGATTTGAGAGGTGGGGTTGAAATTGTACCATCTTTAATTTTCATCAATGAAGTTTCCAGGAATATTAACTTGGGGATTTCATTGGATGAGATCACAAAATACTTTAGCATTGAAGGTAAAAGTGATGAGATTTTCAATGAAGCTATCAAAACTGCCTCCACCATCGTTAGCTCTAATCTAAATGAATATCTTCCTCATCTTTTGTCCCATCTAAGTACACAAAAGCTGCCTGTTTTGAAAACATTGATTGAAGTGATTACTAAATCCAAATTAGATTTCCAAACATCGGATTTGATTTTGACTAATATATTAGATTCTTTGACTGCTAGCAGTGAAATTGGCGATGAGGTTGAAATCTCCATTACTGCTCATTGTATTTCGTACTTGGTTCTACAAAATCATTCCTATTTGGAGAAATATATCATTAATACATTAATTGCCAAGGATATTAGCTTGTGGACAAGCTTGGAGTTAACGTTAGCAGCAGTGACGAAATATCTTTTTAACGATCCTGCCTTGATTGAGAGTATTGGTATTGCCAGTATGCGCCAATTACTCGAACTATCAACCAAACAATTGATTTTTGATGACAGGCTCACTGTGAAAACTATTGGTATTGGTAACTTGAATGTTTCTTTAGTAAAAACGCCCATTATTGGTGTTAGCCAAATGGTTCAGATTCTACCTGAAATAATGGAGAAGGAAATCAAAGTGAATAAAGCATATGTTCGTATTCAGCAGATTGGTCCCTTCAAGAACAAGATTGACGATGGCTTGAATTACAGAAAGCAAATTTTTGAATGCATCTACTACCTTTGTAAATCATTAGAAGAAACACCAGCACTGAAGGCAATGTGGGACATCCAATGGTCAGCTTACATCAATAAATTTTTTGATGTTACCGTGAAGGATGATTTGGGCATCACTCCAACCGGTATCTTGGCCATTTCTATCATTATGAGACTTGATAAATACGTTTTTGCGCAGGAAGACTCCATCCAATTACTGATTGAGCGTTCCAACAAGGTTATCAACAAGAAGATGCCAGACGGTGCTGTTAAACAGGAGTTGGAGAAACAAGTTTCCTTGATCAAGATGGTTGTCAGAAACGCATACACCGTCCAGCAGTACTTTGAAAGGGGCGTCATTGTCTTGAAGCCGCATCAGCAGTCCCAATGGGCCGTTTTCTTTGCTGAGGTCCGTAAGAGCTTTCCTCAGGACTGCTGAGCCTCTTGGAATACCAAAGTCACGTGACTGTTTTGTAGGTAAATTACTTCTTAAAGAATTCTCTATGGTTTTTAGCCCACACAAAAAGTCACATTCTATTGTAAATAAATAATGCCTGAAAAGAATACACAACCGGTCAATTTGACCAGAGTGGATGTTGTTGGTGATAAGGCTGACCTATTGAGCAATACCCTTTTGGAATCTCTTTTGGAGCCTCTTTTGTCCTCGAGTGACAAGACCGTTGACCAATTGCTGAAGGAAACTAACAGTACTGTGAACAACCTGAAATACTCTGGTCTGTTCAGTTCTGTGCAGGCTAAATTGGACCAATCCAATAGCGGTGAGGTTTTAGACGTCCTCGGTGACAAGGTGCTAGATGTCGGTGCCCAATTGGATGTTCAGTTGAACAAGTTAGGTGGTTTTGCTATCCAATCGGTGCACAACAACTTGGGTAACGCTATCAACATTGCGTTGGACAATAAAAACGTTTTTGACAATGGTGAAAGTTTGAAGGCTTTGGCTGTGTTGAACAAAATGGAGGGCCTGAACTCCCAATTGGTTGACTTCCAATACAAAATGCCAATGCTGAACCCATCAACGAAACTGGTTGTGGAGGGTCTCTACCAGGATTCCAAGTTGTCAATCTTTGATTCTAAGCAGAAAACCGTGGGTATTAAGCTTGGTCTAGAGAAGCAAAAGTACTGTGCCAAATCAGGTATGTTCTCCACCATAACCTCCGGTGTTGGTTACCACAAGAGAGATGTCTCAGACATCAAGGACAATGCCAGTGACGAAATCAAGGCTTACGCGGGTGACGACATTAAACAAAGCTTCTTCTTGAACGGTCTTTCCACAAACATGGAGTACATTCCAAAGTCGACGGTCTTGCCACTCAATGGGTTAACTTTCAAGATGGATAACGAATTGGCTGGTCTCTTGGCTAACGAAGATCAAGACAAATTTTACAAGGTTAACTTGGGCGCTCAATTGGCCAAGTCGACTCCTGGCAAATGGCTGACACTGACCTCAGGTTTCGAATTAGGCCACATTGTCAACTTGACCAACAACGGTCCTATCCATTTCCAAGACAAGTTCTACCCAAACATCCCAGGCGACATTCTTCCTCTACAGCCTAGAGGCTCTCTAGGTGCACTCTCGTATGCAGGATACTCGCTAGGTCTTTTGTCCAAGCTCGGATTTGTTTCGGTCGACTGCCCTCTCAGAGCCTATGGTGAACTCAAGGGTGCCGTGGTCACCTCACAGGGTCTCTCTGCCTTGACCGCTGACAAGCTACAAAACGGTGTTGACGTTGGTGTTGTCTACCAAAGCAGCTCTGCTGCCGCTAGAGTCTTCTCCAGAACAAAGCTGGGCCACTCTCCGATGTTTGGCTTTGAAGTTTCCGTCGACGGTGACTGGTAAAACCCCAAAAGAATATTTATTTAACCCTTTATTTATACATACGAACCAGGCTTTAATGGACGATTATTATGTACTGTTAGGGAAATTACTATGTACTTTTGTATGATTCCAGCTCCAACACTGTATTGGTTTTGGTTTTTTGCTGAGCACAGTGATAGACCTTCCCAAAAGAGAAATAGTCGAGGACCCTTATCAAGAGCACTAATTTTCAGAATCTTCTTCTCCGTTAACCGTTACCTCTTCTTTTGGTGTACATTCGGCTAAGATGTTCAAGACCGTGACTTTACCTACAGGTGAAACCTACGAACAGCCAATTGGGCTTTTCATTGACAATGAGTTCGTTGCTGCGAAGTCTGGGAAGAGACTTGCGTCTGTCAACCCTTCTACCGAGCAGGAGATTGTCCAAATTCACTGTGCTGGCGTTGAGGATGTTGAATTGGCGGTAGAGGCTGCCAAGAAATCGCACGAGCCTTACTCCGAGTGGAGAACCATGGATCCTACCGAAAGAGTTCGTTTGATGCTTAAGTTAGCCGACTTGGTGGAAGCAAACTATGATCTCTTGTCCAAAATCGAAGCGATGGATGCTGGTAAGCCTTTGGCCAATAACGCTGTCAATGACATCTCGGGTGTGATCAATTATCTGAGATACTGCGCAGGTTGGGCTGATAAGATCAATGGTAAGCAAATCCCGCTTGCAGGCAAAAGATTCGCCGTCACCAAGAGATACCCTTTGTTGGTTGGGTGTATTGTGCCATGGAACTATCCGCTGGGTATGGCCTCATGGAAATTCTGTCCTGCTTTGGCTTGTGGCTGTTCCATCGTGATCAAGTCTAGTGAAATCACTCCATTGAGTTTATTGTACTTTGCCAAATTGGTCCAAGAAGCTGGTTTCCCTGCTGGTGTCTTTAACGTTCTTTCTGGTTATGGTACCGATGTTGGTGATGCAATTGCTAGAAACCCATTTTTGAGAAAGGTTGCATTCACTGGTTCGACTGCAACCGGTCAGAAAATCATGGATGCCGCTGCTCAGTCCAATTTGAAGTCAGTTTCTTTGGAATGTGGTGGTAAATCACCTATGATCATCTATGATGACGCTGACTTGGAAGAGGCTGTAAAGTGGGCCATTTTTGGTATCATGTACAACTCAGGTCAAAACTGTACTGCCAACTCTAGAATCATTGTTCAGGAAACCGTCAAGGACAAGTTTTTGTCCATGTTTTTGAAGGAGTTGGAAACCACATGGCATGTGGGCGATGTTTTTGATGACAAGACAATGGTTGGGCCTGTTGTTTCCAAGCAACAGTTTGACAGGGTCTCCAATTATATCGCCATTGGTAAAGAAGAAGGTGCTACCGTTCATCAAGTCAACACTATTCCATCCAGAGGTTACTTCATCCCTCCAACTGTCTTTTCTGATGTCAAAGAAAATATGAGAATTGTCCAAGAGGAAATCTTTGGTCCAGTTGTTTGTGTTTCTACCTTTACCGATATGCAAGACGCTATCCAAAAGGCCAATAACACTATTTATGGTTTGGCCGGTATGGTTTTCTCTTTGAACTTCAACAAGGCACATGAAACCGCCGATTTGTTGGAAGCTGGTAGCGTCTACATCAACAGTTCTAATGATGAAGACATGAAAGTTCCATTTGGTGGTATGAAAATGTCGGGTTTTGGCCGTGAATTGAGTGATGACGCATTGAGCTTGTACACCGAGACCAAGTCTATTTTTATCAACTATGGTGCAAAGTACTAAACAGAAACAGCCAAACAGTTAATCAGTCCAATGATGTTTATATTTCATTTTTATATAAAAGTAAAAGTAGCAGGCTTCTCAGCTGAGCAAATGTTACGTAAGCATTTAAGGTTCAAGTTTTCGATTGAAGTTTCTATCTGTAAAAGCTTTTGATATGTTCATTTTTATCTAGAACAGCTACAAATGAGTTGGTTTGCAGAAGAGAAGAAGCCAGAGTTACCTAAGAGAGAACAGCGTAAGAAGTGCTGGCAAGCTCGTGACAACTTTTTTGCTTGTTTAGACGAACAGAATATTGTGAATCCCCTAGACCCAGCTAAGGCTGCGGATGTCAAGAAGTACTGTGGCAAGCAAGATGTGGAGTTTGGCAAGGAGTGCATTGCTTCGTGGGTTAAGTATTTCAAGGAAAAGAGACCGTTTGATATCAAGAAGGAAAGAATGCTTGCAGAGGCCGAACAACAGGGAAGCGAGATTGTGCAAATGCCGGGATACAGAAAGTAGTGGTTGGAGGGACATCTGCAGTGGTTACCGATTAGAAAGGTTTGGTTTAATGTACATAGTTATTGTTTATAAAGGCGTTTGTGCTGTTTCAAAGATTTTCCAAGTTTGAGAACATGGATTCCAAAGTAGATTAGGCGGGAAGCCGAATTTCGCATTATTTATTCTCTATTATACGCAAATTAACTAACGCTTCAAAGTTCTCTGCTTTTCAGCATTTTCAACAACCTTATCTTCAGTAGAAAGACCCTTGGATTTTCTAACATCTTGAACAATCTTCTTTGCCCAACCTCTACCTTCAGCGGATTTGATGTTGTCACCGAATTCTTCCATTTCTTCTTCTGTCTGAGGAACCCAGAACGGATCCTCTTCCAATACTTCAAAGCCCAAAAATTCCAATGTGGCAATGGCACCACCAGATGTATCCTTTCTGATTTGTTCGGAGAACCCAAATGTGGTCATAACCGGCATGTTTGCCTCAATAATGAACCATGGGGTACCTTCCTTCATTTCCTCTAAAGTTATCTTACCCTTGGCTTTGGCAATGACAGGATAAACCTTACCCAATAAATCTGGTGTGGTTTGGATTGTTGCCTTGTACATAGCTAGTTTGATTCTAGGCTGGGCCTTAAGGAATAATTCATGAATTAGTGATTTTGTGATACCGATAACATTGTCGCTTACTGAATCCTCTGTAGGCTCGATCTTTGTTAATTGCATGCAGATTGAATCAATTGGCTCTGCCATCATTGGACCTTCCTTAATTGCAACAGAAAACCCCATGGAAATTGAACCCAAATCAACCTGACTTAAGTCTAAATTAGCAGTCTTAGTCAAAATAGAGTTATATTTATCCAATTTGGAAACGACATCACCAACTTCATCACTTTTGGAGTATGGTTTGAGAATGACTCCTATTTTAGCACCATTAACGCTTAATTCACCTTCAATTGATTGAGTGATAGCTTCTCTAAAACCAACTCTAGCTCTACCAACACTCAAATCTACCCTGGCAAATCTCTCCTTCAAGTCAGCCACACATCTTTCTAAATGTAATTCCCCGGAAGTCTCTAAAACAACTTCACCATTTTCGTTGACGTAACCTCTGACATTAGGATCTGATAAATTCAATCTTCTGATTCCACGAATGAGTTTGTTCATATCTCTGAAATTGGTTGGTTCTAACGTGGAGTGTAATAATGGTGGTAAGTTAAGATGAGAAGCTTCATGAGTTAATGAGATCATTTTACCTTTACCAACTTGTTCACTATCTGGGGAAACAAAAAGTCTCTTATCAGCAATGGTTGCTGTCTTTAGCAACAACAGACCAAATTGTTTGGTGTAAACACCAACAACCATACCTGCAGTTGCTTCTGGTAAAGAAACCAATTCAGAACCTTTGAATTGGAAAATCCCATCAATAGTGACTTTATGAGCCTTATGTTGTTCAGCGTCCTTTGAATTAATAGTTGGGTAAACAGTGTTGGTATCTTCGGATGGGTCGTAAGTAGGTGAGAGAACGACAATTTCGTCACCACGCTTAATAGTACCGGAGTAGATACGTGTGAATGCAATATAAGATTCTAGTTCTTCTTCTAATTCTTCTTCCTCTTCCTCCTCCTCTTCTTCCTCTTCTTCTTCGTACTCGAATGGATCATAATCATCGCTGTCAGAGTCATCGTTGCTGCTTTTATCATCGTCATCACTGACATTGGCATCACCTTGGTCATTCTGGATAAGAATATGAGCAGTTTCAACACCCTTATCATCGGTGGATTCTTGCTGTTGTCTGTTTTGCTGAGCTGCCTTGGATTGAGAGGAAGCTAAGGCTCTTAATCTTCTTGCACGTTCCATAATATCATCAACATCATCACCTGGGCCCATTTCCATTTGCTTGAGAGCGTTATTGATGACATCATTCGGCAAACTGACCAGCTTGGCAACAAACCCAGCTAATAAACCGTGGCGATTACAATTTGTCATATCTTGGGCCAATTGAGAATCCAACAATTCATGATGAGCAGAAGATTCGATGAGCTTTGGAATTCTCACTTTTTGGGCATCCTTTGGTGAAGGTAGGATATTGATAACAGCACCTAGTAAAGAGTTTGCCAAAGGCAAAAACTGTGACATGACCACTTGTGTTAGAACTTTAGTGTCTTTCTTGTTCAAATCTCTTGGTTGGACGGAAATTTTCATCTTTTCTAGCATATTTTGCAATGAAGTCAATGCATCTGGATTTGTTGGGATCTCTTGGATGGTTTGGTACAATTTCCAGATGGTGTCCAAGATGAAAGTTACAAACAACGGCTTTCTGTTGGACTTTTTGTTATTAGGAATTGGTAACAGAGATTTAGTTTTTGGATCAAAATAGTAACCTTCCCAGAGCTTGGAGTGTATTTCTTCAGGGGTAAAAGGCTCGCCTAGCTTCTGAGCAATGATGTGGGCGAACTGCTTCAAGTTAAACCCCCAGCCGTCGTAGGCGCAGGTAAAAACCACGTTATCATTAGTTGGAGAGAAATAGATGTTCGCGTCGTCTAGCTCCAGTTGAGAGTCTTGCGCATGGGCGTTGATGACATCACCCTGGTAGAAGCTGGCCATGACGGCGTTAACCTGGTTGATGACCTCCAGCAGTCTATTGTAGGCATCTACGGGAGTCAATTGCAATTCTACAATGAGTCTGTCCAGCTTGTTCAAAACGAGCAGGGGCTTGAGGTTATCGATCCAGGCCTGACGCAAAACGTTTCTGGTCTGCGAACACACCCCTTCGACCACGTCCACGACCACCAACGCGGAATCCGACAACCGCGACGCCGTGGAAACCTCTGAGGAGAAGTCGATGTGGCCTGGGGAGTCGATCAAGTTAATGTTGGTCTTCTGTGGTCCCTTTGGACCTCTCGTGGTAAACTCTAGTGCGATCGCAGACGACATCATCGTGATCCCTCGCGTCTGTTCGTCCTCACGGGAGTCTAAATACCGGATCCTGGCTGCTAGACGCTTCGAAAAAAGACCCGTAGAAGCAATGAGCGAGTCTGAAAGCGACGTCTTGCCGTGATCCACGTGTGCAACTATGCAGATGTTACGTGTGTCCATTGTCAGCGCCGATTATCACGGAAGAACCTCAAACTACAGCTTTAAAGATTTTTTTTCACTGCGATAACATGAAGATTTGTATCGAAATTACAAAATTGCCAATAAAACCACTGTGTGTGCAAGTGTATGCTTTCAAACTAAAAACCGCACACTCAACAGCACTCCAGCTTTCTTCTGGTACATTTTGAGATTTTCGGGTCCCAAAACTCTGCTGAGCAGCTATTCACAGTGCAGCTCCATACAAAGCACAAATTTTTGAACGCGTCTTACTCTTTAGTTGTTTTTGCTCAACATCTATGAATCTTGTGGTGGACGTGAACACGCCGCTGCTGGCGGGATGGGCGCACAATCACAGCCACGCGCTGTCGGTGGACCCGGTGCATGGCGAGAGCGGGTTTGTGCCTGATGAGGAGGTCTTCTCGCTGCTACACCAGGGTGTGCTGTACAATCCAGCAGGATTGGACCCGCTGTTGGGCCACATCTGGAGCGAATTGGACGTTCCGGACGACGTGACGCTGACGCTGAACCAGAACGCGTGGGCAGACCCGAAGATCAGCAGCAAGCTCGCGGAGATTGCGTTTGAAAAGTACCACATCGGAGACCTGAACCTCTGCAAGAGACAATTGTCGACGGCCTATGCGCTGGGGAAGCCGCACGCGTGCTTGGTGTTGGACATCGACTACGATCACGTGTCGGTGGTCCCGGTCTCGAACGGAAAAGTGTTGGCCAAGGGTGTTGTGAAGTCGAACTACGGCGGAGACTTCATCAACTTGTTCAGCAACAACTATCTCCAATCGAGCGTCACCAAAACGGACCTCATTCCCTTGGACTATCTCTCCAAGAAATCTGAGTCCTGGCAGCAATTCATGACAACAAAGACCTTGAAGAACTTCAACAGATCCATCCTCACATTGTACGGCGATCAGCCTGTCACATACATAACTCCGAACTCCAGATCGGTGAGTGTTTCTGTTCAGACCCAGCGCGACATGGTCCAGCCGCTGTTCAGGCCATACCAGGCCTATGCTAGCGTTTTCCCACAAGGCACAGCGGTTACCAGCGACGCCCCGGGCATTGGCGGCTTGATATTCCAATGTCTAAAGTCGTTATCCGCTGAGGACTCGCTCTACCAGAACCTGCTGTCCAATTTAGTCATCCAGGGTGAACTTTCCTTTATCCCTGGCTTGGAAGACGGCATTTTGAGTGACTTGAGAGGTTTTGTCAAGGATTACCAGATTTCCTCCTTCGTCAACTTGGACGACATGGAGAGACTCAGTGAAAGCTGGCTTGGCGCAGGTATGGGTGTTTCTGGCGAAGGGATCTCTAGAATGGACTGGTTTGAATTGGGAGAAAGCCAATTACGGAGTAGGTTTGCTTGATCAAGAAACAAAAAGAACACAAACACACACACAAACATCAAGAATGAGCCCACGGAACTTTTGAAAAACGAAAGAGTCACATATGTATAGTATTATTGTGTACGTTTAACTTTAGATTGGAAAAATGCCAAAATGGAACCTTGGGTGCTGATAAGAGACATTGGTACAAATAGCCCTGAAGATTGCTGAGCATTTTTTTAAAAAAGCACTGAATGGCGTCAAATCTTCACTTAAAACGCTAGATATAATTTCTTGTGCTACTCTAGACATACAACCTCGCACTTATGCCACTTGTGCCCGTACCACATACTAATTAACCCATATTCGATCCTTAACCCTACCTATATAATGCAGAGTGTGTCATTCTGGAAAAAAAAAAATTTCATCACCACTTTGGCCAACGTCTATGAATCATCTTCTCAGAAGAACGATGACTACTACTTCTGGTTCTGTTCCTGCTGCCGTTTCACAAGCTGCTGCTCCTGCTGCAAAGGCTGCCAAGGTCGCTAAGCAAAGTTTCACCTTGAAGACCCCTAAGGGTACCAAAGATTGGGGTGATTCTGATATGGTTATCCGTGAAGGGATCTTCTCTCACCTGCGCTCGCTTTTCCAGTCTCACGGTGGTGTCACGATCGACACTCCAGTTTTTGAATTGAGAGAAATTCTAGCCGGTAAATACGGTGAAGACTCTAAGCTTATCTACAATTTGGAAGATCAGGGTGGTGAATTGACCAGTTTGAGATACGATTTGACTGTCCCATTCGCTAGATACGTTGCTATGAACGGTATTGCTAACGTCAAGAGATACCACATTGCCAAGGTTTACAGAAGAGACCAACCTGCTATGACTAAGGGTAGAATGAGAGAATTCTACCAGTGTGATTTCGATATTGCCGGTGCCTACGATTCCATGGTTCCAGACGCTG
Organism: Saturnispora silvae; assembly: GCA_030579555.1. NCBI lineage: Eukaryota > Fungi > Ascomycota > Pichiomycetes > Pichiales > Pichiaceae > Saturnispora > Saturnispora silvae. The sequence goes on along the minus strand of JAKTRE010000005.1, from coordinate 89,446 downwards.
AGGTGTTGAAGTTGTTAGTCGACGGTTTGTCCGGTTTGGGTATCGAAGAATTCAAGGTTAAACTTAACCACAGAAAGATTCTTGATGGTATCTTCCAAGTTTGTGGTGTTAAGGAAGAAGACACTAGAAAAATCTCTTCCGCTGTTGACAAGCTTGATAAGTCGCCATGGGAAGCTGTTAAGAAGGAGATGGTTGAGGAAAAGAACCAGTCTGAAGAGGTCGCCGACAGAATTGGTGAGTACGTTAAAATTAAAGGTGATATCCAATCTGTTTTGGCTCAATTGATGGCCGATGAAAACTTAATGGCTAACGCTTCTGCCAGTGAAGGTTTGTTGGAAGTTCAAACTATGGTTGAGTATCTTGAAGCTTTTGGTGTTGATAAGTTCATTTCCTTCGATATGTCTTTGGCTAGAGGTTTGGATTACTACACTGGTTTAATCTACGAAGCTGTCACTGCTCAGTCTGCTCCTCCAGCCGATGCTGCTGAAAAGAAGAAGAAGAAGTCCAAGTCTAAGGGTGAAGACGAAGACGCCAGTGAATATGTTGGTGTTGGTTCTATTGCCGCTGGTGGTAGATATGATAATCTTGTTGGTATGTTCTTAGGTACGAACTCTAAGGGTAAATCGAAGTCCATTCCATGTGTTGGTGTTTCTTTCGGTGTTGAGAGAATCTTCTCTTTGATTAAGCAGAGACAAGAATTGGTTGCCAAGGTCAGACCAACTTCTACCCAAGTTATGGTCATGGCCTTTGGTGGTGGTGAAGGCTGGGACGGTCTTTTAGCTGACAGAATGAAGGTTGCTTCTAAGCTTTGGGAAAACGGTATCGAGGCAGAATACGTTTACAAGAAGAAGATTAACCCAAGGAAACAATTTGAAGCCGCTGAAAAGTCAGGCTGTCCTGTTGCTGTCATTCTTGGTAAGGAAGAATACTTGAATGATGGTAAGGTGAGAATTAAGATTCTCGGTAAGGAAGATGAAGCTGACGAAGGTGAATTGGTTAGCGTGGAAGAAATGTCACAAAAGGTCAAGCAAATCCTGCAAGAATTGAACCATGATGGTGATGATGTCCAAAAGTTGTTGAAGAACTTAACTGTTTAGAGTAACTAAACTATGTTTATAGCTAATAAATGATATATATCTGACACTTTTCTTGCTGAGCGTTTTTCAACAATTCTGTAATTTACTGTGTTGAACATACAAAAAATCAAAGTTTGACAAAAATTGCATACAAAATGAAATGAATAATTCTTGTGAATAGGAAAATGGATGAAAAAGCACTCAACACATATATTGCAAGTTTCTGTTGGGGGGTATATAATTAAATATAAGCCGTGGTCCTATTTTACGAATTAGCCCCTTTGTTGGCTTTAAAAACAAAGAAAATTGTTGGCTAGAATCAAGTGAGAAAGTGACAAACACGAAAATGTTAAATAAAAATCTAAATTCTAAACTTTTAAATTGGACAAAATTGTTTTAGACATAAACAAGACCAAAGATAGCTAACAAATACCAAACGTCTAAACAAACATTTTGCACTACCGTTCAATTCTTTGCTGGCCTTATTGCCAAAGTTATATAAGTTTTTTGTTAGTAGCAACTTAATTCCTGTCGTGCCACGTCTTTGGCAGTGTAGCATTTGTTGTTTTCATGTGGCGCACTTCCTCAATTAGAACAGTAAGTTTCTGATTTATTAAAAAGTACGAGAATGATACTATTAGCTAATGAATAAAATTAAATGTAAAAATATACGAAATACAAACATGAAACAAGCAACCACTTATTTAACTTCAACCTCTCTTTGATAACCATCTCTCTTTTCAATGAAGTTAATGTATGATTTCTTAGTCCAAAGTCTGATACGTTTACCATAGATAACACATGGAACAGCGGCAAGACAAGCGACAATTTGGAATGCAATTAAAATGGCATAGGTGTTAGTGTTACCCATGGCATCTAACCATGGAGAACAAGTGAAGGTGAAGATACAACCAATCAGGTTATTGATAACAGAAACACCCACCATACCTTCCATGACCATATCAGGATAGGCACTAGCTAAGTAACTCATGGCAATATCACCAGAAGCACCCCAACCAACACCAATAAAACCTAGACCAAGAGTGTAAGTGATCCTCCAATCCCATAACTGATCAGTACCGGCAGCAAACACCATCATACCAACAGGTGAGCAGATGAAGACTAGAATCAAGAAGTAAAGGTAATCTTCAGGTTCATGAATACCACCTCTTCTCTTGGCAATCCAAATGACACCCTTATCGGATAAGATACCAGCATAAAGACAACCAACCATGGCACCAATTAAACATGGAACATTCATGATAGAGACCCCGGTACTACTGTAGTTGAATGGAGCGTCATAGTATTGATCATCTTCTGTAGTCAAATAAAAGGTCAAGAAAGCATCTTGCAACCCCCATAAAATACCAGATAACACAACAGGAGGGAACCAGAAAACTCTAAGCATGTTGAATAACAAATCGAAATATTGCTTGATACCCCAACCTTCAAGGTTCGAAGCAGGAGTGAAAAGAGCAATCTTTTTCCAGAATGATTGCTCCTTCTCATGAATACCATTGTCACCAACCAATGACCCGAATGATTGACCAGAGTTTGATAAAACTTCATCAGAGGCATATTGATCGTTTTGCTTGTCCTTCTCGGCCTGTTCTGGGGCAGTGTCATCTTCAAAATGAGGTGTACTTTCACGGTTTTTCAACACGACACTATCCAAACCTTCATAACCAGCATCGACAATGTCGCCTAAGCTGGCATTGACATATTTGGATCTGTCAAAATAAGTTTCATATTGGGTGAAGATTAACACGATTAAGAGCCCACCAGAGATGATGGCCCCAATCCAACCCACCCATTTGTACGAGGTTCCGGCGGCAATAAGACCACCTAGCAAAGGGCCCAAATAAGTACCAATTGAAATGGACATAATGTAGAATGTCAAAGCCCAACCTAGTTGATGGGAGTAGAACATGTCCGACAAGGTCAATTGAGCACAAGCCTCAGCACAGCCTTCACTTGCACCCACGAAAAGTTGCGACCAGATGGTATCAGCAGTTTTGGACGAGAACCCGAACCAAATAGAACCCACCATGCCGAGCAAGATGCAGATGACGTACGTGGACTTACGGCCGTACAAGAAGGCCACAGGGGCCAACAACAAGGTGGAGAAGGCAATGGAGACGAACAAGACACCCGCACCAGTGTTCATGGCGTCGTAGGAGATGCCGTAGATTTCGTTCAAACTGTCCTGAGCGGACCCGGCGTCGTTGGACGTGGCCCCGGTGAACGCCGACACAAACATGATGATCAAGGCCTGGTAGAACTTGGTTCGCCACGACCAGTTGAGCGGGTCGTTCGGCGAGTCTGAAGGCTGCGGATGCAAAACGATCCCGCTGGAAGTAGTCTTCAGCATGTTCTTCTCAGTGCCAGCGCTGTCTACGAGAATGTTAATCGTCCCCGGGATGTAGTCTGGGTGGTACTTGTTGAAGTACTTCTCGTTCTCATCGCCGTACGTTGACAGGTGTCCGTCTGCTGACCGCACCGTAGTTGTGTTCATTTGTTCTTGGCCACTAGCTTTTCTAGATAAACGTTACTTGGCGGAGTTAGATCTTTTATTGTCATTAGGAAAAATTTTTACATCGCGGTTAGCCATTCAAAAAAGAAACGACGCCAACCGTTGACCCCAATCCGGAAATTTAGACACCTCGAGCGGGTCGATGTGCTCAGCACTGCCGACATCCGAAACGCTGCGGCCTGCGATGCCGGCCACGAAGGCGGCTATTTGGGAGTCCGCGATCGCGCTAAACGAGTTTGCGGAGAGCGTGCCGGAACCATCGTGGTCGGGGTCGAGGTCGTCGTCGTCGTCGGACTCGAGCTCGATAGTCTCCATACCAACAGCCGCACCGATCTCAAACACCCGTCCGTGGATCTTGTCCCAGTTTCCGGCGACCCCGTTGGCGCCGTCTGCTCTTCGCTCGGCCCCTTCGATCTGCGTATACTGCTTTTTTCGCTGAGCCACTCTCTGCACAATAACCGAGATGTGCGTCCTCACGGCTTGCTGGTCAGCCGCGCCCAAAGTGGAAGAGATAAGGGCTCCCAGATTTAATCGCTTATCGGAATCGCCCATTCTCAGGAAATCAAGGAAATTATTGAGCCATCTGATCATGCCTTCGAACAACCGCGCTTCCTCAGGAAGGCTCAAGTCATTCATGTATATATCGCGCATGAACTTGTAGACTATCGGAGAGTACTTGTCCTCCAAGGAAATCAAGCCAACCACTATGTCGCCCTTGGAGGAGCTGCCCTGGTAGATGTAATCGTCGCACACGTTGATCAGCTCGTTCATGAACTTCTGGAAAATTGGCACGTATTTGTAGACATCAGCCTTCTTGAATAGGTCAATCAGCGGCTCGAAAAAAATCGCCATCAAGTCCTTGATCACGTCCATCATCTCGTTGGCCTCCCAAAGTTCGCGCATCATCTCCTTGTCCCATCTCCGAAGCTTGATTTGGAAGTATCTGACAGCCAATGTGTATGTGGAGTCATCTCTTCTAACTTCGTTTTTGAAATCTTTGAGAATATCAACCAAGATATCTTGCGGCACATCCGGTGAACTCAGTCCGTTATTAGGCAGTAGAATCGCTACAGGCAATTCAATTGATGTAGTCTTACTCAATTGTTTGACCTTCAGTACAATATCATCATCACTGGTGAAATACTCATCAATTCGTCTATAAATACAGTCCTGTCTCTCTGAATGCAACCTTTCTTTCAAACTCTTTAATTCATCATCATACTTTTTGACATCATCACTCAATGAACCCATGAAAATCATTTGTAGTAACGATTTACCCTTACCAAAAGGTTGAAATGTGAATAAATCAATGAACTTCTTCACCATTTGCAATGGATTTGTGAACCTCAAAATGGTACCCATCATTTTGTAAGGCATCAAATGATGCATCCTTTTAACAACTCTGTAAAACTCAGGTGCAGAATCTGATCCAATTAACATCTCGTAAAGAGTACTTGCAATCTCTAATTTGACAACTTCAATGATTGATTTGATTGGTCCACTTAAATCATCAATATTTTTGTTTGCCTTAACTTCATCAAAGAGATAGTTGAATCCTTTATTATAAAGTATGTCTTTCATCTTTAAAACTTCAACTTCTAACTCTCCAACTGCTTTAACTAGTACCTTTTGAAATTTCAAATGCTGTAGCGTAACTAAGTGATCCAGTTTAATTCTATTTTGGACATCGGAGACTTCCTCTGGGGTTAGAATAACTGGATTGTTACTTAAAAATGCAACCAGTTCAGGTGATTTGGATAATGGTTCTCTTTTTGTGATGGATTTGATATAGCCTCTCAAAGCCATTCTCAGACTTTCCCTAGGTAAATTGGAATTTTCGGCCATCGTTGACTCAATTGAATTAGCTGATGCGTTGGACATAGATCTTCTATGTCCCTTTAATGGGACCTTCAGTGTATTTTTGAAACTTTTCTCTAATTTGCCAATATTGAATGACGCAATACCTGGAGATTTTGGTGACCTAATTTTAAATGTACCACTGCTAGAGGATTTGGGGGTTTCAACTGTGGGAGTTGGAGGGGCCGTGAGTGGAAAGTTCTCTTCTAAAAGTTCGTTAATATCAATATTAAGATCGTCAGCGTTGTCGTTATTGTTCATGTTTGGGGTATAGTCACCTTCTTCGATTGCTTCGTCATCAACAACCATATGACCAGATTGTTTATCTTTAGAAGGCAAGTAAGGTCTTTTAACGTTAGGGTATAATTTCTTCAATTCCAATGCCAATGTTCGAAAATCACCGTATCTTCTTTTAACATACCACCCCTCATCATCACTTTCTCGTTGAACGCGCATGATAAAAGTATAATATTTAGCTTCCCTAGTGCCCCATATCATACCCTTTTTAACTTCTGTTTCATTGCTAACACCAACCACATTTACATACCATCCGTTGATATATTCGTCAGGATCAACAGAATTCAAATCAGTCTTGGCTACCGCAGCGGCTTCTTCAATTTCTAGGTTTTGTAGCTTCTGTTGATCTGCAACCGTGATTAGCTTACCTAGTTTCTTATATGCACCCTTAATCTCCTTATCTTTCTGAAAATATTCATCTTCGTTGACAGTCTTAATTCCGGTATTGAAAAGCATCAAAATGAGTGATTTGATTTTAGACAAGGTCAACTCCCTCTTAGAAATCACCCCTCTGTCATTTGAATTGGAGATCTTTTTCGACTTCCAGATCTCGAACAAGTTCTGGATCTTCAGCCAGAAAGGTAGTTGATCAAGCCACGAATCGCCAAGCTTGAGTAGATGAATCTTGATAAACGGGAAAGTGACCACAAATCGTTCCAGCACAAACCTCAATATAGGAAACTGCTCACGAACAACACCTTTGGTGCTCTCGGCTATTTCGTGGAGCTCCTGGAGGTCTATGCCGATGTGATGGACCATCTGCGGATCCAAAGGTAGAAACGGCGGTCCAAAACGGCGCAAACCGGAGATGTCATGGTACTGCGGCGAGAGCCTGTCAAACTCAGACGCAATCTCGCGCCGTAGCAGCTCCTTCTTGATAAAATGCTCCTCTGTTGGTGTCCAATTGAGTGACATTTACCTAACGAGCCAAAGGATAGAGGAACGAAAGAGCGTATAAGGAAACTATTCTTTTACGCGTCGGATTTCCTTTGGTACAAATCACCTCAATTGTCCACAAATGGCAGTTGAAGAGCAGCTGCAGGGCTCTAACTCTACAGACCTGGTGGCGGGTGGCTTTGAGGTGCTGCCTGGAAATTTCCAGAACCAAAACGGCCCCAGCGCCGCTGCTGAGGAGCATAAAAGAGGGTCTCGGTTCAGCTGGAAGACACCACAATTGCCTAAACGACTCTCATCGGTTATCCTCAACACAAGGGCTGCGTCCGGATCGACAAACGCAGATAGTATCCGGATAAATTCAACCACGTTGCCCCTGCCGAATGCTAGCAATATAGGGCATAGTCGTCAGAACTCACAATCAAACGAAACAACAGTCACAATTGCTACCAACACCAGCTCCTCGGGTTCGATAGATGACAATTCAAGTACCAAGACAGGCTCGCTAGCGAAGTCGCTTCATTCGCTGAAGAGAACTACCAAATCAATTCTTTTCCTGGACTCTAATGCAACTTCTCCTGTATCGCACGGATTTGAGATAGATGATCACGCAGAGCAAGAGCTGAGAAGAAGATTGGCATCAACCGACTCTGAATTGAAATCTAGAAGATCCGTGCAGTCCATTAACTTAGCCGATGTCAATAGGCTAACACCAGAGCCAGAGCCGCAACAACTGGATTTCAATCTTGTGGAAACTAAAGCTACCGACGTTGATGACAATGATAACTTTGACAACTATGAACAAGATCAAGTAGACGACGATGATAGAGATACCATAAGCGATGCAGGTGAGTTTGATGAATCTCCCGAGAGATTTGGAAATATCCATATAAATAGACAAAGATCACGGACCCTCAATTCGTTGGAAAATACCAACAATCCTCTAAATAATTTAGCAAACAGCAATAGCACAGGTATATTGGCATCAATTGCGAACTTTGTCAAATTAAATAGAGCTACATCATCCAGTTCGCTTAGAAAATCAAGTATTACCAGTCAAGTTACAACATTTAGAACTAAGGATGCCCTTTCATTAATGGAAGATAAAACACCGGATTCATTTTTGAATGTGCTTCTAGATACATACCCAATCAACCAAATCGTATCGATCCTGAGTTTAAAGGATAATGATTTTTCAAAAGACACCATGCAGCTTTATTTCAAAAGATATTATGATTTCAGCCTTATGCCTCTGGATATTGCTTTGAGATATTTCTTAATGATTAATGATTTACCCAAAGAAACACAGCAGATTGATAGAGTGGTCTATCAATTTGCCAAATATTACATTGATCAAATGAAATCTGCCTATCTAAATACCGATTCCGTTTACATTTTGACCTTCTCACTTATCATGTTGAATACTGACAGATTTAACCCTAACAATAAAAAGAAGATGACAAGATTTGATTTTATTCATAATGTTGATGATGCGTTGAAGGAAAATGGTAATATTATTGAAAAGGACTTCATAGGTTACCTCTTCGATAATATCGTTCATTCACCATTCATTAAGATTTCTCAAGAACAGTCTTCTGCCTGTTTACAAGCTTTAGAAAACGGTGATCAAATACCATACCCATTATTATCGTTTCTAAACACAGATCCTCAACAACAGCAACAACAACAACAGACATCTTTTGATCCAAACGAAAATAGTGGCACGCCCCATGATACCCCAGGATCAACTATTTCCAGAAGTCCATCACTTCAGCAGTTGAGTATTAGTAGCTCAACACACCCTCAACTTCGAAGAAGAAAAAGTAGTGCGTCCTTTTTATGGAATTCACCCATCACTATGGATCCATATCAGTATATTGTCGACAGAAGTTTAGCAAGTCTATCATTACCTAAGCCTAGCTTCAATTCAAATAATCCATTTTTGAATACCAAAACTTTTGAAAAGGACAAAGACGTTGCTAATTTTACAGAAGATAGTATGATTCAAGATACTTTGGATGAATATATGGATGAGACTTTCAATATGGGAGAATTCATGAAAATTTTGGACTCGATAACAAAATCAAAGGCTGATTTATTACTCAAAGTATCAAAATCTAAGGGATCATTTTTAACAATGAATAAATTTGCACAAACTATACCCCTAAATGATGCCAAAGATTATAAGAATGAATATCTAGTTACAAGAGTTTTGAAAGTTGGTATCCTCAATAGACAAGAGTCTAAAACATTAACAAACATCAAAACATGGAAGAAATACTTCTGTATTTTAACCCCATTGGGGTTATTCATGTTTAAATCCATTTCTTTGTTCAAAATGATTTATTCAAAATCGGCAGTAATAATTGAAGAATCCGAATCTACAGGTCTATTAGATCAGTTTCAACCAGCATTTTCAATTAACAGAGGTTCATTTGCCTCTCGTAAATTGAAGAATTTGGAGTTGGACAAGATTGTCAATTCAAGCAAAGTTTTTAATACCAGCGCCAATAACAACAAAGGTAGTGGTAAAAACAATAATTTACAACACTACACATTTTTCATCTATGGACAAAATACCAATACGGCATTTATGGTCAACAATATATATGAGTTGAGGTCATGGATCCTCAATATCAATATGGTGAATGCTCTCAATGGAGTTAAATTACCACATGAGAAACTAGAGCTTGGAACATTTGTTGATGAATCAACATTTGCGTCTAAAAATGATAAATATTATGAGATTACTCCGAATGGCGATGACACTATCGAAGAAAGGTTATTTAAAACATGCGAATCTATAGATTACAACCCTGAGACGTTTGAACCAAAGAGTAATTGTAATGAATCATTATGGCATCAAATTCAATATATGAAACTGTTAGAGCTTTTGACACCTTTGGAATCCAAATCAAGAGAAACATTATTGGGTACCTGCAAGATTTTAAACATCAAGATTGAATGGATGTGGTTTGAGAAATGTAGATCGAGAGTGGTTATGGATTATCTCCGTAAAGCACATTTGATTTTTGCAAGCACCAATTCAGTTCCCGCAGAGATCACTGATGATCTTGTTAGTAGCTATGACGATGAAGAAGAGGAAGAGGAAGAAAAAGAGGAGCAAGAAGAGGAAGAAGAAACCGAGGAGGAGGGGGATACCACTGTTGTGGTGATATCTAGCCCCAGGACCCAAGAAGAGGCAGACGACTACTACAGCTGTTTAGAATTGTCTTTGTAAATATGAACATTTAGTACCCGTGGACAACCCTCTCTGTCTCTTTCGAGCAGCACGCACTGGCGACAATAGTAAGCTAATCCCAATTCTTCACCTACCCTTGCCTTAGACCCGCAGAGAGAGCACTTGTCGAGTGCGGGTCCAGAGGCACAGTTGTCACATAAACGGGCCTCTTTGGCCGGGTTAACGTACGACTCGCAGGCCGGACATTTGCCGTCACATTTGGAACATAACATGGCTCTCTTGGTGCCTGTTCGCTTCCCACACTGGATGATATCAGACATCGTAAGTGAATATGCCTTTATAAGCAAAGAATCGTGTTTACATATGTAAGACTATCATATTTTTCACTTATTGATTTCTATATAAAATGAAGGTGAGGGGATTGTGTGCCCTTCCGTTGCTTGTGGTGCCCATCTTAGCTTCAGCTGGAGACCAGCTACCGGAGTTCCAACGATGTGTCAAGTTCTGCGAGGTTTTGCGCTGTCCGAATGGTGCTAAAAACCATCCGGATTTGAGTTCAGAAAAGATCAACGAGCTGAAAAGAGACCAGACACTACAGCAATACTTCTCCGAAGGGCTCAATTTATGGGAAATGGCTCTTGGGTGGGACTGTGAAGGCAACTGCGACTACGAGTGCCAACGAATTGTCACCGAAGAACGGGTAATTCACGGATTGGAGATTCACCAATTCCATGGCAAATGGCCTTTCTTGAGAGTTTGGGGCGTTCAAGAGCTAATGAGTACCGTCTTCTCTATTGGTAACTTTATTCCTAACTACTACGGATTCAAATTGATCAAATCTCATTTGAACAGGGAGAGAGATGCAGACTACAAAAGACTGTATTTTGCGTATTTGATGGTTTCCATCATCTCAATGTGTGCATGGACCTTTTCGTCCATTTTCCACTTGAAAGACACCTGGAACAGAGAAAGGTTAGACTACTTCTTTGCGGGTATGACCGTTTTGACCGGATTCTACGCAATCATACTGAGATTCTTCAAGCTGTACAAATCCAAAACCAGAACGAGCGCCCTTTCTGCCTTGTGTGTTTTTCTCTATGGGTGCCACGTCGTTAAGTTGTTGAACGATTGGTCTTATTCCTACAACATGCTAGCCAATGTGGTTTTGGGCGTCGTCCAAAACATTCTGTGGGTCACCTTGTCCATCAACCAGTTCAACCAGGTTGCGGACAGGAGAAAGTCCCTTATGCAAAACATCCTGGACACAAGCATCAACTGGACTTTGGTCCCCTGTTTGTTAGTTTCCTGTGTGGTTTTCGGGATGTCCTTTGAACTGTACGATTTCGCGCCGCTGGGCGAGCTACTCGATGCGCATGCGCTGTGGCATTTTGTCACTATCTGGCCCCAGATTTTCTGGTACCCATATATGGTGAAAGACGTGGAGTTCTTGAAGGTTTCAAAGGTGGAATAGAGGCCAGATCTGCTGAGCATTTATTACGTAAACTTTTAAGAATTTTTTTTTGTACTTCTAGTGAAATATTTCAGTTGCGATTTTGCTTCTTTACTACAAAGGCGGTATGAAGGATTTGGTCATCAAGTTGATCACTTTGAACAGCGATATTGGAGCACCGTTAACAGACGGTGAGTACGATATTTTAGTCAGGCTATTGATCAACGGTCATTTTAAGCAATTTGCGGAAAATGTCAAATTTTCCAGGTTTTTCCAGTCTCCAACTCAAAATATAGAGCAAGCCTTAGAAGACTTCCAAGCAAACGTTGCAAGCGATATGGATGTTTTGTTGTTGGGTATTTTCTTCTTGCAACTTTACATTGAATGCAATTTCACTGGCCCAACATTGGAAAGTTTCCTACCTGCATGGGTAACTGAAGAATTCTATGAAGATTCATTAAAATCATTGTCAATTAACGGGTTTCAGCCATACCATTTGCAGTCTAACCCACAATATCTTCTGCAAGCCAAGAAGTTGTTCCAGTATCAATCATCTGTTTCAGTAATCAACACAGGTTTAAAATGGTGGCTATCAAGATCCTTACAAATTCATCTGTCCGTTTTGCCTGAAAGGTCCTGGGATCTAATCGAACAATCCATGTCCTTGTTAACCACTGAATTAGTCAATGAGTTGTTAACAAATGAAGACGAAAGTGTGGATCAGCAATTATTGTTAACTTTCCACTTGGAACAAGCGAGAAACTCTATCATTGGTGATGTCGACACCACTAAACAGTCTATTGTCAAGGCCAATGAAATTTCCGGCCTAGAAATGGTATTGACAGGTTGCAAGGCGAAAATGACCCAGTACCAGAAAAAGGCTGCCGCTGCTTTGACAGTTTTGGCTAAATCTAATGAAAAACTATTAAGGTTGGAAAGATCGGAATTAGGCATTGACCCCAATGATGTCAAATTAAATGATGATTTATTCTTGGAGAGACCGATCTACGATTCCTTAGGCGATGAAGAGTTCACAAACAATTTGAAACAAACAAAAGGCCAAGAAGACTTTATCAAAAGAATCAAGATGGATTTCAACCAAATTGGTGATGATTATATTCCACTGGATACCCTCCTACCTATCATTCCTAAAGAAGATGATATTCCACAAAGTTTGAAAGAGTTAGACCCTAATAACCAACCAAGTTTGGCCAATTTAGATGCCATCCAATTGATTTTAAGAATGCAATACATTCAAGCTAATACCCCACAAGGTAATGTACTAATTAATGAGGAATTGATTGCTCTAGTTCAAAGAATCTTGTTTTGTCCACCTAACAGTATCAACTGGCTAATCTACTCACAGGCATTATGGTGGAGATCATTATTGGAAACCGCCAGATCCAGAACAGTCGAAAGAGGTGTTTTGCAATTATACTCTTTAGTTGAAGAATTAGGTACGACATCTGATCAAACTTCCCGACTATTCCCTAAAACAGAAGAGGAATTGAACTTTCCTCAAATGTTCGATCAAAATGGTAATTTCGAAAAAGTTTTGATGAATGGGTTGAGATTAAGATATATTCATTTGATCCCACCAATGGCTAAATGGTCGATGGATGATAAATTAGCTCAAAAATTGATGGAATTAGGATCAATCAAATCAGCCTTGAAAATTTATGAAAGATTAGAACAAAATGTTGAAGTCTCGTTATGCTATTTAGCCATGGATGATAAGGACAGTGCACGTGAAATATTACAAAAATGGCTTGAGAAAAATCCTAAGGACGCAAGAGCTTGGTCAATTCTCGGTGATGTTGATGGTACTGTTGAATATTGGGAGAAGTCTTGGGAGTTAGGTAGATATGCCAATGCTAAAAAATCCTTAAGTAAATACTATCATTCCAAAGGTGAGTTGCAACTGGCCATTGATCATATGTTTGACTGTCTAAGTGTTAACCCTATCGATTTCAACAACTGGTATTTCTATGGTTGCCTAGGATTAGAACAAGGAAATTACCAATTATCTGCGGAGGCTTTCACAAGATGTATCACCTTAGATGATGATAATAGTTATGCATGGTCGAATTTAAGTTCCAGTTTGATGAAGTTGGGTAAGATCGAGGAATCTTTCCATGCATTGCAAAAGGCAGTTAACGCAGGTGACACAAGTAAAAAGTCATGGAAAATCTGGGAGAATTACTTGACCATTGCTGTCAAGCTAGGGAAGTGGGATGAAGCAATTAATGCCTTGGTGGTATTGTTAGAGTCTAAGAATGAGATTGATTTACCGATTTTAGAGAAATTAATTGAAATTCTAGTCATGCAACCATTTGATGAATCCAAACAGACCCATTTCCAAAGATCATGTATCAAGTTGGTTACTCAAGATGTTCCTAAGAAATTGAACGATTCTTATATCTGGAAATTGATTGCCAAGGTCAATTTATGGATGAAGAAGCCTTGGTTGGCGTTAGATGATTACGAGAAGTCATACAGAAGTATCATCAACAACCCCGACTTGCTAACAGAAGCTAAAGTATTTCAGGATGCCGTAGAGGCATGTGAGGAGTTGGTCTCAGCTTATGAGAACTTTGGTGAGATGGAAGGCAGACATGGTGCCGGGGACTTAGTCTGTAAAGACTGGAAGTACAAAGCAAAGTCCAGTATCAGATCCCTGATTAGTAAAAGTAAAAGCAGCTGGGAGTTCACGGACGAATACGAAAGGTTGCAGGAACTGAAAGAACAGTTCAAATAACGTTACAGAGACACTCCAATTTTATAGAAGCGATAAAGTAAGACCTTAGCCATGGCTCAAGATCAGGGGTAATGATACCTGTCAGAATATGACATCTCCAACATGTCTATGTATAAGTTCAAAAAAGCGCTCAGCACCACACACTGATTTAATTCGCATTCATTCTAATATATATACACGCAGGGTTCCGGCGGAACCGCCTATTTAAGTTTCAGAACATCAGCGTCCTCGTCGCTGGCGCTGGCGCTGCTCTGCTTGTCCTGCTCCTCCTGTTCGTTTCTAGGGTTGACTCTGGATTTGACCAATTCCCTGAGACCTTCAGGAATGTGTTCCCAGACGAGATCGCCCTCTCTGTTGGAGATGGTCTGGCCCTGGGCGTTCATGATGTCCTCGATGGTGATTTTGTTGTCCGAGAAGATCCCCAAATGGTCCGCAATCAAGTGTCTGACCTTGCAGCCCGGACACTGCACCAGGATCGAGCCGTGGTTGTAGGCCTGCTTGGACATCATGTGCGAGGATCTGGTGTCGCACTTCTTGCATGTGAACGACAGAAGAAGCATTGGATGGTCCATTTTGAGCGGCTCAGCACCGTTTTGTGGCGCATGCGAATGCCCAGAACAAGGTTTTCCGCCGTGGGTGTGCGAGTGTGCGGGCTTTTTGGCCGGGTCTTCGGCGTTCAGACGGCGAACCGAGGTGCTGAAAAGCGCTCTAGACGCAAGAGCGGCTGGCCTGGCAGCGACGCTGGCCCTCATGGGGCCCGTTAACAGCGTTCTCAACATAGATATACAATAAAGAAGAGGGAGAAGAGTCTCAGAGAGAGAGATCTCTATATAAATTTTTCACTCTCCATAGGGAGGAGCCAGCTATAGCCAGAGTACTCAGCACTGACTGCTATCGTTGGATGCTCATTAATTACTGCGATTCGACTCTATAAAGTAGGTAAACCTCGTAGAAACCCTCTTGACACGCCTCTGCGCTCGTGCACCGCTACTTCTTCTTGTTGGTGAACCTCTGCAGGGTGTGCTCGATCTTCACGTCCTCCAGACCCTTGTCCTTCAAGATGTCCAGGAGCAGGGCCTCGACGCCCTCGGCGACGTCACCCTGGATGACGACCTCGTCCTTCTTCTCTGCGTTCTTCGCGACAGACGCGCCCGTGGCGAACTTCGACGCAAACTGCTTGGCCAGCTTCTTCAGGTCCATGTCCAGCACCTCGAGATTGGCCACGGCAATGATGTGCTTGTGCTTTGTGCGCGGGATTCTCTTGATCACGATCTTCGCGTGCTTCAGCTCCTCCTGCTGGCGCTGCTGCTTGCGCTCCTCCTTCAGCTGCATCTTCTCGAGCGACTGCGAGATCTGCGTCTCCTTCTCCTGCGAGAGCGACGACAGCGCCGTCTGCTGTCCGTACAGCTGCGCATACAGCTCCGGCGACGCCGCCTCGAGCGCCGGCTTGCACTTCTTAAACGTCTTGCCGAACTCGCAGTATTCTACGGGCAGAGTACACACGCTACAGTAAACTACGGACATCGACGCTACACAGATGGGAAGAACAAGCGCAGACAGGCCGCTGGGTCTGAAAAACTAAATCTCTGTCTAATGTGCGCTCCTGGGGTGTGTTTATCTTCTTCCACGAAATGAAGTACGCGTCGCTGTTGAAGGCCAAGTTGCAGCAGATCTGCCAGGAGCGCGGGCTCTCGACCGAGGGGACCAAGGACGTGCTGATCGAGCGTTTGGAGGAGAACGACACGCTCCGCGCGGAGCTCGAGGGGCCTGCGGACGAGGACGCGGCCGCTGCAGCCTCTGCAGACGCCGAGGAGAAGGCAGAGGAGAAGCCTGAGGAGGCTGCTGCTCCTGCGGAGCCAGCATCGGGCGCCAGCGCTGCTGAGACGGCTGCTGAGACCGCTCCAGAGCCAGCAGAAGCTGTCTCTGAAGCTGTCCCTGACGCTGTCCCTGAAGCTCCAGCTGTCTCCGAAGAGGAGCTCAAGGCGCAGACCATTGCGGACCTGACCAAACGTGCTGCGAGAGCACGTCGTTTTGGCGATGATGACGCAGCCAGCCAGCTCGAGGCCCAGCTCGCGAGAATCGAGAAGTTCGGGCTCTCGGCGCTCCCCCAGCCGGCCAAAAACACCCCTGCAAAGCCTAAATACAGACACGCGGGCGTCGCCAAGGGCTTCAGAAGCAGACACCGCAAGTAGCGCGCGCAGCCTCTCTCTATTTATTGTCTACTCTCTATGTATTGTTAATCTGTAACCTTATAGTGCTTTTTCTTCAACTGTGTGTTCTCGCGTCCTCCAGGTAACAGCATGCGAGCCGCGTTCCTGTCTCTACTATCGGCCTGTTCGGCCCTCAGCGTGTCCAAGGGCCTCTTCCGCGTGGACGAGGCGAATTTCGAGCGCTCCGTGGCGCCCACGCTCAATCTGACCGACTCGCGGATCTCGGTCGGCTTCGTCCTCAGCCACGACGGCTCTGCGGCCGACTTCGTCCTGCCTGAGTACGCGGTGGTGGAGCTGTACGACGACGACAGAGCCCATTCGCAGTACGTCCACACGTCCGTGATCCAGGGCAAGGTGTTCGAGGCCGCGCTGCCCATCAGCCAGATCTCGCCAAGGTTGCTGGCCAACGCCAGGATCAACTTCTCCATAACGCTCGCAGACAGCTCGGACGACACGCTGAACGACCAATTGGCCTTCGGCCATGTTCTCGTCAGCGACAAGCTCAGAAACTCAGTCAAGCTGCCGGAGTCCAGGATCGGCGTCAAGAAGGAGATCGTCAACGTCTTCAGCGAGCCCCAGCAGTCCAGACCCAAGGTCGTCATTCTCGTCTTTTCCTTGGCTATCTTTGCGTGTCTTTTGGTGCTAGTGTCCTTCTGGCTCAGAAACAGCGCCCTCGACTTTGCCCTGGCCAAACAGAACCACTGGTCAGTGGCGTTCATCGGGTCCATTCTTCTTTTGCAGTGGGTCATCTACGACTACTTCCTCAAAACTGACATCTTCACCACAATTGTCAGAGTCTTGGCCTTGGCCGTGGCCAGCGGGTACTCGGGTGTCAGGAGCTTGAGAGAGGTCTACCACGCCAGAAAAATCCAGTAAAGAATGGCCCCGTTCCTATGTTGTAGCTATATAGATATACGTTGTGTATAGAAGAGAAGAAATCGGGGATATTAAGAAGAGGCTCGCGCTACGAATCACTAGAGTCAGCGGTTTGGTTCGCAACGAATAACCAGAATTCTGAGATCCAAGGTTCGCATCAGATAGCTTGAATCCTTTTTCAATAGTCGCGTTTGAATGTAGCTCCCATGCAGAAAAACAAACTCCAGGTTCTCACAGAGATTAAACCAAAGTTGCAATCTTGTCTCTACGACTGTTACGACTATTGCTGTAGTAGTGGAATGCCAAGAAAAAACATGCTCAGCACGATCTGTCTGAGCTTCCTGAATTAAGTTGTTCCCTAAAGACCGCTCTCGTAGATCAGCAGAACTTGTGCCTTAGACATGTATCCATTCTACTCTTATAGTAAAGAGAGGAACTGGGAGAAACTGAGAGCAACAGTGAACACTCCCCTTCTTTTATAATAAAACCCCCTCACTCATCATTCTAACCATCGCAGATTGAATTTGGGTAGATAGCAGCCTGCAATGATTTTACCGCCAATCAGACCCATTGGGACTACACCGTACACCCGCGAGTCAATAGAATCGCTCAAGTTGTCCCCCGTGAGCCACACATGGCCGTCGGGCACAACAATGTACTGGTTGAAAGGCTCTCCCTCGATGTTCACACCACGATATCGCTTCTCAATGACCTTCAGCTTCTCGCGCACTGCGTCGTCCATTGGGGTCTGGTAATGCTCGCGTAGCTTGGCTACGCTCTGCGAGCTGGGGTCTATCAGAATGACATCGCCTGGCATGCCTGTCACGCGCTTGCACACCCAGTGCATGGAATCCGTAGGCTTGCGCGCTACGACTATATCGCCCAGCTGAATGTTACGGCCCTGTTTGTAACGCTTGTCAATAAGACAGAAATCATTGTGAACTGCCAATGTGGGGAGCATCGATGCTCCCTCCGTCTGGGAAACCTCATAAAACTCAGATGTAAACAAATGCAGCGCACAAACTGTGCGCAATGTGGTCGACGCCACTCTATAAACTGATTCCATCAACCGCTTGCTGACTCTTCTTATGCTAAAAAGAGAATCATTGAAAAATTCATCTTCTGATTTACATCTCCAGATGCTCAGCATCTTGGGACTTTCTTCTTTATACTATTATTACACTGTAAAATTATAAACATCAGGAATCTACAACCCAATTCTTCTTTTAACACCACTTGTAGCTAAGCTGCCCGCACCAGTGCCAACAGTGCTGTTGTTCATGTTGTTGGCGCTGTTATTTTCACGTTGTGTGGCAAACGAAATGGTATATTCCTCTCTAGGCTTGATGGCCATGACGTCAGTCTCATCAAATAACACAATCGCTCTGTCATCTTCAGTAACTTCCTTGGGTCTGTACAGACCCGTCCAATCCTCGATCTCAACCCTGTATTCAACCTTAAACTTCAAACGTGAATCATTGAAGATACAAATGATATCGCCATTGAATAATTTACATTTTTGACCCTTTTTCAATCTCCGGCCATTGATCAGGGATGGATTCGTACCATTACACAAGATCCACAAATCATCCAACCCCATGGCTGCCGATTCCATCCCTGTCTTGATAGGATGCCGTCTTTTCATGATGCACAGATGTACCTTGGATATGCGTTCATCTTCGATCTCCAGATCATTATGCTTGAGTCTGCCAATGAAGAAATTGGGTTGACCTTGGGGTATTGGCACTAAGCTTGGGTATTTCTTAGGGAAGTTTTGGTCGTCTCCAACAATTAATCTTAAAGTTAACATCGTACCCTTCTTTTGCGATGCTGGAACTGCAATTGGGACTTTAAATGAAAGATTATTTGGCGGTTGTTCAACTGAGTTGATAGATGACAAGGGTTCATATTGGGTAGGAGGGGCGATGTCTTTTTCTTCTACAATTCTCAACCATGGATGTTCCAATGCCTGCTTGGCATCCAGCCTCAAATCAACATCTGGCTCGATTAGTCTTGAGATGAAATCTCGCCCAACTGAGCTTATGCCCTTTTGTAGAAGTGATTTCTCATGGTAATTACCATTGGATATGTTATTGAACATCAGTTCTTGGGTCTGCCCGCTAAATGGTAAATGACTTGTCATAACAACAAATAGTAAACAACCAATTGACCACATGTCCACTTTATTTGAATATGAATCTTCCTTGACTTTCCCGTTACCCAAATATCTCTTCTTATTCGATTTGGCCTTTTTATTGCTCAAAATCTCAGGTGCTAAGTATGCCAAGGTACCACAAAATGTTTTCATCGCTGTATTTTCTGTATCTTTTGATTTAGCCAATCCAAAGTCGGTGATCTTAACAATAACTGGATCGTCATGAGCAATCAATATATTATCAGGTTTCAAATCTCTGTGAGAAATACCCTTAGAATGAACGTGGTCAATGGCTTCAATTATTTGCTTCGCAATGGCCTTTGTGGGATTTTCTTCAATGGCACCATACGCAGCGATGAAATCCATCAAATCACCCCCTGCAACAAACTCCATCACTATATAATAATCAGTGGAATCTTCATAAAACGCTTTCAACTTAACAATATTTGGATGGTCTAGGTTTTTCAAAATGTTCAATTCTCTTGTGACACCGTCCATACCCGAACTGTACACTTTCCTTTTAGATATGATCTTCACGGCAAAAGTTTCGCCTGTGGATCTTTCAATGGCCTTTTTGACTGTAGCAAACGCACCAGACCCAACAATTTCATCATTGATGATGAAGTCGGCATGGATACCACTCAGTTCCTGTTTTTTCAGTAACGGTAGGTGAACAACGAATTTCATCACATCCTGAGGAACACCGTTGCCAATGGATATCTCGTCACCTTGCGTTAGAATGTAGTTTTTCATCTTCTCTAGTTTGCTATTATTGAGAAAGGTACCGTTAGTTGACGTGTCTTTGATCATTAACTGTCCGCCATCCTGCAGATCTTTAGTAATCCACAGCGAGAAGTGTTTATTGCTGATTCTAGTCGAATCTATCTTCAATCCGTAGGTGCACGCCTTCTCATTTCGGCCAAACGTCCACTCCTTGCGATCTCCCTTAGAAACAACTCCGTCTTTCAGTTTCACATCTATGTGGAAGGTCGAGCTGGCGCTTGAGCCCATGAGCCTCACAACTACACCGGCCCGCGTGAGCTCCTGCCGCAACACGTCCGTCGTCGGATTGTACGCACTCGGCTGTGTCGGCTGCGTTACCTCGTCCATGAGTGTGTCAATCTATATACGTCTATTTATGTGGGGAAACCCGAGCTTTTGATCTCTTCAAGACGCGTAACACGCGCTTTTGCTGAAAGGAAAGAAGCAAAAAAAATCCTTAACAAATGTGTAATCCGCTTATGTCATCCGCTTACGTAAACACACATTTTTTTTTCAAAATTTATTGCTCAGCACCAAAAATTGAATTTTCTTTGGTATTTTTTGAGACCTTTGCGTTATGCAAAGCGCAAAAGGGAATTTAAATGTTCTAAAAAGCTCAATTGGGTTAAAAATTTCAGTTTATATTACGTGTTTTTTTGTGCAGAAATGCCTTTCTTTCTTGAGCTACGGACCATATCTATTGTTTCTTGATAAAAGTTTTTTTTTCACTAAGAAATCTTCATCTTTCTTTAACTTAAACAATGACTGAGAAGCGTGAATTGGAGACTGCTGCTGACTCCAATCCGGTCAAGAAGGCCAAGGTTGTCGAAGGTATCCAGGAAAAGGATGTGGGGATCACCCAGTTTTTGTGTGCGGATGCTCACGATGTGAGAATCCTAGGGAACTTGAAACAAAGATACACTGATTTCTTGGTCAATGAGATCAACCCACAGGACGAAGTGGTTCATTTGACTGACGTCGGGTTGGCCATCAAGGAGATCTCCAAGGAAGAGAAGGAGGCTATCAAGAAGAAGGAACAGGAAGAAGAGTTGAAAAAGAAACAAGAATTCACTGTTGCTGATGAAGACAGAGCTCAATTGGTTGAATTGTTCGGTGAAGAGTACACCAATGAAATTATTGAATTGATGAAGGAGGCTAAGAAGTCTGTTGAGGTCAAAGACAGAACTTTTGATGACAAGGAAGAAAGAACTAAAATTCACCAACTTATAAGAAGAGTCTTTGATAACAGTATTGAATCTGTCACCACACCAGCAAACACTTTCATCTTTGGTACCAACATCAACAAACACAGAAAGAAGCGTCCTAATCCAAAGGACGGCCAGCCTGCTGAACACAACTTAGGTCCAAGAAAGAAGTTCTTGGAGTTTGTTCTGTACAAGGAGAACAAGGAAACAATGGAAGTGGCCACTATCATTGCAAAGCTATTAAAAGTGCCAGTGAAGAAGATCCATTACGCTGGTACCAAGGACAGAAGAGGTGTCACGTGTCAGAGAATGACAGTTGACAACATGCCTGTCGAAAGAGTTACCATGCTTAACAGAGCGCTCAAGGGTTGTAAATTAGGGTGTTTCAAATACACCGACGAATCCATCAAGTTGGGTGAATTAAACGGTAACGAGTTCATTATCACCATCAAGGATGCCCAGTCTACCGACCCAAGCGTTTCAGTTGAAGACGCTGTCAAGCCAATCTTGGAAAGCTTGAAAAATCAAGGTTTCATCAACTATTTTGGTATGCAAAGATTTGGTACCTTCTCAAACTCCACACATGAAATCGGTAAGGAGATGCTCAACTGGCAATGGAAGAAGGCAGGTGAGTTGATTTTGCAAGAGCAAGAAGTGTGTATTCCAGGTTCCCAAGAGGCCAGAAAGATCTGGGCTGAAACCAGAAACCCATCTTTAGCCTTAAAAAAGATGCCAAGAAAGTGTAACGCCGAGTTCTCCATTTTGAGTAGATTGGAAAACTGCCAGAAGACCCCAGGCCAAGAATTTGATGACAACGATTATTTTAATGCCATCATGGGTATTGCCAGAAACTTGAGAGTTATGTATGTCCATGCTTACCAGTCATACATTTGGAACGTCATTGCTTCTAAGAGAATTGAATTGTTTGGTACCAAGGTTGTTGCCGGGGATTTGATTTTGTTGGACAACAAGAAAGTTTCCACCAAATCCGACGAGCCAGCTGTTAACGAAGATGGTATCGTTGAAGATGTCAAGGAATCTTCCCATGCCGATGTCAGACCAGTTACTCAGGAAGAAGCAGATGCCGGTTTGTTTGACATTCACGACATCGTCTTACCGTCTCCTGGCTATGACGTGAAGTATCCTGAAAACGAAACTTTACGTCAACTGTATGTTGACACCATGGCCAAGGACGGGCTAAACCCATTTGAGATGACCAGAAAGGTCAAGGAATTCTCCCTTGCCGGTTCCTACAGACACGTTGTTGCCAAGGTGAAGAACATGGAATACCACATTAGAAAGTACGACGACGTCACCGAAGAACTTGTGCGCACCGACTTGATCATGTACTACATGAACCAAAAGGCCTTGGCCAAGGATCCAGAAGCGGAACCAGTTCAGCAAATTTTGGAAGGCAATCCAGAAGGCTCCAAGACCGCCATCGTGCTTAAGATGCAATTGGGCACTTCCACCTACGCTACCATGGCCTTGAGAGAGCTCTTGAAGGGCGAAACCTCCAGATTTGGTGGCGTTGTTGGGTTACAAAAGGAGCAATAGATCTGCTGAGCACTCCAAGCACCGATTTGGAAGATGCCCTTTGCCTTCAGATCGGCCTTCTTTTGCCTTGCTCTTTTATATACACTCTTTCTTTACTTGTTTTTTTATAATAGATCAATATAGCTATGGAGACTACCGAAGCGAAGCGAACCGGAAGAAGCTCTTCTGTGGGTTTATCGTGGGGTCCTGATAACAATCGAGAATTCGAGACCGGTAACGAATTTGGTGAGGTTGCTAATCCAAGAATGAGTGACGATACGACTAAAAGGGCCAATGTAGGGGGCAAGAAAATGGTTCTTAAAGACCCTTCTACGGAGGATCGTCCTAGCATTAGACGATTTGCGAAATGTTTACTGTCGAATGACCAACCCTGTGTTGAAGATCTTCCTCGCTCGGACTCCAAAGCCAGGGAAACTTCCGATAACGTTGTTAACCAAATTATCTTTCCCTTTAACGACACACATATGATAAAATCGCGTATAGGCAACACCATTTACAGAATGCTGGAAAGTAAAGTTGCTGAGGAGTTTGATCAGATGTCGTTAACTAAAAGGCAATACTCGCTGCTACAACAACAACCGCAACAGCCTCTCCAAACAAACGCAAACATTATAAATAGCTCCTGCAGACTGAACCAATCTGTTCTGGGATGTTTGCCGAGCCGTGTTGTTGCATTGACCAATATCCATTTCAAGCTGAGCCTGTCAACTTTGTTGTCGCAGATATGTGGGGGACCATTAGAGCGAATCGAGCTCCAAAGAAGAGACAGATTCCAGCAAGATCTACCATCGCTGACCTACAACTTATCGGAAACAAGCGAGACCCCAACCAACTGGACAAACATTGACGTCCATTTGTATTTTCACAAACCTGAGGACGCACTTGAATTCTACGAATATTCCAAAACTGGGATGTTTCTAGTCAATGGACAGCACATCGACACCCATTGGGTTACGTACGAGGAGGTCATCGGGGACGAGACCAATATTTTGGAGAAGATGAACGTCAGAAACGAAAAGGCCCGAAGGGTCCTTGTGTTCAAAAAGCCAGTTTTAAACAAACGACACAGAACTGCGTACGAAAGACGACATTGGCCGGACCCTTGCAGCCACTTCACGAAGGACTTCGATTACCAGCAAGCCGTTCGCGATTTTGGGCAATACGGGGGATTGGTGGAGGTGATGCCCGTCATAAGCAGGAAAACATGCTTTGGAGTTCAATTTATGGATGTGAGAACAGCGATGAGAGTGAAGCAGATCGTCCAGGACCGCTGCGTAGATGCACCCAGCGAATGGAGCAAGCTGGACACCTGCTTGCAGGCCAAGTACAAAGACTGGTACGTTTGGTATGGCGCAGACCCATGCGAGAAGGCGTCCATCGTGTAGCAGCCAAGGCCAAAGCCAATGCCAAACCGTTATCTTGGTTCTTGGCAGTGCTGAGCACTTTTGATAAACGGTTTTTTCGTCTTCTTCCAGAGGTTGAAAACTCGTTCCCTCTTGCTCTTCTTGTTCCTCCTCCAGCAGGTTTATAGATTGTTTAGCACACAAACAGACACTCATCCAAGACAGTCCAATGAACATGCCACGAATAATGATGAACACGGCGAGAACGATTCCGAGAATCGACTTGATCAAAAGCCACGAGGCCATTAGGTCCGAGTTGCTCGCCACTCGGGCGGCCAAGCTGTACGATCCCGTGGTGATACAGTACAGGAAAGCGAAGAACATTTTCAAGTTCTTCAAGGAGGGCTTGCTGAACCTTTACAGGGCGCGCAGGGACCTGAACCGCGAGATTTTCAACGGCAAGAGATACATCTACGACTACAGCAAGGGCGACTCGCAGGGCAGGATCGTGGTCAGGTGGTCCGACTACGACAGACTGGTCGAGTGCATGTCGCAGCGGATCAGTCTCGTTGAGATGGAGCGAAAGGCCGGCAAGCCGCTGGGCAACAAGGTCGATTACGGCATCGACATCACCAAGGACCAGTTCATTGAGATGGTCCATCTCAAGCGTGAATGGTTCAAGGTGCCTCTTTTTGGCGTTCTTTTCCTCGCGCTCGAGGAGTTCTCGCTACCCATCGTCTACCTGTTCCCCGCGCTGTTGCCCAAGACCTGCGTGCTCCCAGGCCGCATCGAAAAGAGATTCTATGCCAAGCGGGACCAGGCGTTCGCGCAATTGGACGCAATCACCGCAGGACAAGCGCAGAAAACCATCGATGCCGTGCTCGACGGCACCGCCAACGTGTGGGCGGTGCCCGAAGACCAGCTGCAGCTCATCTGCAGCTATTTGCACATCTTCGGGGTGGGGTCACGTGACCGCCGGATAAAGCTGCTGCGCCACATCCGGGAGCTAGGGGTGCTGCGCCACATGGACTCGGTTTGCAAATAGTGCGATAAGTTGGCGACGCGGGGCGCTATTTGGACGCGAGCAGGGTCGTCAGCAAGCGCGAAATACGGCGAGTCTGGCGGTGCCGCTTTTGTGGGCTGAATGCGGTCTGCAGACACAGTATCTGCCCTTTGAGGTATATTTCACCGTCTGTACATAGAGAGCTTTTTACCGGAATGGAGTTTTTATAATAATAGAGTAACATCCACATCATCTTTCTCCCCATTTCGCGTCAAGTCGAACGCAATGCCCCGCTTCTTCAGCCACAAACACCACGCAGAGGACCGAGAGGGCTCGCGATCTAGTCTGGGGTCGCCGCAGCCAGTGATTCCGCCGCACGGACACTCGCCGGGCACACAGAGGGGCCGCTCGTTCTTCGGGCTCCCGCTCGGTAAATCGACCTCGAACGAATCAAGCTCCAGCATCATGTCAGACGACCACCATCCGTCGTCAGCAGCTCCGGGGACCCCGCTGGTGGCCCCGCAGATGCATCGCAACGGGTCCAGTTCCATGGTGCAGTTGAAGAAGTTCTTCAGGCCGGCCAGGAAGGAGGGACATGGAGGGGCCAACAACCACCATTTGCCGGGAGTGTCGCCCTCTCCGTCCTACAGGAAACCCTCGCCGTCGCCCGCAACACCCTCGGGGCCCACATTCACCCACGACGCCAACAACAACATGATTGTCAAGACAGATCCTAAGTTCTGGGACGATTTAGAGGGCTCCGTTGCGAAAAAATACGGTAAGTTAGGTAAGGTCTTGGGGTCAGGCGCTGGGGGGTCGGTCAGGTTGATCGTCAGAGAGTCCGACGGAGTTACCTTCGCCGTCAAGGAGTTCGTCCCAAGAAGACCTAATGAGTCAGTCAAGGAATATGCCAAGAAATGCACGGCGGAGTTCTGTATTGGCTCGACCCTTCATCATCCCAACGTCATCCAGACGTTGGACATCATCAACGAAAACAACCATTTTTACGAAGTCATGGAATATGCACCAATCGATTTCTTCGCCGTTGTCATGTCTGGAAAGATGACACGGTCCGAAATCAACTGCTGTTTCAAGCAAATCACTTTAGGTGTCAGCTATCTACATTCTGTTGGGTTATCCCACAGAGATTTGAAATTGGACAACTGTGTTGTCACTAAGGAAGGTATCGTTAAATTGATCGATTTCGGCTCTGCCGTGGTTTTCAAATATCCGTTCGAAGAAGATATCGTCAATGCTCATGGTATTGTTGGGTCTGATCCTTATTTAGCACCAGAAGTTTTGACTTCCACCGAAGACTACGACCCACAATTTGTGGATATCTGGTCTGTTGGTATCATTTATTGTTGTATGACCTTGAGGAGATTCCCATGGAAGGCTCCAAAGGCAGATGACCCAAGTTTCTCTCTTTATTGTATGGAAGATGATCAACCTCATGATTATGTTGACTCAGCTAAAAAGCACAAAGAATTATTGCAAGAGAGGAAAAAGAAGATAATATTGGCCCAGAGATTGAAAGATGAAGAAAACCAAAGAATATTAGCTGAAAAGACAAGTGAGTTGGAGATAAGTAATGAAAATAATAACGAAAATGTCAATGTTAATAGTATTAATGATAATAGCCAAAAAGAAGTTAATGATAATAATGCTAAAGATGATAGCAATAAAGACAACTCTAACAGCAGTATACCACAGAATGCTGTTGAAAACTCATATAAAAACATTGATATCGATGGTCCTATAACTGGTTGCTTTGTTCCTGCTACAGCTCCACCTCAAACAGCAGATCAAGAGAATAACGATCAAACTGCTTCAGAAGAAAACAACGAGTCAAAGCCATCGTCCCACGAAACAACAGAGCAACGTCAAGAAAGTAATCACCATCACCACCATCACCATCATAATAATACCAACACAGAAGGTTCATCGGCAGAGCAACACAACATTCCTCAGCCAAATCAACCGGAACAACGTCAAAACCAACCACAAAAGATCCAAAAACAAATACACGGACCTTACAGATTGATGAGACTCTTACCACACGCTTCAAGACCAATTATATCGAAAATTTTATCAGTTGATATTTCTACGAGAGCTACTATGAAAGAAATCCTAAATGATGAATGGTTTCAAGAAATCAAATATTGTACCATTGACGAAGATGGCAATACTATCAATGACCCTAGCCATACACATACCATTGTTTGAATCCATACATTGATACATTTAAAGTACTTATATTTTTATTATCTAATTTTTATACACATTTTCAAAAGAGTTAATTCTAAACCGTTGAACGTAAAAAGAAAATCTGTAAATATAAACAATAATAACATAAAATACGGGTATATAGACGTGAGTGGTAAAAAGCTTAAACATTAGTGAACTTTTCAAGGAAAGAAATAACTCTATCTTGAATTCTTTCTCCAGCTTCTACAATGGTTTCTCCAAACTTATCAGTAACAACAACAACATCTTTCAATCTTTCATCCAACAGCGCTCCGACTGTTTCTTTGGTGATGTTGGCTTCAACGAGTTTCTCAGTAACCATTTTTTGAACATTGCAGGTAACTTCTGAAATGTCATCGAATTTCTGGCCCACAAAAGTCTGGGCAATCTCCCTCTTATAATTAGCATCAACTAACAGTTTACCAAAGAGGCTTTGGACTTCATTTTTACTAGTGTCAAGTTCGGCCAGCATTTCAGCAAAAAAGTTACTGATTGATGGTGAGGCATCTTCTTTCAATTCTCTGATTGAATTCACAGCATCGTTAGCATGAATGAAATGAACAAAATTGTTAACTTGAGGAGAAACATTGTACTTGAAAGTATCGCCAACGGTATTAGCAACATCGGCCACAGTTTTGCTGACAGTTTTATAATTCCCGGTAGTCTCATTGATAGTGTGTTCACCAACTTTATCAATAAAGTTGTAAGACCTGATGGCAATTACTGATGGTAATCTTGAGAGATTTTCAGAATCAGATAAATAGCTAACTCCACTAGAGGTCGTCTTTTGGACGTTAGTGTAGATACCTTTCAAAGTCTGTGTCTGATCTTTCCAATTTACTTCTGATAGACGCTTCAAACCGTAGTAACCAACCATGCCGATCTCAAGATGTTTGATGAAGTTCTTGTCTTGTTCGTTCAAATTTTTGGTTGCATCTAAAATGGTTTTGTAACCAACTGGTGAAATGTTTTTGAGCAGGTTCAATCCTGAAATGGCTTTGCCGCTGATAAACACCAACCCAAGAACACTGACGGCAATAGTTGCAAAACCAACCACAAAATTGGCGTGAATGGGCTTAATCAGGTGGAAATATTTACCTCTACGCTTAATTAAAATCATGACATTCCTGGAGGTGCTAATGTCCAAATCGGATTCATACCTGGTAGAATCGTTGTGCATCTGCGGTTCTTCATAATCACCTTGCACTGCATCAACGAAATGATCACCGTATTGAATACACCCCCTCTCGATATGAATTTTGACTTCACTTTCTGTTTCGCAGGGATCTAGGCCTAGTTCATCAGCTGAGCTAGGCTCATCATCGGTCTCCTCCTCATCCACAAAGTCGTAGTCGTCATCACGTCCCAATTCGTCCTCGAGGGCTTCGTTTTCGTCCTCGTGAAGGACCAGAACGATGGATCCCGAAGATAGCGACTCCGTAATTCTCTCACCAGTACTGATTTGCTCCCACTCGTCATCGGTTGATAATAGACCTTCACTATCATTACCATCCTGCTCCTCGTTATCTTCATTATTCTCATCACAAGACGCATTTTCCGGCTGCTGAAGCTCGTCCGTCCCACTGCAACCCGACTCTAACTGATCAGCGTCTTTTGCAGCATCAAAAGCACCTTGCGCTTGGCCCAACTCAGACATAATGTGCTTCGCCAAGATAGCAAATGGGATTCCGTCCTATAGAATCATCACCCGGGCCTGAAATTTTTTCTAGCGGCTTATCTTATCGGGGCAGAAAAAAAATGTCACGTGACTCGGAGTTTTTCCTTGGCTTCTCGGAAAAACGTCTTATCTTATCTTTCGGAACGACCTAGTTCAACGGTGATGGCAGATAGACTAAGTTTGGAGTACAATACACCCCTCGCACGTATACTCCCATCTGGCGTGTGTCAAACGCAAGGAAGTATTAAATTTATATAAAAACCGGAAAATCGTCAACAAATAAAAGGAATAAAACAAAACAAGACAGCAGCGCTACATCGCAAGACAGATAGACAGACAGACAGACAGACAGACAGACAAACGAAGAGAAGACAGAAAACGAACTAAATCAGGAGAACCAGCGGGTATATTGATCGTTGACATACAAGCCGAAAGTATTAGCGGCCTTCAATAGGGAGTCGGTGCCGCGTTCCAGCAGCTCCAGCCCTTTATCTGCTGCGACAAGGCCCTTTTCATACGACAGAGACGCAAGTTTGACAGACTGCTGCTTCAAAGTGTCGGCGAAGACGCTGCCCACTTTTCTCAGCTGCGGGCCGTTGAGTCCAATGTCGCTCAAATACTGACCGGTCGACAGGACGCCTGCGCACGATTGGGCCCAGAGATACTGTGCCCCATCGCTGGACTTCTCCAACACAAGCCTGCTCCTATCGTACAAGCTGGACCCCAAGTCACCGCTGTAGTTTAACAAGTCCGAGAAATAGCCGCGGCCAATCAAGGAGTTCTTATCCCAGCCGCAGAACTGGATGTGCCGGTCGATGACCCGCTCGAAGTCCGCGATGCATCTGTTCGCATACGCCTTGGAGTTTTCGAGCTCAGCAGCAACAAGATAACAATGGTCCAAGCTGGTCTGGGCCTTCGAAAGCGTCGATTTGCACAGACTGTTGTGGAGCCACAGATAGCGCAGCGGGTAGTTGTCGATGGTTCCCACCATGAAGTACAAGCCGAGAATGGTGGAAAGCTCGTTCAAGATCACGCAGAGCCCGCCAACAAGAGCGATCTTGGCAGGCACGGGCGCGTTCTGCCAGGCCGCCACGCACCGAGCCACGCACTGGTCCAGCACAGTAGGGCCCGCTCCGCTGTCACCGTCTGCACCGTTCGCGTCGTCGCCCTCTTGCACCTGCTCCCCAGCTTCCTCCCCGGGGCCGCCACCGGATTTGCCCTGCTCGTCTGGCACGCAGCTCTCGGTCTCCTCGATGTCTTCCGGATTCAACACGTCCCAGTCGCGGTCGTTGCCCAGCGATTCCACCTGGTGCAGGGAACCCTGTGAAAGTGGGCGTGAAGAGCTTGAGTCGTCGGTCGAGCCGTTCATTTCGTCAATATCTTCGTATTTCATTTCACTATAAGGAGAGATAAGAGTAATTAATCGCATGTTGCTTATCTAAGATATGTTACAGAGCCACAGCGATTAATAATTATCTAATCGGTGCAACATTACACCGCCTGGATTTTGAGTTTTTCCGGTCTGGAGCGGTTTTGGCTCTTTGCGGAAGCATTTAGAGGCCCAGGGAAGGCCCAGGGGGATCGAAGACGGCTGGAGGGAGGGGAGCGCGATCAATCGGTTGTTGCACCTTTGCACCTTATCAGTTGGAGTAAAATTTAGGCTGGTTTCCCGAGTGCTCAGCAGCGAAAGCGAAGCCTTAACAGTAACGAATCTTTATCTTTTTAGTTGCAGTTATTTAAGTTACACATACGAAATCAGCATAAATGACACTAGTAGCACACACAATCATTGTTTCCAGCGGCGCTTTTCGGATTTCCAACGGTCCAAAAAGAGATCAAGGAGACAGGCAGCACTCCAAGCCTGCGTAGGACTGGAATCTCCACAGAAAGACCCGTTTTGGTTGGTCAACTCAGTCAAACCGGCCCACACACTGCCGTCAAGCCATTGGATGTGGTGCTCCATGCGATTCCACATCATTTGATCAACGTCCACGCCGGTTTCGCCCGCGTGTAAATCGTTGAACGCCCTGAGGAAATACCCTGCTATCCACACCCATTCAGGACCCTGGTGGTAGTTGCGGCCCTTGGACGTGGCAAAATCGTCGCTGTCAACACCGTTGTGGTAGTTGGGTCTGTAGTTATAGTCGCTAGGATCCAAGGTTCTCAAACCAACTGGCCCCCTTAGATTCTCATCCGCAATCTTGATGGCCCCTAATGCCTTGGACTTGGTAAACAGTTCCGGTGCAACAACCATTGCAATAGGAAAATTACCTCTCAATTGGTAGTCTTGAAATGGCTTACTGGTTTGGAAAATATCCTTGTAAATACCACGACGATTGACAATAGATCTATCAATAACGTATTGATCATCATCATTAGGGTCAGCAGGGATGTAAAAGCATCTTTCAAAATTGTCAACTAATAGCTGATCCCATTCTTTGAATGTTATGGTTTCTCCATCTTGGTTTTTTACAGATTTGTGATCAAACAACCCCTTTTCGTTCAATTCAATCACAAATCTTAATGCACTCTTTAATAATCCATTGATTTCAACATCTGCACCATTTCTAGGCGTACCAGGGTACCCCTTATTACCCGCTTTCTCAGATTCACCCATCTTATCCATCCATGTACCACAGTTCCATTCGTTACCACCGTAAACCAACCCAGTAGACCAATCAACATGAATCGAAACGTTAAA
Source organism: Saturnispora silvae (assembly GCA_030579555.1). Taxonomy (NCBI): domain Eukaryota; kingdom Fungi; phylum Ascomycota; class Pichiomycetes; order Pichiales; family Pichiaceae; genus Saturnispora; species Saturnispora silvae. The sequence continues at coordinate 57,642 of JAKTRE010000005.1, read as the reverse complement.
ACCTTCATCCTTCATTTGAGAATCAATCTGGGGTCCTGCATTGGCCTCTCTGTAATCAATACCACCTGCGTGTCTACTCAAAATTTCATAGATGATCTCGGAAATTGTAGATTCATATGAAAAAGCCAGTGGATCGTCATAGGAAATATAGGTATCATCTAATGGGAATCTTCTTTCAACCTTTTCATTCAAAATCTCATACCCATTTGGTGCTAAATTAATGTAATCTTGGATTGATTGAATGAAAAACCACGCTGCATCTCTAGCATTGTATCTAGGATCCTTGCCTGAACCCAATAAGTTAGGAATTAAACCATGCTTCAAAGTCTTGGCGAAACACAAAATATGATCCTTGGCAGAGTCATATCTTTCTGTAGCCAATAACAATCCTCTAGTTGAAATAAAAACATCTCTACCCCAACATCTCATAAAGTCAGAGCTAAAGTGTGGTAAACCTGCCGCCATGGATGGTATAATTTTTTGAGGGTGAATGGATGCATTATTCATTAAACCAACAACTTGAACAGATACCATTGCTAAACTCTGGATAAATGCAGTTGACATTTGAATCTCCTTTGACATCAGACTTAAAACTCTAAATCTTAACGCCTCATAAGCAACACCAACAACTAATGCAAAATATCTAGGAACTAAGAAATAAGGAATTTCCTTAATTTTATTGAATCTTGTCTCTAGCCATTCTCTAAATTCTGATATTTTATTATTAGGACTTTCATAGTGTTCCAACCTGTTGATGATGAAGTCAAGTGCCCATTTACCATCTCTCAAATGTTCAGCTAATGGATGATCCAAGCTGTTGCTTTGGATAACCCATTTAAGAACAGAAATCCAACCTTGGATACCAGCATAAACCAAAGGTCCGTAATTTGGAATAGTATATAATCCACTTTCACCTTGAGTGGCGTCTCTTTCCTCAGATTCAGCACGGTACAAAATGTAGTTCAAATCAATTAGGTCCAAGTTTTTCGTCGCCTTGATAGCACCGGTTCTAACGAAATCATCGAGTTCTTCATTACAACCTGGGATTTCTGTTGAAACAACAGCAATAGAACCTTGAGGAAAGTAATCTGGTAAATGGATAGTAGTGGCATTGGAATCAGGATCATAGTTTAAATGTAGTGGTTCCAATTCCTTCAATTCGGTTTTGATAGGCTGAATATGGGAGTCATCATCATCAGCATCACCTCTTTTTTCTAAAGCAAATGAAAATTCAAACTTTACATTAGTTCCCGCAAGAACAACAGGAGTTAAATTTTGTTCATTATCACTCCAAAATTTAGTCCTGGCAATTAAAAAGTATCCTTTGCCTGTTCTAGAATTAGTTCTCTGAATTGTAATATATTGTCCTTCGTGATGGATGTACATTTCATTACTTTCAATATCATCATAGCCTTGTTGAGCCAAATCTTTTCTGATTTTATTCAGTTTGGACTTAACTGAGGAGATACCAAGGTCGGTGGAATAAACATATTTCCTTTTTTCACCAACAACGTCTAACAGCTTTGGATAACATTCATCAAATCCAAACGTAGTGCCTGTAGCGCAAGAACAAAAAGCAACCAAAGCAGCAGTTGGGAGGGTATCCTCCACAGTTCTCTTTTGAGCAGGTGTTTCGTTATCATGAGTACAATCCATAAATAATGCATGCGGTGCTTGATTTATAACCAATTGCGGGAACGGAATCTCAGATTTCTTAATCATTTGTTCTTTACACTTTTGTTCGAATTCATAAACAGGGTATGCAATCGAATCTAATGGCAACCATTTAAAAGAACCGATAGGGGGACCACCATGCTTATGGCACAATCTCGATAAATCGCTGACATCATGAGATTGCATTGCTTCTCTGATCAATGAAGAAATACCCAATCTCTTCACAAATAAAATGTCCAAATCCTCGGAACCAGTGAAAAGTTCTGCAACAACATACAAATTTGGATTGACTTCTCTGGCCGCATCAAGCATTGCCTCTGCAACAATCAATGGAGTTGAATGACAATTGTCCAATCTGAAACCATGAAAATTCTTTGCTAATAATTTAGAGTATGAAATCATTCTTTCCCATAGGTGAGGAGAATCTTCAGGCTTCGAACCGTATCTCAGTTTAACACAATCACCCCAAACAATCACCTGTCTTAATAAATAAGCCCTGGATTCGTTCGAAGCAAAATCGACTAATGGATTGCCACCCCAAATCCAACCATTATTAGCTAATGCGTAATCAGTACCATCCTTTGAAAATCTGGTGAAATATGGTTCAGTTAATGGATTCTCGTCATCGATAGGTCCAAAACGCGGACCATTAGCATCCAGTCTCAAAAATCTAATTCTATTAGTTAATTGATCCACAATTGTATTGGTGTCTGCATCACATTCACGGTACAGTGGCAAATTTATATCATTAAGAATCCTAATGAGATCATCCTTGATATTTTCAAATGGTTGCTGAGCGCCAAAAAGACCAATCAAAATAGAAATTAACTTGAAAACCTCTAGCTTGTTACAGAAACGGACACCCAATTGGAAATCTTGAGTTGCACATTGAGACTTAATGAATGAAGCCAACTCTTCAGGATTGCTTTTAATAGCCTCAGGTATATCAATTTTAACCAAGGAATCCTTATCAACGGTTTCCCAATGATTAGAAACTTCTTTTAAATGTTCGTTAACGTCAATGGTATAAAACTCCCATAGTTTCAATTTACCAAAAACATGGACCTTAATACCATCAATAATCTTCATTAAATCATCATTTGATTTAATATCAGTAGGATAGCCATGAGAGCTCATATCTTTAGAGAATTGCAATAACTCGCCGTCCAACTCAATGGCAGCAGTCAAATGGGGAGCAGTTTCTGCATTGTAACCAGCATCAGGGAACTCTCTAATCCAACTAGAATTATTTGCTGTATGGTTAAACACGACATCTGTCATAGACAAAATCCCGTACTTGGATTCAAGATTTGAAACCATCTGCTTGATGTCCTCTTCGCCGTTCTTGAAAATCTTGGTGTCGAACTCCAATTGGTCGTAAATGGAGTACGGCGAATTGGATTCACCGCGCTCTTGCAAAGGAGTGAAATGGATCATGTTGTAGCCCTTTTCACTAACATTCTCAAATAGAGGACTCCAGTCCTTAGATAGGTCGTTACCCACCCACTTAGAAACGATAGTTTGAATAGACAATTCATTTAAGGTTAAATACTTACCATTGATAGTCAAAGAAGGTGGCACCACAAAATAGTATTCATCAGTTTTAACTTCTTCCCCACCTTCGTCAACATAGGTAAAATAGTATGCAAAAGACCCGGGCTTGTACACAGACAAATCCACAAAAGAATCCCTGGAAAACTCAGATCTGATTGGAAATGAAGCAAAGGAAGATCTCTGGAACTTTGCGTCCTTCTCCGGTCTCAAATCGGTCCAAAGTTTACCCGAGTTGGTAATCTTGGCCCCTGCTGATATGTAGACTCGCAACTTGAACAATGGGCCATCTTGCGCCTCTGGATCTGGAGGACAAGCCGGAAAAGTCAGTACACCATCTTTGCTACCGGCAATGGGCTCGCCTCGATCTCCAACACGCAATAGAACAACTTTAGGCATATTCTTTCCTAAAGAAGTTTAATTGATAAAGCATCTTTTTGCCTCGGAATTTCAATTTATCTCGGTGAATGCTTAAAATATGTCATTCAATGATGCTCAGCACCACCATGACGTAAATCTTACTCTATCTAAAATACATTATAAACAAATATCGGCTTTTCTTTGAGCTCTAAAAGCAGCTTGTCATCAGGATCAAAACGTACACGCAAGTCAGAGTACGTAATATCCGAAAAAACCGACAAGTAATTGGCCAGCAAATCCCCAAACCATACTTTGCCGATAGGCTGGTAGACGTTGGAGTTTTCGTCTCTGGTAAACGTGGACACTGCCGTCATGAGGTCCACACCAGCAAATCTCTTACTTAAGGATGCTTTGTTCCACAAGGATTGAAGTGCCACCATATTGAAATCAGGCACTTTCAAGGGAACATTATCGTCCATCAACAATTCTACACCCAGAGAATCAGCTTGTGGAGGTTTCGTTAAATCCCACAATAAGATTTCCATTGTCTGCACATCCACTATAGACACCTTATTTTTCTTTCTGGAGAAGCATGGTAGTATATACCTTTGAACAGGCTGGCCCAGACTCTGATGTATCTTCTGAATGACGTCAGAAACGTCTTGCATGGATTGTGGGGAAGAGGCGTTATCAAGAATCTGCAATTGCTTGTTAGTGCTTTTCAATAGTTTCAAGCTCCATTTCATAGAAATAGTGTCAAAGGAGTAAATATTAGCAATGTATTCGTAGCCTAGATCTACTGTCAAAAGTAACTCTAAAGATTTTTTATGACTATGGCTGTGGTGCTGAGCAAATAAGTATTTCAAATCCAACTGTGATGCTTTATTCAAATCTATTGACACGTCTAACCATTCAACGAAACAGTTTGATATGATGTTAAACAACAAATTTAGTTGTTCCCATGTACTATCCGGAATGTGTGTCGATTTAACTGCCAAATAGTTCAGGAAACAAACCATGCTATTAACTGTCACGAGTAAAAAATCTCCATTCAAGATATCCCGTTTTTCAATGCATAGATAGTTCAAGTAATCAACAACATCAAGCTTGGTTTTTAAAGAATACTCTTCGTTTGATAGAATATGTCCTATGATGATGGACATTATACTACCATTCTCGGTGAATATGCTGTCAATGTAGTCGGTGGACACTTTTAAGCTATTAAAACATCTTTTTGATCTTGCTAGTAAAAATTCGCTTCTCAATTCAAAGATATGTTTGAAAAAGTCCGTTAGATCAAATGGATTTTCTTTAAATTTTTCCAATATTAAGTCATTCAGCCTTAACAAGATGATGAACGCAAACTCGCAAACCCTTTCATCTAATGTTACTAAGTGTGTAATAAGATAATGCATTAATATTGTTGATACTTTCTTATCGTATAGACTATGGTCAACGGAAACAATCATACCAAGGATCAAGGAGTTGAAAAGCTTGTCTTTCTGATTTGATGATGGGTCATTAAGGACTTTTATGGATTTTTTATAGATATCGTTTAGTCCATCAGTTCCAGTAGCTTCTTTCAATATTGCTTCCAGAAAGCTGAAAGCAACCCTACGAATTTGGTGATCCAAGCTAAGACAGAATTGACAAATGGCTTTCATGAAGTGTGGAGAAGTGCTGATGGACAAGTTCCAGTTTGGTATTAGCTTAGAGTTTGCAACATAATAGAAGAGAGCTAATTCCGGTGATTTTAAGTAGTCTATACTAAGATCTGTGATTATCAATTGATCCATCCGTATTCCAATCCAGTCTTTGTTTTCAAAGGTTGCTTGCAACTGACATAAATATCTTGGCTCGTTCAAAATTAGTGTTAGAGGTATTATAGTGCTGTTATCAGAAAAATTCCAATTATTGATATTTTGAATTTCATTAGAACTTAAGGATAAGTCGTCAATGTGGAAAATCAAAATCTTGTTTAACTTTGACTTATTCTTAAGGGTTGAATCTATCCTACTCAAAGATTTCACATTCAACAAAGTAGATGCGCCATGACTATCACTAAATTCCAAGCAATTAATCTTCTCATAGTAAAAAACATTTGATACATTTTCCATTTTTATCGGAAAGCTATTGATCAACTCTCCAAAAGAGACCGAAAATTCTAGAACCGTTATATTTAAATCAGATTCAATTACTAGCAAATAATTTGACTCTTCTGTTGAATTTGTGACAACATTTCTCAAATCTATCACTTTTCTGATTGGCTTTTTGAACTGGTTAAATTCACAAAGTTGTACACCATTTAGGTCCTTTAAAGCGGATTTTGTTTTGGAATCTTTGTTGATTGACACAATTTGAAATTCGCCTTCAGTTATATTAGTTGCTCCGCCATTAGCATCGGTATTTAAACTAAAATCAAAACCATAAATCCAGCTTAATGAAACAATATTGAAAGATTTAAGTAAGTAGGTTTCCTCACGTTTGAATAATCCCCACAGAGTATCATTAGAGCAAAAGATCGCAATAGCCTTTTCGCTAATTAATTGAACATTACCATCTGCTATTAACATCATCTCACCGCTGATCATATGAATGATGAACGCATTGTTTAACTGGACCAAAGATTCAAAACTCGATAACAAAGGACTAGATATAACCTCAATTATTTTCATTAAGCTAAATTGATAAATCACCCAGCCTTGCTCTTGGATTACTATCCAAGTAGAGTTGGAGTTATTAAAATTTTCTATTTTGATGATTTTACCGAAGGCAGGATCTCCGAATTGTAAAGACAACAAGGTCAATTTGAGAGACTTGTCAGCAATTTCAATCAAAATTGACAACTGTTCATTGAACTGAAACACTTTGTAGTTCCCTCTTTTACCAATGACACACAAATGGTCATTTGGTAATTTAATGGAAGTTATAGGCGTAAAATCCAAATATATGATTTGATTATCGTTAACCATTTCGATTGTGCTGTTCGTTTCGTTCAGCTGAACAATTGCAAAATAACATGACGAGTTGTATAGAGCAAATAGGTTTGAAGTTCCAATTCTATGAATGGACTGGAATTCAAAGGGTAGGTCAAAAATGAATAGTGTGTCACCAGACTCGTAGTCTATGAGGATAACTTTTTTGTTCGACGTTAGCAGTAGGATTAGCTGTGGACCAACAAATAGCAAGTCTTCGACCGAGTTAATGTTGAACAAGCTGGACGACCATTTTATCTGATATCGGAAGGCCAATTTGTTTGAGCTATCAATTGAATGCACGCGTATTATGTCGTCTTTGAACATGATAAAGCCATCGGGAGTACCCACATAGCGAAATGTGTACGGATCTGCGACCAGCGATTGCACACCGGTAGGGAAAACCACGTCTAGCCGGTCGTGGGCAGCTATGTCTAGCCGCGTGTCGTCGAGCAGGAGCGAATTGAGGCCGATATTGAGCGCGGAAGACGCGTTTCGGGTGGGCGCTCCTATGCCCGAGAGCAACGCACGGGCCAAAGACGGGATCGTCATGGTATGCGGGAGCTTCTGGCGTCGGTCACGTGAGATGCGATATCTGTCACTGAGATAAAAACTGTACTGATAGTGCAGCCAAATTCAAAAGTCTTACAAGTGTTAATGTTATATATAGAGGTATACAGTTGGAAGCGGGTGTGTTAGAAAAGAATGCAATTAGAACTTCACGGACTTGTTTTTGCCCTTGCCCTTGGCGGCTCTGCCCTTTTTGTACGAGGCGGTTCTGCTTTTTTTCCAGCCGTGCGTGCTGACGTTGGCGTAGTCGATCTTCTTGTCTGCGATCGGGGTCACAGCCGACTCCGACACGTCCTCCATGGCGTCCGCCTTCTCCTGCTCCTTCTGTTCAGTCTGCTTGACGGAGTTTTCCTTCATTTTCTCAGCAAGTCGCTGTCTTCTGGCCTCGGCCGTCTTGAAGTAGTCCGAGTTCGGGTTCTTGGTCTTCTCGGACTTGGATCTGAGCTTCGACTTCGATCTAGCAGAGTGAGCCATTGTTTCTGTTCCAGGTTATCACAACTGAGTAGAGATCTAAGGTCTCTATAGTGAAAATATTTTTTTTCTTGATTACCCGATTAGGCACCAGCAGCTGCCATTCTCGAGCCGTGCCATCAACACCAAAAATCCAAAAACTAAAGTCACGTGACCGGTCTTAGGGTGGCTCTGGCAAAATTATTTTTGGGGCCCAAGCGTGACTGCTTTTTTCCGTTTTGGGAAAGCCAGAAATTTTTCACATCGCGCGCGGGGCGGTCTAGTAATTTTTCAAATTTTCGGTTCCAATCCAGCCTGTCTCAGCTCTTAGTATAGACATCAAAAATGTATGTACATTCCAGGGGGGTACAGCAGTGCACATAGATAGCAGCCACAGAGCAGAAAGAAAGATGAGAGCAACGATTATCCACATGAACCGAGCGTAACAGACCAGCGAATACCGCCAGACAGCGAACTGATTCAAAATTATCACTTGAAAAGGGGGTAAGTCACACCAGGGTTGTTCGCAGCAGTTCGCAATTGCAGAACCAGGCACTTCACCGTGGCTTTGTGCGATATGGCCGCGTGTTTACCGTTGGCGTTTTTTATACCTGATCTCTGCCACAGTTATCCAGATGAAAATTTTTTCCACACTTAATTAGCTCTATCGTCTGACCTTTCTTATCAAATTCTGTCCGTTGCAATGTGTGTACAGCTGGCCCCGGCACTCCAGCCCCTCCTAATTGACTGATTACTAACACGTTTTTACAGGGCTAACCTCAGAACTCAAAAGAGACTTGCAGCTTCCGTTTTAGGTTGTGGTAAGAGAAAGGTCTGGTTAGATCCTTCCGAAACCACCGAATTAGCTCAAGCTAACTCCAGAGCCGCTATCAGAAAGCTCTTCAAGAACGGTACCATCGTCAAGAAGCCAGTCACCGTCCACTCCAGAGCTCACGCCAGAGCTCAAGCTGAAGCCAAGAGAGGTGGTAGACACATGGGTTTCGGTAAGAGAAAGGGTACTGCTAACGCTAGAATGCCAACCCAAGTCTTGTGGATGAGAAGATTGAGAGTCTTGAGAAAGCTCTTATCAAAGTACAGAGACGCTGGTAAGATCGACAGACACTTATACCACACTCTTTACAAGTCCGCCAAGGGTAACACCTTCAAGCACAAGAGAGCTTTGGTTGAACACATCATCCAAGCTAAGGCTGAGGCTGCTAGAGAAAAGGCTTTGAACGAAGAAGCTGAAGCTAGAAGAACCAGAAACAAGGCTGCCAGAGAAAGAAGAGCTCAAAGAATCGCTGAAAAGAGAGAAGCTTTACTCAAGGACTAAGTCTGATGTTTATTATATAAATCTTTCTTATATTAATATAAAAAACCCTACAAATTTCAAATAACCAGTCTACCTCCGAGCCTTCACCGAGGCTAAAAATAGGCTTTGTGCCGACCGGCCGACCAGTGGGCTGCATTACTGCATTAGAGTACTAGAACTTATGCAACCCGGCTTGCAGTTTTTTTGCTTATTAACCCTCCATGCATGGAAAATCAAACGGTTTCTATTAAAATATAAAAAAAGCACAATTAATTAATTTATGTATAATACAGAAGGTCATCTTCGTAGGGGACTGGTGGAGGCATGCTATTTTCCTGCTTGTAAATTTCGGTGAACGAGTCTAGAGACGGTAATTTAACTGGTCTTTGACTTGCTTCACTAATGTAACCAATATTTCCTTGCAACTTATAATTACTGTCTTGTTGACTGTAACTTGATAACCTCTGTTGCCATGAGTTGTAAAAATAAGAGTCAGTGTTGGCTGACGATTCTGTTGTTTTGGCGCCAAAAATGCTCGATGGAGTGGATGGAAACTCTTCGTTCGAGGTGGCATTGATAGTGTTATAGTCATTGTTGTTGTTGTTATCAGAAAACCCTATTGGGTTAGTCAAGTTAATATCAAAATCAAACCCCATGCAAATCCTTAGATGTGTGCTGCATTCATTGATATTTAAGGAATAATCAAAATCACTGATGATAATCGACTGAATCTGTTCAACACAGACATTGTTCTGCCCATTTGATTTCACAGAAACAATATACTGCTCAAATGTGACATTGGATACATCAGCCATCAGTTTGGCTGTTAAAGTGGTGGATTCACTTTTGGAACCCCAAAACTTCTCTACGATATTCAGTCTGTGAATCTTACCATCTATGAACTCGAAATCCTCCATGACTTTAATATTTTCATCATAAACCATAGTAAGAACGCCTAGTTGTAATCCTTTGAAATCGTCAAAGATACATTCGATATCATTACCGAAACTAGAAACTCTTCGCAATGAATTTGAAGTAGGTATATGAATCCGGGAGTGTCTATAAATTACTGGAACCGGAATATTTGGTAAATCTCTAATTTGGATACCAATGCTGGCATGCATCATTTGCTTGATTGATTGAATGTTGACAAGCAGATTTGGAAATCTAGATATTCTCTCATGTGTTAGAATGGTTCCATGCAATGTTGTACTCAGCCTACTTGGCTCTTCAAACTTAATTAAACAAACTTTCTCTTGCTCCAAAAGCTGTTCATCATTAATCTTCTGCATTTCTCTCATTTGGGACAAAGTGACTTGAGTTGACTTCCGTCTCTTGTATTCATCTTCATTCAACTCTTGCATTCTTCTCATCTGAGGTGAAGATATTTGCGTAGACTTACGCCTCTTGTATTGATTTTCGGTATTATTGCTATGTTTCATAATTGACGAGAATACGTCATAGAACCGTCTGTGGTTCTCTTCAGTGTTGGGAGCACCATTTTTAATCAGATCAACCAACCTTTTATCTTTGTTGTTCCGATAGATGGTCTGGATATGACTGGATATTTGTTTAGCTGTTCTTTTTTCTCCTGTAAGCTCTTCAATGTACATAGAAATATACTGGTTTCTGCCGAGAGCAACATCGCAAATCCGATTTTTCTTCAACCCAGCCTTCGGGATCATTTCAAGAGCTGCTTTGAAAGCGTCTTCCACCTCATCTGACCAAATCGAATCTATCGAATATTTCTTACATTGGAGATCTTCTTCGGAAGATCTCCGATGGAACGTAGATCTGGGGTCGCGGGCCATCGAAGATTGTTCTGGCAGTAACAGGTCATTACCGTTGAACAGTGGAGCACTAGACTCCTGTGGATATTGTGCGTTTTGTTGGCTGGGGTACATTGATATAATAAACTATTTGTTATGGTATGTATCAGAAGAGATGTTAGTGGTTGTCGGCAAAATACTGGCAACTGGGGATTTTATCCTGCTTAAGTTGAATGCTCAAAAGTCAGTAACTGTTTTGACACCCTATTTAAGACTTCTCACAGTGGAAGAATAATCTGGAGAAGAAAAACTAACGAGTGTTAATCGTGCGGAATTTACTAAAAATTAAAGAAAAGTAACACAAAAAGGGGTACCGATTATTTAACATTCGCGCATAATTGTTCCAGAATGGAAAGTTCTCAAATTTTTCCATGCGCCGAACAATAGAAAAATTTCCAGAACAGCCCCATAATTAGTCAATTTTTCCAGGAAAACTGTTGAAAATTGAATTTAAGACGCTTTGTTGTCACAAGCACAAATAGCACAACTTGGTCATCATATAATTGTGGCCCTTGAAAATGACTTGTTATGAAGTATTTTTTCTTGGACTCTGAAACGTTTGCGTCATTTTGGTACCCTTTTTTCCTAAACAAAATTATTTCCGCTCTGCAAAGGGAAAGGGGACCTGCTTTGACACTTTAAATGTAAATCGTAAGCCGAAAATTTCGAAAATTTGTAATTGTAACATTGCTGTGGCAATGTGACATTAAATAAATCCGCGAATATAGCCCCGCCTCCGGGCTTACTAGGTTCTTTTGGTGGGCCCTCTAATCGTCCCAGTTATGTTAGCAACCACTTTGCCCCTTTGAAACGAGGAACGCTTCATATGTTAAGCCTGCATGCACAATGTACATTCTGCTGCATGTGGGCTTATCCTGTATTGCTGAATGTAGCCAGCTCTAAAAAAGTAATTTTAGAAACCGGAATTAAGCGCACCCTTTCCATATTTTCTAACAGAGAAGCTTTGAAGAAATAAAGCTCTATTTCTATATGTAAATTGTAATAGATGTGAGATTCTAAAAAACTATATGTAAATTGCACTACAAACAACTAATCGTGTTCCAAGTATTTAGCGTAGTCGTCTGCGTCAGCGAAAGTTGGCAAGGCCTTTAACTTAGCTCTCTTGCTTCTCTTTTCTTGCGACTTGGATCTCTTCTTGGATGATTTTACTTCCTCCACTTCCTCACCTTCGACTTCAACTTCATCTTCGGAATCGATTTCATCGCTTTCTTCGTCGGCTAGAAGATTTTGAAGATCTTCTCCATCCGATGAGTAAACTTCTTCTTCAACATTCTTCTTGGTAGAAGCCTCCTCCTCGGAATCTTCTTCAGCCTCACTGGAAGATTCAAAATCGCCTAATGTTTTAATGGTAACAAGCTCTTCGTCTTCAGAAAGTTCATCCTCTAAATCATCAACATCAACTGCTTCGTTTTCTTCATCATCACTCATATCGGACATATCGAAATCAGAAAGGTCGTCATCAATGTCGGAGTCTTGTTCCACTTCTGGATTACTTTTCACCAAAGCATCCCAAACAGTGTCTTCATCCAAATCGGATTCTTCGTCGTCAAGTTCACCCTTGGCTTTTCTTTCAACTTCTCTATCAGCGTTCGAACGAGCCAACTTTTCTTGCTTTGTAATGAAATATTGGTAAAAGAATCTATCCTCTGGTCTAACATCCTGTGCCTTCTTGTTTAACCAGTCTTCGGTGTTTGCTGGAACTTGAGCATCGTCTAAGCCTGTGGCTCTGACTAATAAATCACCAGTATGAGCACCACCTAACGGCTGCATAATTGATGAACCCTTTAAGTTAGCCTTTGCCTTGGATTTTTTGTAAACAAATCTATCGAGGAAATGTGATAACGAGAACAACCCAAGATCAGGCTTGGTGATTTCTTTCTTTTCATTCTTGGTTAGTTCGTCGTATCTAAAAAAGTTTTCGGCGTATAGTTGGACAGTTGGATGGTAGTGGTTAACAAATATATCAATCTCCCAAAGTGATGCCTTATCAGCGTTAGCATACAAAGGATCTCTCTTTTTAGGATCATAAACACGCTTGACTTCATCTTCATCAAGTTTCTGAGTTGTTTCATCAAGGTTTTCCATATCTTCATGCTTGTCGTTCAATATTTGATCCATAGGAGTATTTAAAAATAAGTTTCTCAAATCAGGAACTGATCTTTCTAATTCAATTAACAAAAAGAGCATACCGGAAATAGTACCAATGTTCAACCAGCTCAAAGAAATCTGGCAAATTCTTTTAACAAAGGCCATGACTCTGCTCTTATTGATGTCTTCCTTCAAAGATTTGAACAACAAATTCAAATAGATCCCTTGTTTTGATGACGTGAGTAATCTATCATCAAATAATGATTCATATAACGTTCTATAATATCTGTCTTTTTGTGAATCATTGGAGAATTTACTTGAAATAGAGTGGATTAAAATTAAGGCTTGAACAGAGGTATTAAAATTGGTGGAATGTGTAATTCTGTAAAGAGTATTCAAGTGACCATCAAAGACATCTAATGGTAAATTGCAAAATGGGAATGCACGGTTTAACCCTGTTAAGATAGCAGCAAACATTTTGGAATTCTTTTCTTCGATGACTTCCTCTTGTGTCTTCTCATTCTTGACGGATTTACCACCCTTCTTGCCTCTCTTCATTTTTTGTTTTCTTCTCCCATCAACTTGATGTTCAGTTTCTTTCAATTTGGTGGTATTTTGGGCATCAGTCTTGATCAATAATTTTTCAAACAAAGCAAAGTAAGCATCAACAAGCTTATTGGCTAATTTTTCTTCCCTCTTTGTCAAGATGGTTTGGTTCAAGGTAACCATGGAGTAATAGATAGCATGGTACTCACTGTTGTTTCTGAAAACAACATCGACAACAGCATCAGAAATGATCTCTTTCATAGCTGGATGATGTTGTTCCAACTGTAAAATTTGATAAGATGTCTTTGATGAGACTTTGTTATCTGTATCACCTAATTTATTAACACCTAATCTCAATAAATTTGCTTCTTGTTCAGGCTTAGCTTTGATAAGTTCGAATAAGTGTGTAACAATTTTCATCCTCACATAAAGAATAGAATCATGACTTAAAGTTTCCAAAAGACCAATGAACTTGAAGTATGAATTCTTCAAATGGTCTTCAAAGTAACATAAAATTAATTGTTCATCAGTCATGTCTAAACTTAACTGTTGCTTTTTGAAAGGTTTCAATTTTCTGTCGGGTGGTAAAATACCATTAACAAACAAATCAACAATAGCATCAACACATTGCATTGCAGCCGTTCTGGATTTCTTGTTACACATAGCAAACATTTGATCCAAAGCCCTGATGTTGTGTAAAGGAGCTTCTTGAACAAGCAAAGTCAAAGCAGAAATTTTATCACTTAAAGTACCAGCAGTTAACATTTGAGTGAGGAATCGTTTTTGGGAAGAGGACTTATTGAATTCTTCATCGTAAACCTTATTTTCTTCTTCAATAAGAGTCTTTGCGCGTTCATACAATTGATCGATATCAGCTGGCTTCATGTACCTATCAGATGAAGATTGTTTGATATCAAGAGGAATGTTGTACCAATCGTTTCTTGGCTCAACCTTCAATCTATCACTGACAACAGACTGCAAATTGGTGATTTTGTCCTTTTTAGAAGACTCGATCTGCTCAGGGATATCTTCCTCCTCTTCTTCAGAAGAAGAGTCTTCTTTTGCCTCATATTTTGATTCAGACTTCTTTTCCTTGATTTCAGCTTCTTCTGATTCGCTTTCGGACTCTGATTCGGAGTCGGACGATGAGTTGGATTCTGATGATTCGGATTCTGAGCTTTCGCTGTTCTTCTTTTCCTCTTCTTCCTCCTCTTCCTCTTCCTCTTCCTCTTCTTCTTCTTCTTCTTCTTCTTCCTCTTCTTCTTCTTCTTCTGAGCTTGGTTCTGGAACCGAAATGTCGCTCTTGAATCCTAGAGATTTCATGAAATTTTTCAAATCACTAGTCAACTTTCCATCACTCTTGGAATCGTCATCAAATTCCTGCTCACTTTGATCGTCGTCAACTTCAAGACTTTCAATTAATTTCAAGTCTTCTTCAGTTGCCCCCAACTCCAGTGCCTCCTTACGGATTTCCTCCTCAGACATGATAGGATTTGATTAACAAGTAAAGCTTAGAACTTACAAAAAAATTTTTTTTTTTCATCTGAAATATTTTTTAATTAAAACTGCTCAGCGCTACTGCAAAATTCAGCTTTCATATTTGGCACTTCCGTCCAAGATTTCACAGAATAAGGTGGCACTTTTGAATCTTCCGTATCTCAACGAAATAAGCTACATATAATTATTAAAACTGATCCAATTGGACTATTTTAGATTTTTATGAAAAAGTGCTCAGCAAGATCTTGGAAATCTGTCACAAATGTGTGAGATAGAAGTTACATGCCTAATTAAAGAGGTATCCACCTTTTATAATGGCATGGTAGCACTTTTTGGGAGTTCACTCTGACATCATACAGGTCTTCTTGAGCATTAGACAAATAACCCCCAATTAACAAAACGTATACAAAAACAGTAGATAGCAAATCGTAACAATAAACACATATATAGCGTGGGTCTCCAGCTTCTAGCTGCAGATAGATCTCACGATCATGCTACCGATGGTAGCACCTGCGCCAAAGATGATTGAGTTGAAGAAGTGGCCCATCACGCCGCAGCCAGCGCCTCGCTTGCTGCCTCCGCCACCACCACCATGGTATTGAGACTGCGGATGTTGCTGGTATGCCTGTTGCTGGTAGCCCTGTTGCTGGTAGCCCTGTTGCGGTTGCTGCTGGTAGTAATCGTTGGCGGAGCCCATCTTGTTAACTGGGATAAAGAAGGAAAGGGTGCTTCTGGGAAAGGAGTGCTAAGCCAGTTTCCTTTTTATGGGGACTTTCCAAACCGCAGATCAGAGAGCTACAGAGCAGAGAGATACAGGTAAGCTCCCTATTTTGCCCCTATATCTTCGTATTTTGGAACGTTCTCTATTTCTTCTTCAAAATAAGGTGGCGCACTGATAGTCTCAGCAGGTGCATCTAATGTTGCCATTGTTTCAAATAGAAATCGGAGTTTATTGTCTGTATCGCTCACTACCCATAGGAAGTCCAATGTGCAGAAATTCTTAATGATATCGAATCCGTAGCAAGAAGTTAGAATTGTGTATTTCAAGCTTTCTATTAGTGGGACCTTCATATCAGTCTGATAAAAGGATTCTTTTGGAATGTCCAGAGTCCCTGTCTGTGTTTCCTTATCATATTTACAATTCTTCATATCAAAAACCAATCCAGAAAACTTGTAGTCGAGGATTTTCTGCCCGCTTTCAGTATGACTGAACGTCTTGGAGCCATCTGCAAAAGATAGTGCAGTTGTGTAGACTACTTTAACCTGCAATGACTCAATCTTGAAAAACCCTAAACCATTAGTCCTTTTTTCGGATCCAAAATCCTTGCTGAAGTCAACTCGGCTAAAATCAAACTTAAACTTGAGGTTGAATTGATCTGGTAAAGGATCAAACATCGTAAGCTCGGATTGGAGCTGAAAGTCCATGGTGAAAGGTATTGTTCGACCCTCTTTACGATTGAGAAATCTTCTCACAAACCTTGGCTTTCTGGATGATGATTGAATGTCGTCCGCAACCATAGTACCAGTTTCCTCATCAATAAATTCTGGCTTAGCAGTTTTACTTGAAAACTTCTTGGCGGCCTCATACTGGAGCAATGACAAGGGGCCTTTGAATTGTTTGCCTGCCTGGTAGCTAATTGGATGCAAGAACTCGTCTGTTTTTTCTTGTTTGAAAATCGATCCCAATCTCGTCACAGTGACGTATACAAAGTACTCGATTCTGAAAGTGAAGTGATCAAGAGCTCCGATTTTGTCATACTGGCCTATAGAAGACGGTAAAAACCATTCGTCGGCCGGTGGAAACTCTATCTGAACATTCTGTAGAACAGATTCATTCTTTGGGAAAACCCAGTCGTTATCTGAAGACTTAATAAGTTTCGCCGAAGGCACCGATCCACCATTGAAAATAGTACCTTCGGTGATAATGATATTTTCCACTTCTGGCAACACAAACCTTTGTCTGCGCCGCCCCAGTGACAGGCCACCTCTTTTGTAATAGTAGTACTGAAACACAATTGGATTTCCCACGTTCCCGTGAGAGTCCTGCTGTGGCAAAAGTTGAACCTCTGATTTGATGCCATACTTTATTGATTTGATGTTGTTCACATTTTTTGAAGCAGACAGTGATAGGGTCCCGGTTATCGAGCGATTCCTGGGATTGTACGTTTTGCCGTCATCATTTATGTAGAATTTACAATCCATAACCTGTTAATGAATGATATCCTTATGAAAATCGGCTTGAGTGTTTATCTATGATATCACTTATTCGGCCTGGAAAAAAATCGTGATCTTAAGGTGATTTATGGATACCTATATAGCTTTTATAAATGTGTTACAGGTCAGCAGTCTATTGCTGACTTTGTCTGAAAGGTGAATTTCAGCTTGTTGTCTGTGTCAATGACTGACCAAACAAAATGCAAAGTGGAAGTGTTTTTTATGGCTCCATAAAGATGGCATGAGCACAAAAGAGGCTTGTTGATAACTTGAATCAACGGCACGTCACAGCCTTCTTGGGCCTTGAAAGCTTCGGCGCTAACTTCGAGCAGTCCCTTGTCCGTCTTTGGGTCAAAAGCACAATCCTTGATGTCGAATATCAGATCCTGGAAAAGGAACTCGTGGACTTTTTGTGGTTGTTGGAAGGATGAGAAGATTTCATCTTTTGCTGCAAACGACTTCTCGTACACTATGTATATCTCTAACGCAGCTATTTTGAACAGCCCTAATCCGTTACTGCTGGAGCCATTTTGGAAATCGCTTGGGAAATTCATGCGGGCCAAGTCGAAAATGAAACTCACGTTGAATAGGCTGTACAGCGGTTCGTATAACGATACCACCGACATAAGAGAAAATACCATTGTGCATTTGATATCGTTTTTCTCTTTATTTTGACTGAACAGCTTGTTTAGGAATTTGGGTTTATGCGATGTGGAATAGCTGATGCATTCACAATGACCTGAGCCCTTGTCGATCAGCTCTGGTCGTGGGCGTTTTTCATGAAATATCTTACTTCTAGCATATTTCACATATTTCAAGACATCAGGATACTGATTGGAAGATTGATACAATAACTCCTCCTTGAATTCTTCGGTTTTGGTTCGTTTCAACAGGTTGCTCATGCGAGACACTTTGACATAGAGATAGTATTTAATGTGAACCAAATCACTGTGCGGCATCTTCAGATCCTGTGACTTGTATGTTGTTGACGGTAGATCCAGCTCAAAGGGAGACGGAAACGAAACAGTGAATTCAAGGGCCGCGGTCTCCTTTTTGGGTAATTTCCAGTTTCCATCATCAGATCTGGAAAATTTAGTGTGGGAGCCCTGAATTAGATTGAACTTCGACAGATAGGTTTCCCTTGCTCCCCTGGTGGACTCCATAGTGTCCAGTAATCTTTGCAAATGAACGTCACCTTTCGACTGGTCCTTGCAGTACTCGTATAAAACGGGGTCGATGATACCCATGCCATCGGTATCTTGATATTGGATCAATAGATGCGATTCTGACTTTATGCCGTACTCAATCAGCTGAATCCCGTTCACTTCCTGTTTCGACGACAGAACAATAGTCCCATTTACTGTTCGGTTTTTGGGGCTATATATTGTCTTATCTGATATGTAGAAGTGACAATTCATCAGTCTTCTTTAGCGAGTCAACACAGAACAATATAATAGGGGATTTTTCAGTCTTATTATTTTCATTGTTTGTTTTTCAAAGCTCATGAGTACCGATCCGCGTGTTATTACTAAAGTCTATATAACATTATAGGCCACCCCGAACTCAAGCTCCGGTCCTACAGGCCGGTAAACCCACCGGTCCGGCCATGAATCGGCGGTAATTTAAGGATCTACTCATGGATCCTATCCTTCAGATACCGCCGTTTGCCGCGATTTGCCGGTCCTAGCCTATGATTACACCCTAGTTTACAAGGTCACCCTGTGGCTGAAGGCGGTAAATACCGGCAAATCGAGGACCAACCTTACTAGCCCAGACAGGTATAAATACAAGAAGGCCCCTCGCGCCTTTCCCTTGGCGCCATTGGTGTGGATCCGTAATTATAGTTTATCCCTGAATGGCTCCCGTTGCAATCGATCAATCAAATAGTCTCCCTAGAATACCCTTGGCTGAGTACATATTCAGAAGAATATATACGCTTGGGATAAAAAGTATCTTCGGTGTGCCAGGCGATTACAATCTGGCCCTGCTCGAGCACCTTTATTCCGTTCCAGGTCTGAAATGGATCGGCTGCTGTAATGAATTGAACTCTGCGTATGCGGCAGATGGATATTCCAGAATGATGGGTATGGGTGTCATTGTCACCACCCAAGGTGTCGGTGAATTGAGTGCTATCAACGGGATCTCAGGTTCGTATGCTGAGCATGTTCCTGTTCTTCACATTGTGGGTACCTCTACGTTGTCTTCAAAGTCTAGGGGCACTCCTCTGCATCACATAATTGATGGTAAGGCCGCTACCGATCTCACGGACCATTATGTCTACGAAAAAATGTCAGAACATGTTTCCTGTAAAGTAGCCTCATTGAATGATTTGGAAAATGCTGCGGATGAAATTGATCATGTCATCGAAACCATCTTGACTACCAAAAGACCTGGTTTCCTTTACGTTCCTACCGACATCGTCAACTCTTTGATTGATTCTTCCAACTTGCAGAGAAATGTTCAACCTGCTCTGCTGCATGGTGCTACCAAGGATATCGACATGATCGTTTCCAAAATTGGTGCCAAATTACAGTCGTCTCAAAAACCTATTGTTTTGGCTGACATCTTGACTGAAAGGTTTGGTTTGACTTCTACTTTGCAAGATTTTGTGGACAAGTTTGAAATTCCAAGCACTAACAGCATGATGGGTAAGTCTTTGATGAACGAAAGCTCCAAGACTTACATTGGTGATTATCTTGGTGATAAAACCCACAAATTAGTCCTCAGCGAGATTCAGAAAACCGATTGTCTTTTGCATTTTGGGAACTATTTCAATGAAGTCAACACAGGTTCATTTTCCATTTATGAAAACATCAAACCTGAAAACATTATCAAATTGAACCCAGAATACATTGATATTGGTGGTGAGCTTTATGACGTTTCGTTCGAACTCATTTTACCAAAATTACTGAATCTTCAATTGCCAAAATACGAATTTGAACCGATCAACGTTCCTATTGAGCAGATTGAATCACCAATGCCAATTTCCCAAACATATCTATTACAAAAACTTCAAGATTTTATCCAACCTGAGGATATCGTGATTGCTGAAACATGCTCATTGATGTTTGGGTTTCCTGATTTGAAGCTGCCTAAGAAGTCTAAGTTCATTTCGCAAAATTACTACCTCTCTATCGGTTATGCGCTGCCAAGCTCATTTGGGGTTGGTGTTGCCATGTATGAGAAAGGGCTCAAGGGCAGATTAATTGTCATCCAGGGTGATGGTGCTGCTCAGATGACAATGCAAGAATGGTCCAATTTCGGCAGAAAAGACTGTGAAAAGCCATTGATCATGCTATTGAACAACAACGGTTACACTGTAGAGAGAATCATCGAAGGTGCCGACAGAGACTACAACGATATTAGACCGAACTGGAAATGGACCGAAATTTTCAATGTCTTTTCCGTGCCGGCATTATCTTCCAAAGTTACCGAGAGAGAGGAGCTTGACGAACAGCTGGAAAAGTTCGGTAAGGATACCGCTTTACCACGGATGTTAGAAATCACCTTAGATAAAATGGATGTTCCATGGAGATTCCGTAAGATGGTCGGTGGTCATTGATATAGCTTTTGTTTACTGTTTACTATTTATTGTTTAATTCTGCTTTGCCTTAGACCTCCGCTGCTAACCGCACGTTCGGCACCGTTGTCGAACGGCTATCGCTACCGAAAGGCAATAATATTACGTAATACTCCGTGAATAGCCGAAATTTAAATTTTGAGATAAATTTCTTACCGATTGAGGCATGTTCTGCTCGGGTATCATAAAAAAACATTAAATTATCGTCTCGGATAAGGCAAAATCGGGTAACGTGCGGATTTTCGCTTAGTGCCTTACTTATATTGTAGTTGTGTATAAAAGAACACGAATTTGCCCGTTTCGCTTCGTGAGTGAACTTTGTTTTGTTTGATAGTTATATTTTGCCCTTCTAGTATCTGTAGTTGAAACATAACAGAATGGCACCTGTCGCTTTAGAATCACACACCCTTTCCACACCTAAGGTTACCATGCCTCTCTCTGAGTATATCTTCAAGAGAATCTCAACTTTGGGCATCAACAGAATCTTTGGTGTCCCGGGTGATTACAACCTATCTATGCTTGAGCATTTGTACTCTGTGCCAGGTATGAAGTGGGTTGGTTGTTGTAACGAATTGAACTCTGCATATGCTGCCGATGGTTACTCCAGAGTCAGAGGCTTTGGTGTTGTTCTGACCACTCAGGGTGTCGGCGAGTTGAGTGCCATGAACGCCATTTCTGGGTCTTTTGCTGAGCACGTTCCTGTTTTGCACATTGTCGGTACCACCAGACTAGACTCCAAGGCCAGAGGTGACAACTTGCATCACATCATCAACGGTAGATCTACCTTAGACAAGACAGATCATTTTGTCTACGAAAGAATGGCTGAATCAGTTTCTTGCAAAGTCGCCTCTTTGACTAACTTGGAAACAGCAGCTGATGAAATTGATGAAGTTATCCAAGCAATCATTTCACAGAAGAGACCTGGTTACCTTTATGTTCCATGTGACATTGTGAACGATTTAATTGACGCATCTAACTTGTTCCGTGATATCAAGCCTGTGGTTATGCCATCTAGTGTTAATGCTGATGAAGTTGTCGAAAAGATTGTTAGCAAATTACAATCTTCTCAAAGACCAGTCGTTTTGGCCGATATCTTGACTGACAGATACGGGCTCACCTCTACCTTGCAATCTTTTGTTGACAAGCAAGAATTGCCTGTCTGTAACGCTCTGATGGGTAAGTCTTTGATGAATGAAAGAGGTGCCACTTATTTGGGTGACTACATTGGTGCTGAGTCTCACAAGTTAATTATGGCACATGTCCAATCAACTGATTGTCTCTTGCACGTTGGTGACTATTACAATGAAATTAACTCTGGCCATTTCACCCTCTATGACAACATTGCTTCTGAAAACATCATCAAGTTAAACCCAGAGTATGTTTCCATCGGTGATGAATTGTACCATATTTCGTTTGAAGAAATTCTACCAAAACTGTTGGACATTCAATTGCCAAAATACCAAATACCAGAATTGGACACTCCAATTGAGCAGGTCGAATCTTCCACTCCAATCTCGCAAACTTACATCTTGGAGAAGTTGCAAGGGTTTTTCCAAACTGGCGATGTGATCATTGCAGAAACCTGCTCATTGATGTTCGGTTTCCCTGACTTGAAATTGCCAACCGGTTCTAAGTTCATCGGTCAACAATACTACCTTTCCATTGGTATGGCGCTACCATGTTCGTTTGGTGTTTCCATTGCCTTGAAGGAAATCGAGCACCAGGGCAGATTAATTGTCATTCAGGGTGATGGTGCTGCGCAGATGACGATGCAAGAATGGTCCAATTTCGGTAGAGCTGACTGTGAAAAGCCACTTATCCTGTTATTGAATAACAAGGGTTACACCGTGGAAAGAATTATCAAGGGTCCAGAAAGAGACTACAACGATATCAGACCAGACTGGAAATGGACTGAAATCTTCAACATCTTCTCCGTGCCGGCATTGACTGCCAAGGTCACCGAGAGAGAGGATTTTGACCAGCAGCTGGAGAAGTTTGGTCAAGACACCACTTTGCCAAGAATGCTGGAAATCACCTTGGACAAGATGGACGTCCCATGGAGATTCCACAAGATGGTTGGTAACTAGATCGGCCTTTGTAGTTTAGCACGAGCTCAATGGAGCCATTGAGCATTTATAGAAGTAAGCAATGAAAATAACACGGACAGAGTTGTAGCCCTGAGAGTGAAAGATGAGAAGAGGAAGAGGATGAGAATTGTAAAAATGATTGTGGTCATATGAACAGCATTGTAGTCAAAAAATAGCGTTATATCGCAGTGTAACCATAAAAACCGTATTGTAGCCATAAGAGCAGCATTTTACAGCATTTCAACCATAAAAAACTCGCTAGAACACCATTAAACAGCATTTTAGCAATAATAATAACACTATTTCAGCCATCAAAACCGCATTTCAGCTTTAGAAATCGCATTTTAGCCTCAAAAACCTCGTTTCAGCCATAAAACCACCGTCCTGGCCTTATAAACACCATTTCGGGCATAAAACCCGTTTTTGACCCCGATTGACCCAGAAGAACTGCTGAGCAAAAATTATAACGGACCCCAAAAAGTCCTTAAAGAGGCGAGAAAAGCGGGATAGCAAACTACACAAAGCTACAAGCAACATACTGGGCCCCAATCTAGTCTGTGAGCCCTGTTGCGGTCGAGAAGGCTCTCTCGAACCGCAAATGCAATCGGATCGCAGCCAAAAGCAGAAAGAAAGACGCGTGTGGTGGAAAAATTCAACAGGCTGTTTTTCGTCGTCCACAGCAGACTTATTCCTTTTTGGATAACAACAGCACGCGTCATGTCTTCAGCATTAGAACAATCTCTCGACGCTATCATCTCCAAGGACAGGGCCAGCAACCCTAGAAAGAAGCTTGCTCAGAAGAAGCAGCAACTGGCCAAGAAGAAGCAGGCTGCTGCCGCTGCTGCTGCAGGTGCCAGCAAGGCCAAGGCAGGCGTCAAGAAGAACGCGGCCGCGGCTGCGGTCGCGTCCACGGTGTTGGACACCACGAAGGTGATGGTGTCGGGCTTGCCACGCGACATCGACTTCCGCTCCATCAAGGAGTTCTTCAACTCGCAGGTGGGTGGGTGCCAGAACGTGGTGTTGGCGTACAACAGCCAGGGCAAGTCGACCGGTAACGCGACCGTGACTTTCAAGAGCGCGGTGTCGGCCAAGAACGCGGTTGCAAAGTTCCAGGGAGCCCCTATTGACGGCGGGAAGTCGAAGCTCACGTTGATGTTGGTGGTCGACCCTACCAAGAAGCCGCTCGCGGCCAGAATCGTCGCCAACAAGCCGCTCAAGGCCAAGGTTGCGGCTGTCGCGGCCCAGAAGAAGAAGGTCCAGGCCAAGAAGGTCGCAACCAAGGCCGGCAAGAACGTCCGCGCCAAGGTCAGACCGGCCAAGAAGACGCTCGAGCAGTTGGACGCCGAGATGGCCGAGTACTTCTCCAAGAACGAGTAGTGCTGTTGTGTTTATTGTTAGAAAGCTATAATCAAGTTACTGTTATTTACCCAGGGGTGTGTGAGTCTCAAGTTGGTGGGTTTCAAGTGTGGTTGAGTCCCCGGTCCCCGGTCCCTAGTTGTCCTTGTTGTTCCACCCAAGAAAATGGCCCCAGTTGAACTTGTCTCCGTGACGACGGCTCATGTACGAGCTGCCCGCGCCCTCGTACTCCGACTTGCGCTGGTACCGCTCGACCCCGTCGTCCAGCGGGAACCCCGGCTTGACCGTCGCGATCGACTGCCCCGAGCGCTCCTTGACCCGCTCCTGCATCAACGAGTCGTAGGCCGAAGCCTCCTGCGCGAACTGCGCGCGACGCCTGATCGTCACGTTCTGCTTCACCGCGTATGCGGACACGATGGCGAGCGTGGCGAAACACAGCGATTGCTTCCAGAACGTCTTGACGGCCGGAAACGCGGACGACATGGCTATATAGAGAGAGAATGGTGCAATAGCACTATGGGTGAAATTTTTCAGGCTCTCTCTCTCTATGTGACTCTTAGCCATCGAAGATGTCGTCCTCAGTAGACCACGCGGTGGCCGGTGCGCTGGCGGGAATGGCCGCCATGGCCGGGACGTATCCGCTGACCAACTGGGTGGCGTCGCGGCAGACGGGAAGACCGCTGCAGGGGCTGTATGCGGGCCTCGAGAGCGCTCTGGTGGGGATTTCCGCCGTCAACTTCCTGTACTACTACGTGTCGCACGCGATCCGCAGGCTGTTCCGCGCGCGAGGCGTACTGTATCTCTCGGTGCCGCAGTCGCTCGTGGCCAACGTGGTGGCGGGAATCATCGCCTGTGTCGCGACCAACCCGATCTGGGTGGCCAACACCAAGATGTCGCTCGCGCGCAAGGCGGGCCAGGGGCGTGAGGCGGGCCAGAGCGGCGACCAGGGGGGCCAGAGCGCAGACAAGAAGCAGGAACCGGACACGGACGAGGCCGAACAGATCCAACAGATCCAACATGAACTCAAATACACAAACACCCTCTCCACGCTCGTAGAGATCTACAAGGAAGGCGGAGTGCAGGAACTGATGGCCGGATTGACTCCGGCCCTCATCCTCGTGTCCTCGCCGGTCATCCAGTTCACCCTTTATGAACAGATCAAAAATGTAATCATCAAACGCAGAGGCCACAGAGCAGACTCCATCACCGCCAAGGACGCGCTTATCTGGGGGTCCGTGACCAAGCTGGTGGCTCTCATGATCACCTATCCGTACTACACCTTGCGGGCCAGATTGCACATGGACACCCACAATCTGTCAATGGTGGCTATGGTCAAGAAGCTTTACAAGGAGGAAGGCCTGGCTAGTTTCTACGGCGGTCTCAACGCCAAGTTGGTCCAGTCGGTTCTGAACGCCGGTTTGGTCTTCTATCTCAAGGAGATCTTCATCAACTTCAGACACAAGCAGACCAACACCAAGAAAACAATCTAGTCGCCGTAATCGAGGTTTATAATATCTATAGATTTAGAACAAATATACTATTCACAGGTCTCAGGATGTAGTGCATGTGTGTGTGTCCAGTGAGAATGTAATGAGACACTTCAACTTCCAGTAGCTTGAAATTGGATTGTCTCTATAGTAGGGATTATAATATATGAGTGTCTCTATTCATTATACAGCATGCATGCGTATATGTGGGTCCTGCTTCGTGATCACTTAAAGAGTGTAATGAGAGACTTCAACTTTTCGTATTGCCTGTGCTATTCTTTATTACACCGATGTAGTACATCACCTTTTCCTAACTCTATGCTATTCCTTATTATACAAGATCTTAAAATGCATGTCTATATGTGTGCGCGTAACTTCGTTCAGAATGTTATGTAATACTTCAGCTTCTCGTAACTCAAAAACATGATGGCCGAAACTGGTATTGACTTGGATAGGGTGACCCCTATGCCTGAGTAGAAGCCCAAAAATCCCTTGGTTTTGAAGATGTGTCTGACAACCTTCATGAACGTCAAGTCTGATCGTTCGTTCGTCTGCATGATCGACTTCACTGTATCCGCTGGAAACATCGTGCAATGATACCCAATACCTGCACTGGCCCCGGCCGTCATTAGCTGCCATGCCTTAGGCTCGAAATTCGGATCTGTGTCTTTCCCAAACAGAGACATGACAAACTCGTAATTCCCAAACCACGTGACTCCTCCTCCGAATTCTCGCAGCATCGTAAACGGATGTCCTCTCCACAGTCCCTTGATGCCTCTTTCGTGGTAAATCTCGCCCATGATCTTCGGAATGGTTTTGCTTTTGAAATTCGGATTATCCATGTTCTTCAAGTTCTCAACCTGGAACTTGCACTTGACGAGCTCAATGGGCGTCAAAATGAAGCTGGTGCATATACCACTGAAACCACCGCACCACAGTTTGTCCACCATGCCCAGCTCGGAGTCCAGATCGATGCCTCTCTGGATCCGGATAAAGTCCTGAGCGATATTATACGAGAAGAAAAGACACGAGATTTCCGCGGCCGCACCCATCATCGGGACCCTGAGACCCTTGTAGAACCCGTTCACAATCCCCTCTCGCTGGTACGTCTTCTTCACTGCGTCGAAAGTCCCGCTGAACAGCGGTTTCGGTAGACTTTGCGAATACTGCAATCTGACCTTCACGGTATCAAACGGAAACTCAAACAGCTTCCCCATGGCCCCGGTGATCGACCCGATCACGATCTCCCTGGCTGCCTCTTTGGCAATGTCCTTCGGCATACGATCTTGTTCCCGCTGTGTCAACAATGAGCTGAGTTGTGCCGACTTTCCAGAGTTCCTGCTGACTCACCAAAATACCGCTATCGGCAATGGGGGTGCACAGGTATTATCCGCCGGCGGCATTTTAAGACTGAAAAACCCTCGGCCTTTACGTAAGCGCGTCACGTGCTTGGGCCGAGGGTTTGGGGCGATTTTTTTCTGAAATTTCGTCAAAAAAATTCCTTCCTCCATGAAGGTGAAAAATTTTGGAAAATCTATAACAGAGAGTCTCATCTAGTTCTTTAAGGGATAGTCTGCCACACAGCTTAAACTGATTATTCATAATGAAGTACTTAGCCGCTTACCTTTTATTGCAACAAGGTGGTAACGCCACCCCATCTGCCGCTGACATCGTCGCTCTCTTGGAATCCGTTGGTTCTGAAGTCGAACAAGCCAAGGTCGACTTGCTCTTGGCCTCCCTCGAAGGCAAGGACATCAACGAATTGATTGCTGAAGGTTCCTCTAAGCTCGCTTCCATCCCATCCGGTGGTGCTGCTGCTTCCTCTGGTGCTGCTGCCTCTGGTGCTGCTGCTGAAGAAGCCGCTGCTGAAGAAGCTGTCGAAGAAAAGGAAGAATCCGATGACGACATGGGTTTCGGTTTGTTCGATTAAATGTGTGTTCATAAGTAACAATACTATATAAATTTAATAAAACTCTAAACTCCATCCAATAGTCGCAGTGTGCGCTGCAGCTCAAGCTTGAGCTCCTCGGTGATGTTCAGATTGAAATCCTGTCCGTTGACGTTTCTGACCTTCGCGTTCAGTCCTTTGACAAGCTCTAGCTTGTCCCGCACCCTGTGTAGCTGTTCAATGCTGTCAACTAGTTTGTCTCTCACTTCGTCGTAGGACGATATCAGGTCCACATCATTCGTGTTGAGTCCGTTTGAATCTGGCAATTCATGCACGAGCTCAAATACCTTGTTCTTCAGCGGATTGTTCCCTAGAACCCCGTCTATTGCTCCTCCTATTGAGTTTTTGCTGAAATCGTCAGCGTTCATAACACTGAAGATGTCACTGACTCTATCAAGGTTCTTCAGTCGAGATCTCTGGTTATCGCTTTCGATCTGGTATATCTGCTTAGCGATGTTCGTCCTATTCTGCTGGTTGAAGTACAACGTTCGATAGTTCTCAGCAATAGCTTCGTTCGTGAGTCTTAGCAACTCCTTCCACTCCTGTCTAGTCAGTTTGATACCTGAATGTCGTAATTGTTTCATTTGTCGTTTATCTAGCTCCAATTCCACATATGTGTCCTTTTCTTCCTCCTTTAGGAATTTGTAGATGTCCTTAAACGTTACTGGTATCTCGGACATGTGTTATATGGACGCTATCGGGTCGCTATCGGGTATTTAATTATTGAATCTTAAACAAACACACATAAAGAAAACACTCAAAGCTCGATTTTTTGTTGCTCAGCATCTTCGATCTCGCTGAACTCCGTCCCAAGGAGATCTTCCTCGTCGTACATTTTCAATGCCCATTCTTCTTGCTGGAGGTGTAAAACGGACCACAACCATGCCAGAATCTGCTTCCAGTAACTGTGAGGTTCAATTTCCAGGCTTTCGAAGCTCTTTCTATGCTGCATGACGATCTGCATGGATTTTTTATGGCTCAGCCCAGTGAATTGAGCCAAGACCGGATACCGTCTCAAACGATCAACCAGATCCTCGAAATCCATTTTTGGGTATTGTTTATAAAGAAATTGCAACCTTCTGTCTTTAAAATGCTAAAAATTATAGAAAAAATGTATATCTACAGAGCCTATGTGATGGATCACATCTATTTGAATGGGGCCTTCATTGGGTTGATAACAGTACCGAATCGGGTGATGACTTCAGGTGTCGTCATCTTCTGGAAAGTAGAGTCAGAAACCCATTCTTTACCCAGTGGCATTCTAAGAGATTTCTCGTATTCCTCCCATGTCTTGAATGGGTATGGGATCTTGTCGGCTTGGTATTTAACACTGGCCTTGGCAACGGTCTCGTTTATTATCACCTTCTCTTTGCCCTTGTCCAGTCTCTGGTTCTTGCTCGTAACACCCTGGACCTTTCTGATAATCTTTCTCTTCTTCTTTGGTCTTGGTTGTCCCCAGCCATCGTCGTCCTCGCCTTGACCGGCCCAGTCACCCCAGCCTGGCATGGAGTCGTCGATTTCTTTGTCGTCTTCCCTTTCGATGATCTGCTCCTTCTCTTCATCGAACTCAGCTTCAACTAAATCATCGCCTGCAAAGGCCTGTTTGATGAGATCCTCTTGTTTGAACATGTAGACCTCATCTTCGCCGTTACCACCATCATCTTCCATTTCGTCGTCACTAGCAGCCGCTGCTCTCTTCTTTTTGAGCATGGCCTCCTTCTTTGGATCAACGATATTGAGTGTTGATGATGTGTCGATCTTCACCTCTTCTTCAGTGACCTTCTTGGAATTCTTCTTCTTGGATTTGCCTTCTTGCTTAGCTAAATCTTTGTTTATACGAGATTGGAATTTGTCACCTGCCCTAGAGTTCTTATCGAGTGCAGAAACCTTAGATGATTTCTTAGATGCATTGGCTTCATCGTCAGAGTCTTCATCTAACCATGGGTTGGCCTCGTCATCTTCCGAGTTATCTCCCTGGTTTTCGTTATCTTCAACTTCAGAGTCTTCTTCTTCTTCTTGAACTCTAACAGAAACTCTTTCTTTAGTCTTGAGTCTATTCTCTAACGACCTGCTATCATCTTCTTCATTTTCTCTTAGAATCTCTTCGTCGATTTCATTTGCCTCTCGAGACTTCACCATGGCACTTGGAGTGTAAATTCTTCTACCGGAATTTATGGCAACATTAATACCATTATCTTCATTGTCCTGGAACAATTCCTCGCCTGTTGATTCTCTCATAGATTTCATTTGTTGGACTTGTTGCAAGTGTGCTAATCTTTCTTTGGCAGCTGCGTTCTTCATGAAATCCATTGCTAAGACACCCTTACCCAACTTGGATAACTTTTCCTCATCAACATCCTCTTCATCTTGGATGTCCCTTTCGAGGTCACTGAGATCTCTTGCATCATCTTCAGATTCATCTTCACCTCTGTTGCCCAACTGTTTCTGTCTTAGCAGGGCATCTCTTCTCATCATTTCTTCCATCTCTTCTCGAGATTCCTTGTCCTTAGAAATACCGGTTTTAATTAAGGATCTTGCCCAATTGGATGTGTTCTTATGCTTCAATGTCATTCTTTCCTTGGCTCTTAAATAGTCAGGATCTTCTTGATCTTCTTCGTCATCTAGTCCTTCCATCATTAAGGCTTCCTTATCCTTATCCTTTCTGAGCTGCTTTCTGAACGATTTAGATTTGATCTTTTTCAGTCTCTTGGCATCTCTTTCATTTCTGTACATCAATTCTCTCATCATTCTCAATTCCTTGGTCTTCTTTAACATCTCCTCCTTCGACATTTTAGCAGTCTGGATATTGTTGAAAAGATCTTCACTCCTCTTCTCTTCTAAGTTGGACTGTTTCAAAACAGCGTCCAATTTGGCATCTAGCTCATTTCTAGGGGTCTCATCTGGGGTGAATGCAGCCAATGGGTTTTGTTCCACTACGGCAGGTCTGAAATCCAGAGTCTTCTTTTCACGATTTTCTTCAATGACATCTTTCCACTTGTTAACGTCTTCTCTTTGAATTTCGTATGCAGCTTTACGTTCCTGTCTCTTTTGGATACGTGCAGGTAATGGGACTGCATATGCACCGGTATTGCTAGTAATGACTTTACCGTGATAATCTCTTTGCTCAGAGTCTTGATCTCCAGCACCTTCATTTGATTTGAGTAGCTCAACGGCAGTTTCATCATCAGCATCGTCTAAAAGCATATCATCAAAGCCTAATTCATCACCTTCCGTAGGAAGAGCAAACTGCGACTCACTTGTTTTGTCATTGATCATAACTTTACGTTCCTTTTGTTCCTTTGGCAAATGTTTCGAAAGACTGGACATGACAGTGCCTAATGTATTTTCTTCTTCATCGCTGATATTCATCTCGTCAAATGGATCATCGGACTCCTCGTCTTCCTCTTCTGACGACGAAGATTCCTCTTCTTCCTCCTCGTCTTCCTCGTCGTCGTCATTGAGAACGAGCTCATTATCCTTGGCTTTCTTGGCTTTTTTAGCTTCTTCCTTCTTGATTTGCTCTAATTCTCTGTCATCTCTGTCCCAGGCTTCGGATAACGTGATCAATTCGCCTTCCTCTGAGCTGGACCATTCCTCGTCCTCGCCTTCGCCATATTCGTTCACCTCACGAGATTTCAAAATTGATTTTGACTTCCCTGCCTTGGAAGCCTTGTCTCTAGTCGTTTGACTGAAGGTATTGTCCAGAACATCGTACTCATCTTCACCCCAGGCCTCGTCAGAATCTAAATCTTCGTCTTCAAACTCCAAATCCGACTCCAAATCTGCGTCCTTGTTACCTTTGAGGAACTTTCTGGCGTCCAAAACAACATCCTTAAAATCCTCGTATTGTGGTGTCTTTTTGGAATGCTTCTTGTGGTGTTTGGAGCCACTTCTAGCCATTTTCCTCTATAGATTAAATGCAGAAAGGTCAAATGAAACTTTTCTACAAATTTTTTTTTATTTTTTTTCCTTTCCTAAAGCGTCTGATTGCTCATTTCAATCATCCAGCCAGAATTGGCTTAAAAGCACGCTCAGCGTCCAGACCGTAACCTGCTACTAATTTTGCTCTATTCAGAGAAATTTACCACTCCGTTCAGTACAAGAAAAATTTTGAACCCTGGAAATAAATCCGAGCTAGTCACGTGACCACCTAGTTGTGGACCCCTGAAATTTCCGTTGGAATTAAACTGTGGCGATTACTCACTTGTTCCTTCTTTCGACACGAACCCAAGCACCCATGACAGGTCTCTCCACCAACGCTATTCACGCCGACCAGCCATTGAACAGAGTCATTGACGTTGTTCCTCCTATCAACGTTTCCACGACCTACAGATACCCGGAAAATCCAGAAGATCTTGTTCTAGCTGCAGAACACGAGGAGGACTACGATTACTCCACCACCAGACCCTACTACTCCAGATTGTCGCACCCAAACTCGTCCAGAGTGGAAGCTGTTCTGGACAACATCTTGGAAGGCCACAGTGTGATCTACAACTCGGGTTTGTCTGCCTTCTTTGCCGCCATTATCCATTTCAACCCTAAGACCGTTGCCATTGGCGACGGCTACCACGGCTGTCACGGGATCTTGCACCTCCTGGAGAGAAACTACGGTGTCAAGGTGGTTAACTTCGACCAGTTGGACCAATTGAAGGAGGGAGACGTTATCCATGTCGAGACCCCAGAGAACCCATATGCCAAGGTCCACGACATTGCACATTATGTGGCCGAGGCCAAGAAGATCGGCGCCAAGGTGCTTGTCGACGCCACCTTTGCTCCGCCTCCTCTAGCCAACCCATTTGACCAGGGCGCAGACATGGTGATGCACTCGGCCACCAAGTATTTCGGTGGCCATTCCGACTTGCTCGCAGGTGTTCTTGTCACCAAGGACAAGTCCGCCAAACTCAAGCTTCTTAACGACAGAGTCTTCCTCGGTACCAACATCGGTAACATGGAGTCCTACTTGTTGTTGAGAGCCTTGAGAACCTACGAGTTGAGAATCAAGCAGCAGTCCGCAACCGCCACCAAGATCGTCCAATATCTTGTGGATAACAGAGACAAGTACCCTAACTTGGCCAAGATCCACCACTCGTCCTTGCAAACCGAAGACTTCGTTGCCAAGCAGATGAAGGGCGGCCACTCGCCTGTCTTCTCCATCGAGTTGAGCACCCCTGAGCTTGCCCGTGCCTTCCCATCCAAGTTGAAGTACTTCCAACATGCCACTTCCTTGGGTGGTGTTGAATCCTTGATCGAATTGAGAGCCATCTCCGACTCCAACGCTCCGCTCACTGTTTTGAGAGTCTCCTGCGGTATTGAAAACGTTGAGGACTTGATTGGCGACATTGATCAAGCTCTTGCTTAAATAAACTGCCTTTATAGCCTTTTTAGAGTCTCAAAAGTCCTTTGATGCAGTTTTTCCCCGGTTTTTGTGCAATCTTTCAAGCGTTTGGAATTTAAGTTTTCTGGTGAGTAGCAAAGCCTTCTGTTGGTGTCTGTGGTGCAGATGGAGACGAAGAAGTTAAAATAAGTATATTGTTTAGGAAAAGCTCGGATATAACTCATGAGCATAAGCGAAAAATTCAATAATAGCGGATGTTGTTGTTGTTTATCTTTCCGATAGAAGCCAGGTGCCACGACATGGAGTCCTCAGAAGCGCCGGTTGTTGCTCCAAGGAAAAGAGGTAGACCAAGAAAAAACCCAGATGCCCCTCCTGCTCCTAAAAAGCCTAAGAATGGCGTTGCGAAGAGGAAAACGGCCAAGTCTGATACCACACCAGGCGCAGATTCACTGGATGAAGACGAACTGTCGTCTAAGTCGAAAACGAATGAGAACTCCAAGGAGTATTACGAAAAGGAAATCCTGGGAAAGGTGACTAAACTCAAAAACCCAGTTTCGTCTTACGGTAGCTCGAGATCATCCATCTTTTATGATCACAAAACGCTACATTTCCACGGACACACAGAAGAACATTCTAAGGCTCTGAAGATCGTGTTTGATAACTATCTGGATTCGGGGGTTTTACCAACCAAAAGAGTTGAATTACCGGTCCAGGACGGAGCTTTACCACAATTGAAAGAAGTTGTCATTAATGACTGTAACGCTACAAGCTTCCCCAAACTAAACAATAT
Organism: Saturnispora silvae; assembly: GCA_030579555.1. NCBI lineage: Eukaryota > Fungi > Ascomycota > Pichiomycetes > Pichiales > Pichiaceae > Saturnispora > Saturnispora silvae. The sequence goes on along the minus strand of JAKTRE010000005.1, from coordinate 23,972 downwards.
CATAGAATTAGACCTCATGGATAAAAACAGCAAGAAGGAAATAGGTATTAACGGTATTCGTAGATTTCCCACGAATACCAAAGTCCCTAGACGGGGTATTGTTGTAAACACAGGAGGTTACATCACCGTTTCTAAGTGGTTTCCATATCCAATTGACGGTCATAGATACTTGTTTGTGAACTTAGTGCCCAAATTCGAAGATTTACCTTCTGAAGGTGATTTCACCAAATCAGTTGTTTCTATAATGAATATCTACAAAGTCTCCTCATTCGCTGAAGAGCCTCTCAACTTTTGGAAAGCGATAAAAATCGAGGGCTACTTCAAAGAACTCCATTTTACACAAACCCAGAACGTAGGAGTTTTGATGGGTCTTAATGGTGATGGCAAGGTAGATATATGGAATTTATCTAAGCAATTTTTTGAATCCAGGTCCAAGAATATTCATTTGAAGCCTTCCCTTTCCTTGAAACTACCTGAACCATTGTCTAAAATAACATCGTGTTGCTTCTTATCAAACTCCCAAATATTAGTCGGCGGAACATATGGATTAATCGCCAAATATTACCTGCCAAATGAAAAACCCGATTTTGTTTTCGCTTCGAGATTACCAACTATAACATCAATAATATCGAAATTCGAAGAGTCTAGCAAATCATATACAGTCTTAATAGGAAGTTTGGATGCTAATCATTACATATTTAATATATCGTCGTTCCAAAAATCAAGTATAGTTTCACCGAACTTATTGGAATGCGGTAATACACGTGATTACATTTTTGACAATCAAACACTTTATTGTCCATTATTGAACTCATTTTTAGTTACAGATTGGCCAATTGCTATTAGATCACTATCTAATCGTGACCCATCAACGCCTCAACGTATAAAATTAGGCGGTGATGGTGAGGTCTGGTCCATTGGCAAAGAAACAGACTGTCTTTCAGGGTTGATCACCATTGGATTATCAAATGGAGGATTAAAAATTATAAATATACTAGATCATTTCGCTAATGAAGATGACAAAGCAAAAGATCCGATTTCTATAAAGTTATACCAGATGGATTACCATGGGGATGGCAATAAGTATTCATTGGATTTAAACTATTACATAAGCAAATCAAGTGAGGCAGGTATTGAAGGTTTGAACAAAAACGGTAAAGCCGATCCAAATTCGATGCGTATTGTTCATGATGATCAAGTGTTGAATGTTGGGAGCGGTGTTTGCAATGGTATATTGATGTCGGCGTGGTCAAATGGTATAATAGCACTAGAAGATTTGCTAGGTTACCAATAAACGTTAAATTTGTAACCTTCACTGTAATTTCTAAGACCTCCCTTTAGATCTTTAACATTTGTGTACCCGTTTAATTTCAAAAAGTTAGTGGCCTGTTGGGAAGCATTACCGAATCTGCACAAAACAAGCAGGTTGGAATCCTTTGGGCCGATTTTTTCCTCAAGTTGCTCTGCTGTGAACTTCTTGAGTTCGGAATATGGCACATTGGTGCAATTGTCGATTTTGGCAATGTTGTACTGTTCCTCGGGTCTGACATCCAACACTAAATCGGCTTGAGGGATGGACTGGACAAACTCTTCTCTGTCGAGTCTGTCGTCCTCTGTCAACAAGTTGTAGTTGACCTTACCGCACCATTGATCGTAGTCGAGAGATTGGATAGACTCTTCGGTTAGTTGTTGGTTGTTACAAAGACAATCGTCCTTTTTGTTTCTCATTTTAAAAGTACGCAATGCTTGCTGCGGCCCGTAGCCGGTGTACATGCTTAGGAACGGCTTGAACTCCTCCTTGGAGTAATAGCCAGTCAAGATTTTAGTGGTTTCGGTGGCCATCATAACGCCGACCAACCCAACACAGGACCCAATGACACCGGCTCCGGAGCACGACGAGATGGTGTCTGGTCTTGGAGGAGTTGGGTAGAAGCATCTGTAGCACGGACCCACGTTTGGAGGGAAGTTGAGGATACTCAGCTGGCCATCGGCTTTAACAGCAGAGGCACTCACCAAGATCTTGCCTGCAATGACGCACAAATCACTGATGATGTATCTGGTAACCGGGTTGTCAGTACAATCCAAGACCAAGTCGTACTGCTTGACGATTGCAGGACCGGTGACGGGGTTGATTGGCTCAGGATGGGTGACAACTTCCACATTGGGGTTGATCAGATTGATTCTGCGTTTCGCACTGTCACACTTCAACATACCAACGCTAGACGTGTCATGGATTACCTGTCTGTGTAGATTGGTTTCCTCGACATGGTCGAAATCCTGGATACCGATTTTGCCCACACCAGCAGCACCTAGATAGAGCAGAGCCGACGATCCCAATCCTCCAGCTCCAATAACCAAGATCTTGGCGGACTTGAGGGCCAGCTGGCCCTCAAGTGCGTTAAATTCCGGCACCTGCATCTGACGTCCGTATCTACGGAACTCTTCCTGTGACAACGAGGCCATTTGCAGCTACTGACGGATGAAGAACAGGTGGAAAGAGGATAAAGAAGGGTAGATGAAAAATTTATGCAAGTCATGAGCCACACAATTAGAGATCCACACAATGGCTAAGCATAGGTGCCGGTGGGACACCAAGCGGGTCTCCGACGACGCGCTACGTTGCTACTCATTTATTTGGTCCTGTTTGCTATATAGTATAAAAGACAGCGCGGCAGAGAGATCACACGACCTTCTGCTTGACAAAGAAGTTCTTCAGATAGAACATCTGGTAGCAGCCGGTGGCGACCAAGACGATGAGCTGGATGATGATCCACTTGACGGATCTGGAGTTGGTGTGTTCGGAGATGTCTCTGAAGGTGGACTCCTTCAATCTCAAAAGAGACTGCTCTCTCTTGAGGTCGGTGAGCTTCTTGATCAACTCGTTGGTCTTCATGGTCAAGTAGTTGACCTCCTTGTCCCTCTTGGAGTCAACGAACTGGTTGGCCTCGCCAACGACCAAGTCGAAGTACACTCTGTGCTTGGCCTTGGAAGCCCAATTGGTATGACGCGGGGTGATGCAGAACTTGTGCTCGCCCGAGTCGAGCGAGGTGAACGTGAACTGGCCCACCGGCGAGTTCTTCTGCGACACAACACGGTGGTTGTTGTCAAACGTCTCGTCCACAGTGATCTCGAGCTTGAGGTTCGCCTTGTTCTCCATGTAGTTGTTGAACTGGGTGTTGTACTCGGTCACGGCGAACTTGCCCACCGCAATGGTGTCGGCCGGCAGGTCCTCAAAGAAACACTTGGTCTCATCCGTCTGCAGGTAGAAGTGGAGCGCGTGGCCCAGCGGCGACAGCGCAAGCAGCAGCCAGAACAACATCTGCATTTGTATCCAGGAAGAGGACAATTGTACAACTTGTTGATTTCAACTTTCGCGTCTGGTTTTTTCGCAGCTCCAAAATAGACCAGTCACGTGATCTGTCATTTGATCACGTGATTCTGAGTCACGTGACTGTCTGGAAAAGATTAAAAAAAATTAAAAAATTAAAAAATTAAAAAAAAATTTGAGATCTTTAAATTTTTCACTCTTTAAAAGAGAAAACGTAGAGACAGATGGCGAATCCACAGAACGACCCGCGTTTCCAGAAGGTTTTCTCGGATCCAAAATACAGATATGCCAGAAAGCGTTCTGAGAAGGTGCAAGTGGACAACCGTTTTTCGCGAGACGATCTTGTGATCAACAAGTCAGTGTCAAAGGTTGACAAGTACGGTAGAAAGCTCAAGAACAACGACAGCGAGTTGACGAAGACGTTTGATCAATTGTACAAGGAAGGACAGGAACAGGATGAGGATGATGAGGACGAGGAGGAAGACGAGGAGGAAGAAAGCGACGGTGACAGTGAAGAAGAAGAGGATGCTCAGAAGAGCGAGGACGATGACGAGGACGATGAGTCTAGTTCTGACAGTGACGGTGCGGTTGAAGACGCCTTGGCTAAGGCCAGAGGTCTAGTTGACGATGACGACTCGTCGTCATCTTCCTCGGACGACGATTCTGACGAGGAAGTCGACTATTCAGTCAACGGTGACGACTTTGCTCAGGAGGAAGATATTCCGGAACACGATCCTACCACACGGTTTGCTGTTGTCAATTTGGACTGGGACCATCTCAACTCCAACGATCTGTTTGCTACGTTCTCCTCCTTCCTGCCAAAGAGCGGATCCATCAAATCCGTGCAGATTTTCAAATCCGAGTACGGTAAAGAAAAGCTGGCTCAGGAAGACATGAACGGTCCTCCTACGGCAATTTTCAACACCAACGACAAAAACAAGGAAGATTCTGGGTCGGAATCGGAATCGGATTCCGATTCTGATGAAGAGTTGGACATCGAAGCTGCTAGTAAAAAGCTTTACAAGGAGTCAACAGAAGAAAACGTGGAGTTCAATACCAGTGAATTGCGTAAATACCAAATGGACAGGTTGAGATACTATTACGCAGTTGTGACTTTCAACTCTATCGATACATGCAAACACGTCTACACGTCGTGTGATTCCACGGAATACGAATCCACGGGTAATTTCCTGGACTTGAGGTACGTTCCAGAGGAAATGGAGTTCGAAGAAAACGACTTACGTGATGAATCAACAGGCGTTCCTGTTGGCTACAAGCCAATTGATTTCTCCACAGACGCTCTCCGTAGCAGTAAGCCAAAGCTGACCTGGGATGAAACCCCACAGGAAAGAATCCAATTTATCAACAGAGCATTCAAACAATCAGAACTCGAGGACATGGATTTCAAGGCATATCTAGCAAGTGATAGTGAAAGCGAAGAGGAAGTGGAAGACTCCACTGTGAACAAATACAAGAGTTTGGTCAAGGGACTAGTTAAATCCAACAATAATGGTAAAAAGGCCAAGGAAGCGGCTGACAATTCCGAGGATGAGGAACTCGAAGTGGGCGAATCAGACTCTGACATCGATGTTGAGTTTACCTTCAACCCAGACGGATCGGCAGCAAGCAGCGTACCAAAAGCCCCAGAAGACGAGACCCCAATTGAGAAGCTGGAAAGAAAGGAGAAGGAACGTAAGAAGGCCAGAAGAGCCAAGATCAAGGAATTGAAAGAAAAGGCGCGCTCCAAGAAGCAAGCCAAGCGTGCGTCGAGGAAGAATGGGGGCGACGGCGAAGACGCCGAGCCACTGGTCATCCACGGTGATGTTGATGCAGGTGCCGAGCCAGACCATTTCAGCCAGAAGGACTTGGACAAGTTGAAGAAACTAGAGGCCAAGAAGCACAAAAGCGCCAAGCAGAAGAGACAGGAGGCTGAGTTGAAGGAGAGAGTGGGTCAGAACACCGCGAAGGTAGAGATCGACGACAGATTCACCGAGATGCTTGAGGGCCACGATTTCGTCGGCGGTAGCGAAACCGTGAAGGAGATGAGACGCGAGCACAAGAAGCGCAAGTCGGAGCAGAAGTCCGACGACAACCTCACGGGGCTTGTGCAGAAGATCAAGAAGAGAAAGCATTAATAGACAGTAAGATTTGTAGCCATAGTAAGAATAGCGTTAAACTCAAGAGCATGCGGTGGCGAGAGGCGGGAGACGCAAGAACTGCTAAGGCCCATGGCAATCTGAGGTGACTTTTTCAAAAGTGAAAACCTCAGTAGATAGTAGAGGCTCGCAACTCAAGTAAAGACTTATAACTTTTAGCAAAGACTTATAGTTTATAAGGACAAGTAGTAAAAATTTCCTTCACAGACGCGAGCATAAGAAACGTAATTAGGAGGACAAGCCAAAAGAGAGCTTCACGGGGCTTGTGCAAAAGATCAATGAGAGAATGCGTTACTGGTAGCAAAAAGTTATAGCTTATAATACAAAATAGTGGTAAAGGTCATGAGAATCCAATAACGAGACCGCAAAGAGGAGAGACGGGAGTACAAGATGGACTGGTGTGTCAGCTAAAAAACAGCATTGCGGGCTTAAAGGCTTGTGGGAAACAGCAACTGATGGCTACAACTTACAGTCTAAAGAACTTGGGCAATGATGTCATGAGCATTTTAGTGCTGGGTATTTTTCAGTATAGCCCTCTCTGTTAGCGAGCTCTTGGTTATCGTTCTTTGTTGTATAATGGGCAGTTCTGTGTCGCAGGAGACAGAGGAGACGCCAAGTTTCAGCGCTGCAGTTGTTAGCAGGACGGATTTGGCGCGGGAGGCGTTCAATGACATCAGAAGCATGGTGAACCCGCTCGATTTGCTCCAGATGGCCCGCAATTTGCCTGTCAAGGGTGAGAAGTTGTCAGATAAGGTCAGCAGGAGCCAGTTGCTGGAGGTTTTGAACTTCCGAGAGGGCAGCGGCGACTTTGTGTGGGCGTTGTTGAAGACGGTGGCGCGTTGGCCGCTGTTCCGCTGTCACAGCGACCCTTCTGAGGTCATGCAGGAAGACACCATAAGCTTGAAAGAGTTGGTGATATGCTCGGTGCTACTCAGGAGCGAGGGCCTGAAGCAGATGAAGGTGGATCTAGCGCTGGACAGATTAGTGTGGATGTCGCTGCAGACGTGCGAGCGCCACTGCCTGCTCGAGGACTCGCAGGATGTCGACATCGTTGTGAACTCCAAGGGCAAGATCCAGTGGAACATCTTGCCGATTGTGCAGTCGTTCGACGAGATCGAGATCGTCCCCGTGGGCAGAAACCAGATACGGGCCCTGCTTAACGACGTGTTACCGTTGTTCACGCTGCAACGCGGGAAGGTTCTGAACGACGAGACCAAGGACGTCAATTTCACACCCACTGTCAACAGCATGATGCGGTTGCTTTTTGGCGAGCGCGCGCAGGACGCGCAACTGAGCTTCCCCGCGTTCCAGCAGACACTCCACGATCACCTACCGCGCTTGCTAGCGCCGCTACGCGAAATTCTGGACCCCCTAGTGCAAACCCAGATAGCCCCCTCTGCATCAATAGGAACAATCTCAAATAAAACCATCACAATCGCCACATTCTGCCAATTGAATACCATCCAGGAGGTTGGCCGCGATCTGCTGCCGTTGTTTGTGGCGTCGCAGATGGGCTTTTCGATGAGGGCCGTCGAATCGCACATCTTCAAGTACCGAGCTCCCACGCTTATGATCATCAAAGGTAAGGTCCAGACGGGTTTCGACAAGTACAAACACGACTTTTTCAGGAACTTCCCCGAGTCCAGACACAACAGCGGCGAGGGCGGCCGCAGCAGCGACAGCTGCTGCACCGCTGCGGCGGCCAAGACCGTAGTCTTGGCAATCTACGTTGCTGAGCCGTGGAAGATCTCCAACTCCAGCAAGCCCATGGGCACGTTTGGCATGGACCAAAGCTGCGTGTACGAGCTTCTGCCGTCGCACCACGTGTCCAGATGCACTGCGGTCACGGGCGGCGTGTATTTCTCGACGCTGGGCATGGGCATTGGCGCGGGAGCGCCACTGGTGCCCAGCCGCTCGAAAGTCAACGCCAAAGCGGGCGTTTCTTTTGGCGACAGGCCCGCGGGCAGCGTGTGCGTCGACACCAACCTTGAGTACGGCAACTACAAGCGGGCCGACGACTCCGACGTGTGGTTCCGCGTCTCGGAGCTGCTGGTGCTGGGTCTGGGGGATGTCGCGGACCAGGTCGAGCAGCAGAAACAGTGGGAGTGGGAGCGGCGACAAGCGGAAAAAAGCCGCCACATTAACGACGTGCAGGAGGGCCGCGCGTTGTTGGCTATGGCGGGTCTTGTCGGCAACCATGGCAGTGGCGGCAGCGTTTAGGGCCGGCCTGCCTACTAAGGTTCGCTGCTGAGCACATGAGCACATGAGCGGTTTTAGAGTCTGTAGTCTAAATATTAATTATTTCCTTCTCTCTCAGATGCATGGAGCGCAAGTAAAAAAACTTCATTAAAAAGCACACGCAAGTTCTTAGACAGAAGACCAGAGCAAATGGAGGACAAGGATCGCAAGTCGCTGTCGTTCATCCAGAAGCTCTTTGGGATGGTGGAGGATCCTGCGCTAGACAGTCTGATTTGCTGGGCCGCGGACAACCAGAGCTTCCTGGTGAGCCCCAGCGAGGACTTCACCAAGGCCCTGAGTCAGTATTTCAAGCATGCCAACATCGCCAGTTTCATCCGCCAGCTCAACATGTACGGGTTCCACAAGGTGTCGGACGGGGGTGAGAAACGGCCTGGGGGCGAGTGGGAGTTCCGACACTCGTCCAACTACTTCAAGCGCGGCGACGTCGAGGGCTTGAAGCTGATCAAGCGGCGGTCGCTGAAAACCGCGGTGCAGGAAGACCAGGAGGACGCTGCGCGTTCTTACAGCCAGCACAGTGGGGCGCAGGCGGGCGCGTCCGCGCCCGTCGCCGCAGCCGCGCCCCCTGGCAACAACTCACCCTACGATTTCCAGTCGTATACTCCTCAAGGCATGTCACCGGTTGACTACCAAGAGAGTAACGTGCAGGCCCACTACTACCATCACCAACCGCTGCCGCTGCAGCACCCCAGCAGAATGCACGTGCACTCGCCAGCGTACCCGATGTATCCCAATGGGCCCTCGACACCTAGGGGCTCGTTTGGCGAGCAGCAGCATGCGCAACAGCAGGCGCAGCAGGCACAGCAGGCACAGCAGGCACAGCAAGCACAGCAGCAGTCGCAGCCACCTCCGTCCCACCGAAATTCACACCAGCAGCAATTGGAACTGTGTCTGATCGACATGAGCCGAAGTATCGAAAAGCTTATGAAGATCAACGAGGTCTATAGAGACGAGCTCAATTGTCTCAACTACGATATGGTGACCTTGTTGGACCAGATGCCCAGCAACGAGAAGATGGGCGATTTCCGTTCGAAGATCTTGCAGAGATGCGCCCAGAGAGAGATGACAATCAAGAACTTGGCTACAATGATGGCCGGGTCCGCATCTTCAGTTTTGGCAGGGCCTCACGTGCCTCCCCCTCCCCCACAGCAGCAACAACAACAGCAACAACCCACTGCATTTGCTAGAAACTCATCAGCCACTAGCATAACTTCGAACCCTTATTTCTCCCAAACACATGGGCCGGCCGGGTCTAGTCATTATTTCCCAGACTATTACCAGCAGCAACAGCAACAGCAACAGCAACAGCAACAGCAGCAGGCCCAACAGCAACAACAACAGACGCTGTCACAATCCAATAGTAACAATCAAGTCTTTCTACACAAGGACATTAGATATTCTGTTGCTTCGTCAGGTCACAGATCTAGAAACCCATCTGTCCACGATCCATTGTCCAGACCTAGCGGCAGTATCATTGGACAAGTGTTGAGTCCAGATTCACCTTTAGGAGGTAATAAAAAGGCACATGCAACGCAACAGCAGCAGCAACCACAACTGCAACCGCATGCCTTACCTCAGGGTAACCCCTCTTCCAATGCGCGAGCTCCTTCTCCCGCTATGGTCAGTGCTACCAACAGCAGTAACAGTATAGGTTTAGGAAACAATTTGAGTCAAACCACCACTGCTACACTAGCCAGTGCCGGCAGTGGCAGTACTGCTAGCACAACTGGAACGGCCAACAGCGGCTCGACCGCTGTCAGCACTTCTGCAAATAACTCAGTGGGCAGTGGTGTGAAACGCAGCAGTGGTGTCTATGCCATGTTGAACAACGAAGAAGACTTGAAAAGACCCAAGGTCGAGTAGCAGCTGCTATATGTAAGTATATGTTTAAAGATAATAATCATTCTAATTTGTTAGTATCAGTAGATAAGCTTGGTTCGAGGAAGACAAAGCATACTTAAAACTACCTAAGTCCAGGTGCTACAAACGAGTAAACATTTTCCGCCAAAGGTGTTGTTGTAATTTCTTAGTCCCGTCAGAACGATATAAGCTTGGCTCGATAGGCACGTAAAAACAAATAAGTCTGTAACTACTAAATAGTATGTACTTCAGTGTAAACACAATAACTATTCTAACTCGTTAGTCTCGTCAGAACCAAATCCGGAGGACTTAACTTGAATCTCCCATATAAGTGAGTATGTATTTCTGTGTGACGATAATAATTAGCTGATTTATCGGTATGAAAAGCAGGTAAATTTGATTTTAGGAAGATTTAAAAAGACTTAAAATCGAATGACAACTGCTATACAGATATGTGAGTACAAATATATATCTGTGAAAGGCAATAACTGATTTCTCGGTATCACCAGAAGCAAGTTGGGGTGACGTACGTTGAGTAACTACTGCTATTAATACGTATGTATTTCTCTGTAAACACAATAACGATTCTTACCTCTTAATGTCAGAATCAGAAACGTAGTTTGAGGAGACTACGAAAAGGACTTAAAATAACTTGAGCCCAGTAGATAGAGTATATTTCTGCGTATAGATAATAACAGTTCTGGTCTTACCTAACTCCAGTTAAACAGCTATGAGTAGGTCTGTATTTCTCTACAGAGACGGTAACTATTCTAATTTCTTAGAATCAGAATCAGGAATTACGAAGAAGACTTAAAAAGAGCTAAGCCAAGATAGTATATATTTCTGTGTACGGACAGTAACTATTCTTACTTCTTCGTCTCATCTGAACCAGCAACGTAGTTCGCGGGAAGTTAATAAGACCTGAGTCCTGCTATTTGTAGTATATAATTTTGTGTAGGGACAATAACTATTTTAGTTCCTTTGCATCGCCAGAACCAAGAACGTAGTTGGAGGCGACTACAAAGAGAACTTAAAAAGAGCTAAGCCGGGATAGCATATATTTCTGTGTACGGACAGTAACTATTCTTACTTCTTCGTCTCATCTGAACCAGCAACGTAGTTCGCGGGAAGTTAATAAGACCTGAGTCCTGCTATTTGTAGTATATAATTTTGTGTAGGGACAATAACTATTTTAGTTCCTTTGCATCGCCAGAACCAAGAACGTAGTTGGAGGCGACTACAAAGAGAACTTAAAAAGAGCTAAGCCGGGATAGCATATATTTCTGTGTAAGGACAGTAACTATTCTTACTTCTTCGTCTCATCTGAACCAGCAACGTAGTTCGCGGGAAGTTAATAGGACCTGGGTCCTGCTATTTGTAAGTATATAATTCTGTGTAGGGACAATAACTATTCTAGTTTCTTAGGCTCATCAAAGCCAAGCTTGGCTGGCTCTGAGTCGCTCAGTGGGGTGTGATGTGCTCTATTCAAATACTGCCAGTAGTCCTCGCCGGACAACACGTCAATCTGGTCGATCAATAGCTCGAACGGCCCAAACTGGTTGTCAGCCAAGGAGATTCCGACAGACTTAATCCGGTCCTTCTCGAACTCAGACTGGTGCTGAACTTGCACGATGCCTCCTGTTGGTGAGCACGAAGTCGCCCAAGTTGATGAAAACGTCCTGCCAGTCCTGCGAGCCGGCGCTCGTGAACAGCCGGTGCTGGTACAAGTCGGTGCGCGACATCGTGTCCGTCTGCACGTTCACCATGAAGTGTCTCTGCGGCGACAGGTTCTTCACGCGCAGACGCAGCACCTCGAAGCCCGACCAATCCCACCAGAAGTTGGTCTGCGACTTGAACAGATAGAACGGTCTGAACTGCGCGTTGGGGTCCGGGTTTCTGTTCTTGGTCTTCCACATGGCCCACCCTGATGCGCGCACAGGGCTCTTCTGCGCCTGCACGTGTGGCAACGTCGGGTTGAGGTTCCCGTGGAAATGCGCGCACAGCGGCGCGTCCGCGCGCTCGCGCAGCGGCTCGAAGTACGCCGTCGAGAACCCGTGCAGGATGTTGTCCGCGGTCGTCTGGACGCGGGCGAAGCTGTCCGCCAGCCGGAAGTTGAGCACGTTCAGCTTCATTGCGGAAGAAGAGACAGAGAAGACCCAGACGCGTCTGTGTCTCTCTTTTCTCTCTCCAATGAAGCTGGCGGTGCAGTTTGGCCTGTTCAACTCGCTGGTGAACTCTGCGGCCGGGCTCTACGGTTTCGTCGCGGGCCAGCCGGCGCTGGGTCACGTGCTGCAGCTGGCGGTGTTCGCGGCCGGGCTCTGGCTACTGTTCTACCCGTCGCTGCAGCGTCTGAGACTGTTTTTCGCCGCAGACATCGCGGTGGCGCTGGTGGTGGGCGTGCTCAGCTACGACCCGCCGGCGTCGATGCTGGCGAAGCGTGTGACGGGTGTTTTGGCGGAGCAGGCGGCGTCCGCGGCGCTCGAGATCACGGTGTTCTGGGTATTTGTGGTTTTGGCCTTCGCCATGAGACTCGTTCCTCTGTACTACCTTTATACTCTTAAGTGAAAATGGATCTCTACCAGGACGCGCAGTTCTCGCGGCTGATCGAGGGCCAGCAGCACCACCACCGGACGACGCGCGACCGCGCGGACCGTGCGACGGTGAACCAGGTGCTCGACGCGCGCACGCGGCGGTTTTTGAACGCGCTGAAGGCGCGAGGGGCGTTTGGGAAGCTGGGTGACTGTGTGTCGACCGGGAAGGAGGCAAACGTGTATGCGGCGACTGCTGCTGCGACAGGTGGTGCTGCGACGCAGTTGCAGCAGCAACAGGGATCAGGAGAAGAAGAGGAAGCTGAAGAAGAGGACGATTTAAATGATGAAGGTGCTGAACAGGCTGGCGAACAGGGTGCAAACGACGCTGAACAAGCCGATGCAGACAGTGCGGAATCCTCATCCTTGTCTGCGACCGCCTCCCAGGCCGCCCCTGACGCGGTCGAGGTCGCAATCAAAATTTACAAAACCTCCATCCTGGTGTTCAAGGACAGATCCAAGTACGTCATTGGCGAGCACAGATTCTCGTCGCAGTCCAAGAACCCGCGTCAGATGGTCCAGCAGTGGGCCGAAAAAGAGTTCCGTAACCTCAAGCGTCTCTATCAGGATCCGCTCATCAGCTCGCCTCGGCCAATCGATATCAAGCAGAACGTCTTGGTGATGCAGTATTTGACCATGGACCAGGGTCGGTCGCCGTCGCCTAAGCTGAGAGATCATCCCTTCAAGGACGACGATGAGGTGGGCCATTACTATCTCGAAATGTTGGTTCTGATGAGGGTTCTGTACCAGAGATGTAACTTGATCCATGCCGATTTGTCCGAGTACAACACCATCGTCCATGAAAACGAGCTTTACGTTTTTGACGTCTCCCAGTCCGTCGAGCCAAACCATCCGATGGCCCTGGACTTCCTCAGAATGGATATCAAGAACATCAACGATTTCTTCTCCAGACAGAGAAAAATCAACGTCTACTCCGAAAGGGACATCTTCAACTTCATCATCACCCCTAAGGTCCTCAATGTCGACGACAGCACCTTCGAGGACGACAATCTCTTGAAAAACGCCTGGTTGGACTATTTGCACCAATTACCGTTAAAAACTTCAGAGGACGATGACTTCAACGATCAGATCTTCAGATCTCTCCATTTGATCACCAGTTTGCACCAATTGGACGACGACGATTACGAAAATTTCAAGGAAATCGACACGTTAGGCGAACTAGTCGATCAGAAGAAGGATGCTGAGCACAGTGATGCTCAGTCTGGCAGTCAATCCGACTCGGACGAAGACTCTGACGAAGACGGCGACTCCGATTCCGACTTTGAAGTTGTCCACAACGGTATTACTGCCGGCTCTTTGCGTCAGAAGAAAAACCAGGACAAGTCTCAGCTTAAGGCTGAAAAGGCCCAAATGAAGGAGGAAAAGAGAGAAAAGAGAAAATCCAAAATGAAAAAGCATCTCAAAAAGAGACTGGTGAAGAAGAGCAGTAACAAGAAGGGTTGATTGCACTTGAGGAGAGGTTTTATAGACATTTTTAATTAATATATTTCGACAACATTCAAGAATAAGTAACAAAAAGATTCGAATACAGAGTTCTCGAGCTGCATCTCAAGAAAATACTGGTTAACAAGAGCAGTAACAAGAAGGGTTAAATGTACTCAACGAGAGGCTTTATAGACATTTTTTAATTTGATCTATCATACTTCATCATTCAAGAACAAATAAAAAAAGATTCGATTAGCGAATTCACGAGCTGCCTGTCACGTGCTCTAGAGATCGAAATTAAAAAAAAAAGAATTAAAAAAAAATTGCGATAAAAAAAATTTTCTTACTTGAGAAAAAAATTTTAAGAAAAATTTTCTGCTCATGGTGCCGAGCAATTTTTGTGCTCATCAAAACTTAAGAGTTATCACAGGGTATAAACATATTTAAAAAGTAGGCTTTTCGACATCGCTTTTTTGCTACTGGCCACTCTCAATCTTCCTCCGTTTAACTTGGGTGCTTCTTTTTCATCAGGCGTTCTTCTCTTTCGTCTTTCAGCTTAGAGTACCGCAGTTGGAAACTATCGACGCTCTTTTTTATGTAACTTTCACCTTGCAATCTCGGCGTGGTACGGAGTTTTACACGCCATTGCTTCTTAGAGACAATTGAGCCTGAAATACAGTACAAATATTTAGCCAGTTCTTCATTGCTCATATCGTTGACAATTTCCTCGAACTCCTCAATTCGAAAAAAGAGTCGGGTGTTTTTCAGGTCTTGATGGTTCTCATGATAGATTGTTCTGATGGGGTGTAACCAAAATGTGAAAATATTGATATCGAGATCTAACACAAGTCTTAATTCGTCTGATCCATTCTTGACATACAAGTCAATCATATTATCGTCTTGGCGTAACTTGTATGATTGAAGCTCCAGCTTGCAATATTCATTCAGCTCCATGGTGATTGGATTCAAAATCAGTAACATCTGGATCAGATACTCGCTGACACTTCTGTAAACGGAGTCGATAGTTGTTTTGAATTCAATTTGTTTTAGATCCTCAATTTTAGTTTTCCTAACTTCTTCAATTAATCTTGTAATCCTTATTTTATTCTTTTCAATCATAAGATTCAGTGAGTAAATACCAACCAAATGAACCCCCCAGTCAGACGAATGTGTGAAGCATTGGAAAGTTGGATTGTATTTGAAGAGGTACTTCTTTTTCGTTTTTCCGTGTATATGAGGGTAGTAGATCTTATTAACAAATTCACCAATTTCACTGTATCTTGACAGTAAAGCATTTTCCAGTCTATCACTAATTGATTCGTCATCTATGAAACAACTATACCATGAGACGCATATTCTTAAAAAAGAGATAAAATTCCGAATTCTTTCTTCTCTTCTACTGAATGGGACAACCTTGACTTCATTGTTATTATCATCATATTCTCTATATAAATACCATGTAATAACTCTCATCAACCCCGGTTGTTCCTCCAAAACGATCTCGATAATAAAATTAACAAAATTCTTCCACGATAATTTTTCATTCAACAATTTTGCAAACGTATTGTACTCATCACCTTGGAAGATACCTTCGTAATATCCATGAAAATACTTACAAATTGTCATTATTTGTCCAGTTAAATCATAACATGCAAATTTGGTAGCATTTTTATAATTCAAACTAAAATGGTATCGATCTCTTGTCTTGTGTTTTTCTTTGTCTTGTTGGTTGCCTGTCTCTCCTCCTTCCCTTTCTTCCCCTTTTTCTGATTCTTCAGCATTATCACCTCTGTGACCTACTGCCCCGAAATTTTCTGTTTTCACTTTACCTTCATTACAAACTTCGTTGTTCAGTTCCTCCTCATCTTCTTCCTTCAGATAAAATCTTAATAATCTTTTTCTCTTTAATATCAGAGGCTTTTGAGGCCAAATATTTCTCAAAACACTGTACTCTTCTGAAAAAAGTTCACCAAGAGGGTTATTGGTATTGTACCTGGTATTTAACAATTTGCAATTGAAATACCTTTCACCATCAATAGGTAAAAAATATTCTACAACGGAGGCCTTATCGACTTTACTAAATTTCAAAATCTTGCGCTCCTCTTCACGTTTTATGAACCTATTTATCCTATCATCAATCTGACATGAAATAAGGGTTTTGCCGAATCTTTGACAATACAGATTCACATAAGATGATGAGACTGTTTTGGAGTGCGTTTTAACATGCTTTTTAATATCTAGTTCCAGTTTTAAAGTTTTAAAACATTCAGAACATTGAAATGCTTCGTAAATTGGTGATAAGAATTCAGGTTCCATGAAATGTCCAAATATAAATTTCTTATTAGGTGAATTGCTCAAATCTAGACTTGGATTTACATTCAACGGATAATTTCTTCTCTTGGATGAATCCAGCGTATAAGGAATATCAAATTTTTCAAACCAGCTCTTTAATTCTGTCCTTACTACTTTTAAATCTATATACCTATTGGCATATTGACATTGTTCAAGAATTTTTCGTAGTGATGACATTATCCTGGTACTTGAGAATTGGAACAGTGTATTAAATTTACAATGCTCAACAGATGCAATTTGAATCAAACACCCTTTTTCTTTATTTATAACTATTCCTAATGCAGCACATGGTTCATCCGTATAGTAAATTTCTCTACCAATCAATATATGGAGTTCATGAATAAATTTCTCAATTTCGCCTATCTTGTACATACGAAATTCATGAAAAGTTTCTCCCAATGGTATAGTTGAGTCTTCAACTATACTTCTGTTCAAGAATTCGCTTATATGAGCATCTTGCAGCATGATTGCTTAGAAAATATCTTGGCGTCTGATATCGAGTCCGAGACAAAAAAATTACCTAAAAAAACTAAATTTCCAAAGAGTGTCTAGATAAGGGAATGGAATGAATATCTTTATTTAATTGTATCTTATCGTTTAATTAGAGTCTTAAAAGGTTTTGTATTTATCTTTGAGGACGGTTTGGATCTGTCTGGTTACATAGGGCTGTACAGTTCGAACTTTACAAGGAGAATGGCAATATTTATAGTTTTGTTTATTAGCCTGGCAATGCAAGATCTTGAAAAACTCTCAACTTTCCCGTTAAACAATTACCATTGATAATTGTTAAACTTGACGTATTAACTGTATTACTTTTTTTGACGAAAACTATTTCTGACTTATTTAGATGAAAGGAAATTTAAGTCTTTCATGCTGAGCGCTTAGTTGAAAATTTTTCGCAGAATATAATTTGGCTAAGAAAAAATCACCCTTTGCAAAAAATCCCATACAAATTTAAATGGACATTCTGGAAAAATTTTACTTTGCACATAAAGTGACTAATATTGTTAGGAATTTATGCAAAGGTGCTCATTGACCTTAAAAACTCAAAAATACACCTATTCTTCTTGCAAACTCAATATTTAGGTTTATTTTATGCTTTACTTGAGAAAAGTTTAAATTAGGTGAAAGAAAAAATAATTCTCACTATTCACAAGCAAAATTACAAAAGGCAAAATTGTATCTTAAAATAGTAAGATTTCTAGTCTAATCATAAGAAACAAATCGGTGAAATTGTCTGGTACAGATTTCAAGCTGCAACTCAAGAGCTAAGCCAATATAAGAAGTTTAGGGAAAGCCAAAAGCGCGTGAGTCGAGATGATGAATGCAAATGGGTAAAAACAAAACAACAAAAGCCGTTCTAGTATAGTGGTTAGTACAAGTCGTTGTGGCCGACTAGACCCAAGTTCGATTCCTGGGAACGGCATTTATTTTTTGTTTACTTTTTTTATTTATACAGAACTTTCAACCGAGAGTGTCGATGAAAGCTCATTGTTTTTTCGGCGGTCAAATTTAATAAATTACTTTATGATATTATACAATTCTATAAAGAAGCTAACTCTTCCCTCCACTTTTTAAATTGATCAGTTAGGATCCCACCATTTGAGCCTTCATATTTGGATAAAAGTTTTATAGTCTTTTCAGAAGGATTTTCTTCAATTGTTAATCCCATGCTATTTCTATCTGGATCAAATTCTAACTTGTAAGTCTTTGAACTATCTTTCACACTAGAATCTATCCATTCCAAAAGACCACAAATAAACTTGATCGCCAGCATTGGCTTATTTTGGATTTTATATGATGGATCTTGACTTTGCCTTTGCAAGTGCAACGGATTATTTTTCAGCTGAAGTGGAATTTCATCAGTTGCAAATTCTTCCATGGCCCTCAAAATAAACTGGTCATCTCTAAATCCATAGATTATACGTGGGACGCCGATCAAAAAACATTGGGCCCAGGCGTTTAACAATTTTCTTTCAAAATTAAAAACTGCCTTTGGATTATCAACAACCCGGGTACATTTTAATTCAACGTAATGCTTTAAAGGATCAGATCCATCTGTTGGTTTGAAATCCCAAACTGCATCAACTTCTGCTCCTAAAACCAAATTAACAGAACCAATTGTGGTTTTGACCACGGTTGCATATTGAGAAATTTGATCCACAGGTAATCTTCTTCTTGATTCAATTTCGCTTCTCTTTGTTTGGCCCCAAGGTTTGTCGATAGTTGTCAACCTTTCAAATTTATATCCAGAGTACATTCCTAATTGGGCTTGTTCATTTTTGAATGTCTTTTCGTTAATATATTTTGTGCGTTCAAATTCGATATCTGATTGGATAAACAGTTGTCCATCATACGGGACAATATTCAACACAATTCTGTCTCTGTTTTCAAAGGGTAGCAGCATTAACTTCTTGATTAGGCCCCTCCAGGTCACAATTCTTGTATCTATTTTCGTCCCCTCTTTCTTTTCGTAATCGATTATGGCTTCTAAGAGCCCTGACATGTCACCGTAGTCAAAGTCTCTTTCCTGTTCCGGGTCGAAACCTTGCTTTAAATCATATCCACGGCCATCAGCGAGGTCACCATCTTGGAAGAAAAAATGCGGATACTCCTGTGGCTGCTGTGTGAAGTTGAATTCCGCGTCCCTGGAGTAGCAAGCAAGCTCCTTAGGTCTCTTTACATTAGATGTCTTAGCGAACTTGCTAAGTGGATATGTGGAGGCCATATCTTCCAGATGAGTTTAACAAAAAGACAGATAGAAAGGAATTAGCTAATGCAAAAAAAGTTGAATTTTTCAGTAACTCAGATCTCCCCCCTAGATAGCTTTCAGTTAGTGAAATACAGGCCCCTAAATTCGGATCTACTTTGGTGTAAGTTTATACCAGAATGTCAAAACCGCAGTTGCGGCCTTGTAGAGCTCTCTGAATAATCCAAAAGAACTCGTAATTTGAAAACTGATAAAGGGAAAAACCTATTTTTTCTGTCCTGGCGATCTCATTCTTCATAATGCGACACATTTAAGACCACTGTGTCTTTTCTTCATAATAGACTAAATAGAGTTAGTAAGATTATATGAGCTATACAATTCAGGATTGAACAGTATCGCTTCATCAAAGCCAGATAATGAACCAGAATGTTCCGAAAAACATTCAGTCTCAAATATAAGGTATAGCTAGTTTGGCAGCAGCGCCATACAATTGGGGGAATCTTATCTTGAACACTCTATCTGGTTAAGCACGGGAAGAGGATCTTCCTTTTGAGGAGAAACAGGTCATTCCGTCTAGGTTATGTACGTATGTCATGTGCTTTTGCATCCTGCTGCTGAATATCGAACAATAGCTGGTTTGGTTTTGCCAAATCGCCAAGTCCTGCCTTTGCTATTTCAAAGCTTGCCACCTAGCATTCTACTTGGCCAATCACTGTTGATCCGTTTTTTGCAGACTTCCCGTTCGGATAAACATCGGCTCGGCTGAGCATATTTACACTAATTTTCATCCGGGCCTCACAAATGAGGCTGAGCCCATCCACAGTTCCACACCATTTGATGGGGAGACCGGGTTTCAGGTCTCAGGTTTGGCTCCTTGGGCGCCACGTCATGCAAAATAGCAACTACTGATCTAAATAATCTTGTTGGATGGCACTTCAGAGGATGAACTCTTCGTTAACGAAGGCTATATTGTGACACAATAGTACACGTATTTCTTATTATCATCCGTATTACTTATGTGTGTATTTTTATTTGGGGACAAAAAAGATTTACACACCTCACCACCCCACTGATAAAGCTTAATGCCTTACAAAAAGCAGGATGGCTTAGCATTCTCCCGCAGAAAAGCGCCAGCTACACTTATGTTAACCCGAGATATCCACACTTTGTTGCCAAGGCTACTCAGTTTTTGAAAAAGCTAATTAGTTTTGTGCCAGAGTGTTAGAGAGAAGAAGATCGACCAAAACCGGCTACATTAAAACAATCATTTCTACAGCCCTAGAGGAACTGGATAAAGCCGTATGGGTCTTTGTCCACGTGACCAACAATAAAGTTTCCTAATATGCTCAGCAATAAATATGTGGTTCCTTGTAAAATTTATGTCCAGGTGTGGAGTCCACATCTATGCTCGACAGTTAGCATATATAAAAGGAAGCAATTTTCAAGCATGTCCATCTCAAGGTTCTCGACATTCAAGCCATGGCTTTCCACATCCCACTTTTGTCCCGCTCAACAGGCGGCAATTCTGAGAGTTCCTCTCTCGGCTCTACAAGCTCTCGCGAAGAAAATGTTTCAGGGAAGCAAGACTTAAGAATCAATACAAGCATTGTCACTGTTTCTGATGAAACCGGCCTTGAAATTGCTGACATTACTGAGAAGCAAAATCCGTTGGGTTACTCAGTTGGTCCTATTAGTGTCATTGTTTTAATTTTGCAAGGTGTTGTCGGTACAGGTATCTTTGCAACTCCAGGTTCAATTTTAAAATCTATGGGGTCTATTGGCTCATCTTATGTTTTATGGATTACTTGTTTTGCGTTCCCAATTATCAATACTTATGTTTACATTGAATTTGCTGGATATTACCCAAAAAGAAATGGTGGTGACGTTGCATACTTAGAGCAGGCCTATAAGGAACCAAAATATTTGATTCCAACTATGTATGCCGCTGTCTCGGTTATCTTATCTTTCACTACAAGTAGTGCCCTTGCATTCGGGCAATACGTTTTGAATGCTGCTGGTGTTGAAGTGACAACTTGGAATTTCAAAGGTGTTGCCATTGGTGCAATGACTTTCAGTTGTTTATGTGTTGCCGTCAGTACTAGATGGTCTTTGAGATTACAAAACTTGTTGGGGTTTGTTAAAGTTCTCTTCATGTTTTTCATGATTATTCTTGGCTTTGTTATTCTTGGTGGTAAAACAAAGGTCCAAAATCCTTTACAACATTTCCATAATAGCTGGGAAGGTACTACAACTTCGGCTAATAACATTTCAAACTCTATTATCAAGGCAAGTTTCTCATATGGTGGTTTCCAATATGCTTTTGGTGTGGTTGCTGAGTACACTCAAGCTAAAGGTGCCTCCGAGGAAAAACAACATAAGAACCTAATGAAGACATACGCAACTTATGTCCCAATATCACTTTTTGTTATCTTCATAATGTACATCTTGATGATTACTGGTTATTTTGCATCTGCTACGCCTGAAGAAATTAAGAAATCTGGGATCTCTGTCGCAACATTGATGTTCAAAAATGCACTTGAAAACAAGCAAGCAACTCAATTTTTATCTATCATGGTTGCTTTATCTGCCTTTGGTCATTTGGTTACTGTTGTTATTTCTCACAGTAGGGCCTTGAGAGAATGTGGTCGTCAAGGTGTCTTGCCTTTTCCAAAATTCTGGACATCAACGAAATATTCAGGTACACCATTAGGTCCAATTTTTGTTACCTGGTTAGTTAATGTCATTATGATTGTTGCACCACCAGCTGGTTCAGCATATAATTTTATTGTTGATCTAGGTTCATATTCTGGGTATATTTTTGCTGTGGCTTTAACTGTTGGTCTTTTGAAAGTTAGAAGGGAAAGAAGATTGAAAGGGCTCGGTAAAGAGGGCCAATACCTCCCATTACCAGCCATTATTCTTTTGCTTTTATTTGAACTTTTTGTTATTGCTATTGCATTTGTGCCACCAGAGGGTACATTAATTGGAAGTGATGTCACTTTCTTTTATGCAACTTATCCATTAGTTACCATTGGCCTTCTAGCGTTGTGTGTGCTTTATTATTTTATTTGGAGGTACGCACTACCAAAGAGAGGTAAGTATGTTCACAGAGATATTATTTACAGGCTCAGCAATGGTGCTATTGGGAAGAAAATCGTCCAGGTTAAGTTGGAAGACGTTGCAAAGTGGGATGAAGAACATGCAGTGGATATAAATGGTGTATCTACAATTGTCCTTGAGGAGGATATTGATATCAAGCCAACAAACCAACAATAAAAAGTGCTGATAAATGAAAGCTCAATTTTTTAAATATTTATTCGTCTTCTTTCTGCTTGTTTAACCTTTATTTTTATGGAATTTAATTATTTTTGGATATTGGGCTAAAAGTTGAAAAAGTTCCCAAGAATTTATTTTTTTAAAAACTATTTTTAGGCATTTGTTTTTTTTCGGGTCGGCAACTTTTCCGATATGCTGAGTCAAAATATTCTTAGCAAAGAACATCAAGAAAAACCAAGACGACTAAGATTTTAAGCCGGTAGGGTCTCTAAGAATATTTCAACAACTTATGAAGTATTTCGATTAACTATTGTAGCTGGTTTAGAAATATATTGCCATTAAATTCAATCATCAATTAACAACTAGATTTCTGAAATACTCAAAAAATGAAACTTCCTTTATCCAAAGGTAACCTTCGAGTTGTTAAATGATAATCAATAATTAAATAAAAAACATACAAACTTAAAAATTAATCAAATAGGAATATAAACTTTAAAATTGATTAAATAAACTATGAACTTTAAAGTTAATCAAATAAAATTTTAAATTGAATAATGTAAAATGCAGAATACAAAAGTTAGTTAAACAAGAATCTAGAGTTTGTTAACTATTTGAATAACGGCCAGGGTATTAAACCACTAATTAAATATTTGGTGTTTGAAAAAATGTCAAATAAAAATGCAAACCTAAAAGTGAATGAAACTTGAGCACAATTTCAAATTACTTAAATTGTTAATAAAGTCCCATAAAAGCACAAGCCAAATTTCAAAAAGTAGTTGAATAGAATACACTAGCAAGAACAATCAAATACTTCGAAAATAACAAAGATACAAATTATCAAATTAATCAAATTACAGTATAACTTTAAAATTGAACAAATTAGTTATAATTTTTCACACAAAATGAAGCAAAAAAACTTTAAATTTCAATCATGTATTCAAAAATTAATAAATCAATCAGTAATAAGCATATCGACCTTTGGACAGGCGAACTGTGTGTTTCCTAATTAGCACTTTATGTTGAGCATTTAAAAGTAAAAAAAATTGCCGCTTCACTTTTTATTGATAAAAACGCCAATAACTTTGGAACCAGCTAAGATAAAACGTTCGGAGTTTGAAGCTAATGCCAGGCTGAATTATTTGAATCTTAAAAGCTACTTTGGTGGAGAAAAGACGCGCTTTTATGATGAGCGGTGCTGTTTTAGTCGTCTATGCAACTTTCAAACGCTAATTGCGGCGCAACCAGAGCCGCTGAAAAGACTTAGTCAATTTTACTATATAGAACTTTTTACGGCCAACAAACTCATTACTTGTGGCTTTTAACACCCCAACTTTTAAAGGCCCAAAACACGCTTTCTACCAAACCCTAAAAATATCACTCAAAAAAATAAAACAGACACAATAAACGCCCTAAGCTGTATAAGCGATAGAGCGGTTTCAAATCAGGGCAGAATGCTTAGTGCATATGCAAAAGGTAAACAGAGAAATGCCCTCTACTCACTTTATCGAAGCTAGCGGGCGCAATATTCAAAAAGGGCCGCATCTGTTTAAAGTGGCAGATAGGCAAAATTTCAGACTACAGGTGGATACCAAGAAAAAATAACCAACAGTGGATTCGACATCGAAAAATAAAGATTACGTAAAAAAATTCAAAGGGTGTGAAAATGGGCCAAAACAGGCCAAAGTTGGGACTATAGTCTTAATATTGGGGCACCAGATGGCTTGGCCGGTACGGAGCACACACAGTGTTGCCGGATGCACGGTGCCTGAAAGTGGGCATAGTTTTATGCAGGATAAAGGGACGTAGCTGCGCGTCTGCCTTTCGCCAATGCTTCGCTTCGCTGCGCATCGGCGAAAGGCTTCCACGCTTAACTGGTTTGTAGTATAGAGCGGTTTGGGATTTTGGTACGGAGAGGGGAGTACGGGTGGCGGGGGGCTGGAGGGGAGGCGATATGGGAGTGAGCGGATAGGGCGCGGGCGATAAGAGGGTAGTTAGGGGGG